>ONZH01006147.1:0-25387 GCA_900303285.1 Rhinella marina | reverse complement strand
AGAGTTCCTTGCAAGGGAGCAATATCTATCTATCTATCTATCTATCTATCTATCATGACTATAATATCTATATGTAAACATATTCTAATTAATCACGCTAAATCTATTGCTCAGTGATGACATTATTTAATATTACTATATTACTACATTATTGTGCATTTACTTGTACCTTGATGAGGCTTCAAGCTCTGCACCCCTGTAGCTATTCCTGAAGTAAAGAACACTATAGAAAAGTATATAAAAAATTTGACCTAAACCATGTTTACTTTGCTTTTAGTGAGCATTGACAATGTTTGGCGAAATCTGAGACTTTAGTCTCCTCCCAACAAGCATGGTCCATTTTGGGTATATCTGTGCCTAGGCCATCTAGCTTTCACTTAACCAAAACTTGAACAAGTATTCTGGGAGTACTACTTGGAATAGAAACCGAGTTTGGGAAAAGGTTTTTAACAGTAGAAATTAATTTTTGAAATTAATAACCTGAAGTTATTATTAATCTGAGCCAATACATTCTAATACTGTACGGAGAGCTCGCTCTGCACAGTATTCAAACAAAGTTTTACACAAATCGACATCCGAAGTCGATTCGCTCATCCCTATCCATGACCTACCCTATCATCAGCCCTTTGAAGAGGCCACAATCCTCTTCCAAGGCCAGTGACATCACATTCATCGGTCACGAGGCCTATGTGCAACTCAGTCCCATTCAAGTGAATGGACCTGGGCTACAATACCAAGCACAAACACTATATAATATACTAAGTATACTGTGAGGAAGCTGGAGCTTTCACCAGAGCACTGTGGCGTCTTCAAACAGCCGATCATTAGTGTTGCCTGTAGTTGGACCCCCTGATGATCCGATATTGACGACCTGTCCTGAGGATAAAGTTATCAGTATTGTACTCCTGGAAAACCTCTTCAAGGCTACATTGACATGTTTATGGTGTGGTTTGTGCCGTGGTTTTGTTACTGTTTTGCAGCAGTTTTGAAAGTGTATTACTGTTTTTTTTTTTTTTTTTTTTTTAACATAAAAGCTCGTTATAAATGTGAACTGCCTTAATTCATTGTACAATATATTCTCAAAGAACATTAAAAGTGATATGCTAATTGGGACATTTAATACACCACAGGCTCCAAAGGCAATTGTCTCTGTAGCTTTGACCTTGAGCTAGCACTTCTGTATTTTGCTGAAGTCTAATGTGTGAAGCAGAGAAATATTACACTGTCTATAGTGGTGTTGCTTTCTCCACTTCCAAGGTTTAAATGATTGCTGTTAATGGTGCCTATGTGCTAATCTAATTGAATACAGGAAGATGCAATCTTTTCCTACTTCTCCCTCTGCCCCCCGTGTTCTTTTCTATTAATATCCCAAGATTTCCTAATGTAAAATTCATCCAGTGCTGATGTCTTTGCTGTGACCAGGTCTTACAACTGCTGCACATGAGGTCTTGTCTCAATTAGTCATCTGTTCTGGCAAATGCTCTGAAGACAAGAGGGACTAGTCTTCCTATGCCGCGCAGCTGTGACACATTGCCTGCCAGGACAAGCGTGGACACTGTCTGAGAAATTAACTTCATTCCAGGGATTTTTCCTCAGTGAACCCATGTTCCCCAAATAGCAGAAATCACTGTGTAAAAATATTAATGGGGGTATTTATCATGACGTCCATTAAAGAGCATATGTGACATGATCATCGGCCAATAGTAAATGAAGCCTGAGGCTTGGCGTATATAAGAAAGCCTATTAGTGACAGAAAATTCCACTGGGAAATTTACTCTAACCAACGTGTAGAAATTGGCATTTATATCTCTATGAGAGCCTAGATGTAAATGTTCTGTTGAAAAACATGGTAAATGCTAGACAATAAAACATTAAAATAGCAAACATAAAAACCTATAACCTATAATACTTCTGCCTAGTCAGATAATAATCAAGATTTAGAGAATTGCTACAGCGGAAATGAATTTTCCCATGAAAGCCATGTAGCATGTCCATTGCTTACATTAAACGGTTATTGGCCTAATTACCATTTACATGGCACAAATTCTAGATAATGATCATATACAGAACAATTAATGAAGATGTGAAGCACATTTCGAGATGATGGCCATCTACTACACAACTACTCTGTAAATTTCCTTTAGGGTGCTCCCACACTATGTCTTTCTCATGGGACTTTTTGGCTTGTAAAAAAAAATTGAAATTCTTGTGTTATTTTGGGTGCTTTCTTTTTAAAGCCACATAACATGTTTTTCAGATTTTATAAAGTATTCTATGGGGAAATTGTCTGAAAAAATGCCATACTCAGAGTAAGCTGTGGTTAAAAAAAAGAGGAAAAGGGGAGGAAAAGATGCTAGGTAACTTTGTTGTCTTACTTTACACCAAAAAATACACACCACATTTTTTAAACTTTTCTTACCATTCAATGGCACAGTTTGCCAAGCCACATGCCTTATTGATCTAGAATGCTAGAATGTTTAATAAATGAGCTGCAATGCAAGTATACCAGAAATTTCAATAGTAAAGCTGCCCCAATATATGTAGTTAATCATTATTTGTCTATATGCTTTGTGGTTTTCATGTAAAGAAATGTGTGCATCTAGTTAAAAGGACGGCTCCAGGCAAACATGTATGACTACAGTTAAGAGTTTTTTTTTAGCCCCATGAATTTTCTTCAAAATAGCTCTCAATGCTATAAAATAACAAAAAGAGTTATAATACTGCATCGCCGCTCCCCTGGTTTCCCACCAGTCTTTGTCTACTTGCCATCAGCGAAGCCATAAGTGATGGCAAAACGACACAAATGCAGCTAGTGATAAAGACCAGCAAAGTGTTTGGTGACAGGGGTTTTGCATTTTTCTAGCATAGTATTTTATAGCAGCATTAGCTGTTTGCACATTAAAAACCCATTTAAAGGTGTTGTCCAAGTAAAAAAAAATGGTGAAAGGCAGAAAAGGTATGCATACTCTTCAATTAAGCACCGGTGCTCCAGTCCTCCCAGTTAAAGGGGTTGTCCGGGTTCAGAGCTGAACCCGGACATACCTTTAAATTCACCCAGGCAGCCCGCCTGAACAGGGCATCGGAGCATCCTATGCTCCGATGCCCTCCTTTGCCCTGCGCTAATTAGCGCAGGGCAAAGGCATTTAGCCCAGTTCCGGTGACGTACCGGGCTCTGCCGGACGGAGGCTTCCACCCGGCAGTGAGCCCCGGTGACGTCACCGGCGCTGATGGGCGGGCTTTAGCGCTGCCCTAGCCAGTAAAACGGCTAGGGCAGCGCTAAAGCCGGCCTATTACAGCCAGTGACATCACTGAACTCACTGCCGGCGGAAGCCTCCGCCCGGCAGTGTGTTATGTAAATAAAAGAGCCCTTGCCCTGCGCGATCCAGCGCAGGGCAAGGGAGGGCATCGGAGCATGAGATGCTCCGATGCCCTGTTCAGGCGGGCTGCCTGGGTGAATATAAGGGTATGTCCGGGTTCAGCTCTGAACCCGGACAACCCCTTTAAGCTTTGTCTAAATGACTGGAGCATTGATGTAACCGTATACCACAAATGACCAGTGCAGCCAATCACTGGCCTCAGTGCACTAGTGTTACATAGTTACACAGTTAATACACTTGAAAAAAGACATAAGTCCATCAAGTTTAAACAAGGGATAGGTGGGGACGCGAATCCCAGAAAACAACATCAGTGATGCGCATACAACATATCTTTCCATCCTCGCTGTATTCTCACTTAAAGGGGTCCCACTCCTCTCCCCACCATTAGCTAAAATGTAGAGGTGCACCACAGAGTAGATATTGCTTTGGATGACAACCAAGATGGCCTGATGAAGAGGTTGGTCCTACATAAAAATGCGCAATCTGGAAGCATTACCACACATCAGGATCTAACACAGAGCCATAGATATCAAATCCACGACTAAGCGACTGAGGAAGTTAAATTGAACCGCAATTTGGATCTCTACTATGCTATTTTCATAGGTCAGTGTGTCTGCTCATTGGACAATAATTGGCTGCGTGGATCTATCTCCCTCTTACCCACCCCCACTTTCCTTGCCTTTCCCTTCCCCCTTTCTTACTTTTCTCACTTCTCTTATTTTTCATTATTATTCTTATACTCATGCATGTCTTTGGCATGTTAATTGAATCTTGTACAATTACCTTAATGTTGACTATCTGAATCTCTCTCTATGGTCAGAGAAATGATAACAACGTCTCCCATGGAGGGTCGGTTGCATTAAACTGTTCTGATTGCATTTTATGATGTTTGTAAAATATGTGACAATGTACAATGTTGTATACCGATTACTGATTATTCCAGTGATTTGCTGCAATGGTTACATATTATATACAGACATGTGACTGCTCAAGTAAGTAGACATTATAGCTGCAGTCAGGGGCGGACTGGGAACTTAAAGTGGCCCTGGAAACATACTAAGAGTGCCCACGTTTTCTACATTGATGGAAGGCAAAGCAAGCAATACCATATTGTGGCACATTATACCACCCCAACAGAGCCAAATACCACAGTCCATAACAAAATACAAATGCCACTGCCAGCAGCACAAAATACATCCCCAAAAACTTCCACTGGCCGGCTGTCAGGAGGAGGCCTAGTCGACCCACTGGGCGTCAGCCCACCGGGAAATTTCCCTGTAAGGTCCCCTGGGCTTGAACTGGTGAGTAAGCATTCTCTTATTCTTATTATTATAAGATTACATTCTCATATTCTCTTATTCTCTACATTCTCTTATTCTTATTATTATATTATTATTATCTTATTCTCTTATTTTAACACCTTCCCTGCCTTTCACTATTTTTATTTAACTCAAACAACCGCTTTGTGGACAGAAAGCTAAACTTCCAGGCTCTTATATGAACCCTCCTATTGAGGGGCTGTTGTTCCTGTATCTGCCAGTGTCATGGAAGGAATCTCTTCTGTGTAATCTAATTGTGTAATATTGAAATTTTGGTTTAGAATATGGCACTATTCAGAACAGCATTAGGCTCTGGTGTAAATGACACATTCTTTCTTTGATACATAGCATTTAGTAACTATACCCTACAACACTGCTTTATTTCAGAGACCCTTCTATTAGATCTCCAAACACAAGCAACATTTTAGCATATTGATCTATGAAAATTCTGTCATCTTGAGAGTTCCCTTTTACATAGCCTCAGCTTCAAATTTGTAGACATCCTCCTTGAGCTACGTGCACCAACCAAAAAAAAGTCCGGCTGCATGTGTTCTACAGAAAAGGGAAGTGACACAGTACACAGTCGCTTTATGTATCTGTCTAGTCACAGTTTAAGGACTGTACTGGGAACAGAAGCAAAGATAACGGGTATGTGTTTCTATCCATGTCTATGTAATACAATATTTTCATCAACTACATAATATATATGATTGTAAATGATTGTTAGTCCCAGAAATCACTTCTCAGAAAAGTGTTCCTCCATTATACACAATGTGGCCTGAAAATACATGTGCTCACTAAATGTGCTCAACAGTACAGATCTCGAATGGTGTGCTAATGTATACTGGTTACATAGTATTTAAACACAAGGAAGATCAACAATATAAACCAGGATTAAATGCTCTAGTAATGATTATTACATATATATTATATACTTCATGTGTAGATTTGTAAAGGGAAGAAGTAGAAGAAGGGAAACTAGTACAGCAAAGAAGTAAACAGCTCAATAATGTCATAATAGTCATTCAATCTTGGTATCTTAGGGGACACTTCTATTAGAAAGAGGTATTTTTTAATGGCCAGAGTGATGGCCTGACTGAGAGAGTTAAATATGTAATGGGCGGGGAAAGGGGGGGGGCTAGGTGGACCCATTGTGCCAACCGGTTTGGCTTTGGGCTATTCCTAAGGACATTATCCTGGCAGTCCCCAGGTTTTCACCCTTTAACCCTATACAGAGATCTGCTCTTCACTGCAGGGAAGCTACCAGATACCTCCTCTTGGTATAGTCCTAGTGTGTAGTTGGCAGCTGACCCACAAGGGTCAGAGACAAGTTAGGTAATGGGATGAGGACAGGACAGAGTTTTGTGCGCATACGAAAGACTAATCCAGCAGGCAATGGACTAATACAAGAAGGAGGCTAAGGTCAAGACAAGCAGTGGAGGATCAGAGTCATTAACACGGGCACAGGTATGGTACATGGGTTAGAAAAGCACACCTCTGCTGGTAACTAGCGAACTAGAAAACATAAGGCTCAGGGAAGGAAACCTTAAATACCCAGAACCCTATGACAGGATGGAGAAGACTAAGGGTGCATGCATGCTGGCCCTTTAAAAGCAAAGGAGCATGCACATGCCCTAAGGCAGAAGACCTGAGAGGAGAGCACAGGGGGTGCAGTGGGCACATGGAACAGTGGTTGCTGGACCCATTGCTTGTGGCCAAGGAAAGCTCCTATACTGGAAAGAGGAGTAAGTGAAGAGACGCCCATGCCTGCTCAGAGAAGCAGGGCAGCAGTGGGCATAGGCTCCCATCTTAACAAACTAAGACTGTCTGCCATGCTAACAGACCAAAGAACAAGGCAGTTAAAGAGCCAGTCTATTGTTTTGTGTTAACAAAGACCTCAGAAGAGAAGGATTTGGGGGTTGTCAGCTCCTCAAAATGAGTAACCAATGCAACCAGCAAATCGTATGCTTGGCTGCATAGCTAGAGGTATAACAAGCAGAAAGAGGGAGATTGTGATCCCCTCTGTATAGAGCTCTAGTGAGACCACATCTGGAATACTGTGTTCAATTCTGGAGACCTCACCTGTAAAAGGATATTGCTAAAAATAGAACGGGTCCAAAGAAGAGCTACAAAAATGGTGGAAGGTCTAAAGCAGGCATCCCCAAACTGCGGCCCTCCAGATGTTGCAAAACTACAACTCCCAGCATGCCCGGACGGCCTACAGCTATCAGCCTACAGCAGGGCATGGTGGGAGTTGTAGTTTTACAACAGCCGCAGTTTGGGGATGCCTGGTCTAAAGCATAGAACTTATCAAGAAAGACTCCGAGTTCTTAATATGTATAGTCTGGAGGAAAGAAGAGAAAGGGGGGACATGATTGAAACCTTTAAATATGTTAAAGGACTGAATAAAGTTCAGGAGGGAAGTGTTATTAATAAGAAACAGAACACAAGAACAAGGGGGCACAATCTGAGGTTAGTTGGGGGACAAATCAAGAACAACATTAGAAAATATTATTTCACTGAAAGAGTAGTAGAAGCTTGGAACAAACTTCCAGCAGAGGTGGTTGATACATCCACAGTAACTGAATTTAAACATGCCTGGGATAAACATGTATCCTAAGATAACAATAAAAGGGCAGACTAGATGGACCAGGTGGTCTTTTTCTGCTGTCAATCTTCTATGTTTCTATGTTTTTATGGTCCACATGGCTACTGTAAAGAATCTCAAGCAAGATGGCAGCCCCCATAGTCATGTACAAAAACTAAAAAAAAAAATCTACATTCAGAAAATAAAAACAGGAATATGTGTCACTGTCTAACTATAAGTGGTTTTGTTATTAGTTCTGTTGTGGTCAACCTTTTAGGTATATAGCTTCTCCCTGTCTGGCTTGCCTTGTTTGACAGTTTAGGGCAGCATGAACGTAATGACAGGTTCCCTTTTGTTTCTTTCAAAATGTTGCCTAAGCAGAGTTGACCACACATGTCCACTTTACACATGTATCTGGTTCTAATATATTTCCGAAACATCGATCATCTAAATAAAACTTGATGTGTTTTATGTTTAATTCAGTCCTCATACAGGAAACTGAGCAAGAGTAAAACAGAAAAACAGACATGGAGTGGGTTGAGAACTCTAAGTTTCCTATTATAGTAGTAGTAGTGAGTATCTTGAGGGCTTGTTGCAGTAGTTTAGTAGAGATTAGTATCTCCTATGACCTAAAACTCATTTGTATTATCCCTTCTATTCTCTACTTTACTCAAGCAGTGATATCATCAGAATTAATTCCAGACATGGATGAGTCACATGGCGGACATATCACCCAGATGTACAAGTGGTGCATTTTATAAATGTACAGCACTCCTAGGAAGAACATGTAGTAACTAGAGTTATGACTCAAGAGAGGATAATCAAATAATACTACGACCCAAAAGAATACCATATCATGACAGCTTCAGAATATGACAGTTTTTCTGCAGAACATTATTATCTTAACAGTGGTTTGAGGGAAAGGAGGGGGTGATGAGGGACTATCCCATTGAGTTTACAGATACCGGCGAGCATGTCTACGTGTTATATCTAGCTCTAGTCCTGTGAGCCTGACAGGAAGGGTTTAGAATAGTAAATGCAATGTGACAAGGAAGTAGGCGGGCTTGGTGTCATGCTGCTGAGCTTTTAGATTAAAATAAGTGTGGTTTCCCTCGACAATAAAAACGAATCATCATAGATTTTAGCTGACGGACCTGCGGTGTGAGCTTATCCCCAGTGGATCCAGACTGAGAGAAAATGCCAATAGCCAGAAATACCAAGTATGCTGTACACACTCCTCCAAAAATGCAGATGACATGTTGGAATTATGTGGATTCTTAGCTTCTCTGTTTTTGCATCAAATCTACACCAAAATCCACATGTGTTACTTGCGTTTTTGTTGCAGAATTTGCCCCTAGATGCTCTGGATTTCAAAATCCGCACCGCGGAAAAATATGTGTGGAGAAAAAGTCCATACTGTGCACATGAGATTTTGAAAATGTAATCTACTTAGCTGGTTCTGTATTTGCTATGGATATTCTGCATATAAATCTGTACCCTAAACAAGTTTGTAAGTAAATAACCTATTCATATGCAATAGATACAAAAGAAATGTTATACACTCACCGGCCACTTTATTAGGTACACCATGCTAGTAACGGGTTGGACCCCCTTTTGCCTTCAGAACTGCCTCAATTCTTCGTGGCATAGATCAACAAGGTGCTGGAAGCATTCCTCAGAGATTTTGGTCCATATTGACATGATGGCATCACACAGTTGCCGCAGATTTGTCGGCTGCACATCCATGATGCGAATCCCCGTTCCACCACATCCCAAAGATGCTCTATTGGATTGAGATCTGGTGACTGTGGAGGCCATTTGAGTACAGTGAACTCATTGTCATGTCAAGAAACCAGTCTGAGATGATTCCAGCTTTATGACATGGCGCATTATCCTGCTGAAAGTAGCCATCAGATGTTGGGTACATTGTGGTCATAAAGGGATGGACATGGTCAGCAACAATACTCAGGTAGGCTGTGGCGTTGCAACGATGCTCAATTGGTACCAAGGGGCCCAAAGAGTGCCAAGAAAATATTCCCCACACCATGACACCACCACCACCAGCTTGAACCGTTGATACAAGGCAGGATGGATCCATGCTTTCATGTTGTTGACGCCAAATTCTGACCCTACCATCCGAATGTCGCAGCAGAAATCGAGACTCATCAGACCAGGCAACGTTTTTCCAATCTTCTACTGTCCAATTTCGATGAGCTTGTGCAAATTGTAGCCTCAGTTTCCTGTTCTTAGCTGAAAGGAGTGGCACCCGGTGTGGTCTTTGTGCTGCTGTAGCCCATCTGCCTCAAAGTTCGACGTACTGTGCGTTCAGAGATGCTCTTCTGCCTACCTTGGTTGTAACGGGTGGCAATTTGAGTCACTGTTGCCTTTCTATCAAGCTCGAACCAGTCTGCCCATTCTCCTCTGACCTCTGGCATCAACAAGGCATTCCGCCCCACAGAACTGCCGGCTCACTGGATGTTTTTTCTTTTTCGGGACCATTCTCTGTAAACCCTAGAGATGGTAGTGCGTGAAAATCCCAGTAGATCAGCAGTTTCTGAAATACTCAGACCAGCCCTTCTGGCACCAACAACCATGCCACGTTCAAAGGCACTCAAATCACCTTTCTTCCCATACTGATGCTCGGTTTGAACTGCAGGAGATTGTCTGACCATTGTCTACATGCCTAAATGCACTGAGTTGCCGGCCATGTGATTGGCTGATTAGAAATTAAGTGTTAACGAGCAGTTGGACAGGTGTACCTAATAAAGTGGCCGGTGAGTGTACATTATATTATAACAGCTATATCCAGCTACATGGCTCCGGGATATAGGTGGTATTTTGTATCACAAACCTGCAGGACAACCATTTTCCTGAAAGAGCAATAAGTTACTCTGTCAAAGCTCAAAAAGAATTTACAAACTTGTTTTATCTTGCTGTCAGCTATGTGCTTGGCATTGGCTGTATGTCGTCTCTTAGGGAGGGGAATAGGCTAAAGAAATAGATTGCTTTACTTTTACGTAGTAAATTTACACAGCAGCATGCTGTACTTTGCAGTTTACATTTCACTGTTTACTTTGTTTCATTACGTGACATAAACCTTGCTACTGTTAGTTCATTAACCCCTATCTTTTTACTGCAGTCGACAACTACTTTACAACTTTAGTTTATAACTAATGGGAAATGTAATGTATTTTTATTGTTACCTAAGTTTATATTCACATCTGCATCTGAGGTTCTGTTATGGACCTCCATTGAATCCAGACAAAATGGCGTAGTGTGGGCGCTCCCTAATGGGAACTCTATGGACCCCATTATAGTCAATAAGCCCACTGAGCATTGATTGTTTTAAACATATGATGGACATGATTTGCGTTTCTACAACGGAACAGAAAAATGGAAAACTGGATGTGAATGTAGCCGGAGACAAATTTTAACTAATAATGTTCTGTGTGTATATTTTCTTTCTATACATCTTGCTGCTATCTGTAATATAGATCATTCCAGTTTTCGTAGGGCCTTTTTATTTTATCCCAGGATCAGGACGGAATATTTGTGTGAAATAAGGACCTGCTGTTACTAACAGCCTCAGTTGTTAGGGCAGGCTTCTGCGTCACAGTCTGAATCTCCAATCTTAGATGTTAATCTTTTGAGTTCCATATCTCAGGATGATCAGACGGGACTCCCCCCTATGATTGGGTCACCAGATTTCCCAGTGAGACTGGGGGAGTCATCTACAGTCAGCCCTGAGAACCCTAGGACCGCCTGTTCAGTAAACCCACTATTACAGCACACTAACAGCATACTGCCTTAACAGCGGCCTGTATCATAGAGACACAGAGTATAATGTATCATCATACAGAGCTATGCTAATGAATTAGACGTTTTAAATAAAAATAAAATAGTAATCCCATAATGGGTTTAAAATTTTTTAAAATAATGTAATTAAAATAACCCCCCTCCCAAAAATAAAAAATACAAAACACCATTTTTATTGTATAAAATACATTTTACTGTGCACACATTAAATAAAAATAAAAAAACTACACATATTAGGTATCTACATGACTGTAAAACCTGAAGAATTTCAGGCCTGGTCATCATTTGTCAACAGCACATGGCCCCGTATAAACAGAGAATGTGCTGCCGAGAAATGAAAACCATATGAAGATGAAAGTTTATTAGCACTTAACGATCACCGATCAACATGCTCTTTAATGGGCAGAAAATCTGTCCATGTAAGAGGAACAATACTACTGTTAGTGGAGGTCCAACATATTCTGGCCTGTTCATTCCAAACATATGGCACGATAAGAAGCACAAAGAACATGGTTTGGAGAATATGAATACTGTCATGTCTCTTGTTGCTGGTGCAAAAAGGTTGTCTTACAGTGACAGCGTATGTCCATATGACTTATTGTGACCTGCTTTGGATCCAAAGAAATCTGCAATGTATTGTGCTATAGAGAGGAGCCTCCTGAGTGCCTGAAGTGGCTGTTTTCACGTTTTGGCCAAGCATTCATGTATAGGTGGGAGTCGGCAGAAGGAACTCTTATTTGATTTGTACGGCCAACTTTATTCCTCTCAGATATTTCATTGAAAATTTAGCTGCTAAACACAGAATACCTCACAAAAGTATTATAGTCTATCTGAGGACATTTATGCTTAGTCATTTCACTTTCAGCACACTTAATTGTAACTTGGCACCATTGCAGGATCGATAATTCAACATAATTTACTTTGGCCAGATCTCTCCTAGAAAGTTAAAAGCCATATTAATCTACAGTTCTACTAAATTAACATAATAACTATAGAAGATGACTGCAAACATGGCATTGGCTTCAGGAACCTACAGTGATCTAGTACTGATATTCAGAGGTGTAAGAGGAAGCTCCAGGACCTCAATGCAAAATCTGTAACAGGGTCCACAAAGCTGTCACACTTATAGGGCTGGTCTCTTCAATGGAAGTGGGTAATTTTTTGGATCTCCTCAAACACCATTCTCAGTTGTGTCCACACCTTGAAACTACTTTTCATTACTTGTCTGATCTGGTGGTTATCCAAACATGCCATTGCCCAACTGGATCAAGAAGCTGGATCTAGCTGAGCTTCATTAGCTTTATATACTGTATATACTGTCAATATTTAGTGCAGAAAATAAGTTACTCATTACCATTAGAGACTAATATTCTCTAGATAAAACTCGGCCAGCCCTCTTTTGATCACATAACTAAAGGACAAGACTAGTATTAGATACTGCCCAAACTGACATGACACTATATGGCTCAAACCATTTTATAGAGTTAATTCTGTTGTCACTAAGGCCTACTGGTGTCATCTGAACGTGACAATACAAGACAATGTCCGCAGTTATGGGGCATTTACATGTATCGACTGAGCAGGCAATGATCGGCAACTATGTATATATATATTTTTTTCACTGCTGACATATTCTCAAGCACTTTACAGACATTAGCACCACAGACATTAGTTTCTTCCCCACAATTACCGGCTCGTCAGAGGTAATGAGAGCTGCATTTACATGTGGCAATCACTTCCACTGTATGGGCACAAGGGATCGCTACTGCAAATGATTGACCACATCGCTGTGTACACAGCATGATCTGCTGCCCGGAAACAATGATCTTGGTGTCCACATAAACGATCACTTCACCTGATGAAAGAGGTGTTCGGTGGCACCATTACACAGGCCAATAATTGGGAACGAGTGTCATCATTCCAGATAATCTGCCTGATAATAGTCTTGTGATAATAGTCTTTACAAGGGTTATCTCACTAAATACATTGATGACATATCACAAGGAAATGCCATCAGTGTCTGTTCAGTGGGGGGTTTACCGCTATAGCAGCAGGCGCTGGAAAGTACTGCGTCCCTTTGGTTTCTGTGGGCTCCAGGAAAAAGGCCACCTCAGCATCTCTGAACTTCTCAGATGGATGTATTTTTTGGTCTGCTAGAACTGAGAGAGTATCAGACTTTGTCTTTTTTTCTGTGCAGAGTTCACTAAAGTGCAAATGATATTTCTTTTTATTAAATGCCTAGTTTAATATCCTATCATGTACCGCCTACAGCATTAAATAAGCTTATATATTCTGGTCAATACAAACACCACTATCTGCCATAATGTGGAAGACTAATTCACCTCTGACATCACAAATCGTCTTACATGCGCTCTAGGCAATCAAAGTAATGCAGTACTGGCAATGTGCCATAGTCCGGGCCGCAATATAGATATTAAAAGCTTTCATTCTAATAATAGTGGAAGGAGCCACGCACTGTGACTTATGGTAATCCATACATGTAGATGCATGTGTAGTATACTAGCAATGGGGATGAACACACTTTGGTTCTTACCATGGATCCAATCCCTAATAAAGGTTTTTGCATAATATAATAATAATAATAATAATAATATATATATTTATAAAAATTGAGTATAAGAAAATGTATCTTGTAAGTATCTTTTCTACAAAAAATGCATCATGTACTTGAATTATCATCCAGCATAAAATTCGCTAGTTTAAAGTTGAAATAAAATTGAAGTTGCAAAATTGTATTCTCCACTGAAAAGGTTCAGACTCTGGGTAATGTACAACTAAACATCTGAGCTGTCCCAGGCCTGTAGCCTGCCATCAATACTTGTCATCATCCTGACCTCTGACCTGTGGTATTCACATCCCCATAGGTCATCCAGTGCTTAGAGCAATCAGTGTTCCTGAAGTGTTTTCAGTGATTAGACACATACTGACAGAACGGTAAGAGCTGAGCCGTTCACAGCCATGTTTACCTGACCCATGCCATCATCTGAAAAGAAGTATACTTTTATGATTTAATATGCAGAGGGGAAAGGAAGCCATAACTGGGAAAGGTCAGATATACAGTCATACAGTGTACAGTCACCATAGTTATAGGGACAAAGTGTTCCATCCAGACATGAATTAAAGGGTTGTCTCACTTCAGCAAATGGCATTTAGAATGTAAAAAAAGATAATACAAGCCACTTATTAATGTACTATGATTATCCATATTGCTTCCTTTGCTGGCTTGATTCATTTTTCCATTTCATTATACACTTCTTGTTTCCATTAGTACATTCCTAGTGCTGGCTCAGCTATTTCCATCAGCCCCATAGAAGTGAATGGAGCACTGGCTGTGCCTGCACTTCGCATTTATTTCAATGGGACTGCCAAAAATAGCCGAGTGCGCCGAGTTACTTAAAGGGAACGTGTCACCATGAAAATGCAAAGTAAGCTACAGGCTGCATGTTATAGAGCAGGAGGAGCTGGGCAAAGCAATATATCGTTTTGTGGGAAAAGATTCAATAAAACTTTCTGGTATGGCCTATCCCCATGAGGGGTCATCAATATCTGATCGAAGGGGAGTACTGTGACATCACAGCATACCAAGTACATGGCCGTACATTGTATAGTGACAGTTCTTGGCATTGTAGTCCCGGCCCATTCACTTGAATGAGACTGAGCTGCACATAGGCCATGTGACCGATGACTGAAGTCAATAGCCTAGGAAGAGGCCTGAGTGCTGCACCTCTTCAAACAGCTAATTGGCGGGGGTACCAGGAGATGGAGCACCTTTCTCCATTCCCCAGGTTTATGATGGACTGCTAGACGCCTCAATGTGTTTTTGGATTGTCTTTCATAGGAATAAGGAAGCCATAGGATTATTTAGTGGCCTAAAGGGAACTCTCCACGTCCCTCCTGATGCTGTCTCTGAGGACAGCATAGCCCAGTGGTGGTGAACCTATGGCATGGGTGCCAGAGGCAGCACTCAGAGCCTTCTCTGTGGGCACCCCCCCTGTCTATGGTGTACCAATATGTCTTAGACTTTTCCTGCCATTGATCAGCACAGGGTGCACTATAAATGACACAAGCAGTGCACTGAATGTAGGCAGGCTATTTTAGCTAAATGATAAAGTACATGGAAGATATACTATATTGGACTGTAGTATTCAGATTACATTGCCGTGTTGGCACTTTGCGATAAATGAATGGGTTTTGGGTTGCAGTTTGGCACTGTCTCTAAAAGGGTCACCATCACGGCATAGCCTAATGACAGACACGCTGATTTCCGTGATCTGTCGCTCATGTGGATTTATGTAGTTGTTTTTAGAAGTTACATGCAACCAGGGTTTTGATGACATTCATGATATGTTTGCTCCACCGCCCTGCCCAAGCTAATTGACAGGTTTCTCTGTATTACTGAGCTTACAGAGAAATCAGTCAGTCACCTGTCAATCAGTGAGCCCATATCTCATGAATTACATCAGACTCCTCGCTGGCCCTGCAGGAATATAACGTAAGTTCTTAAAGGCACTACAGGAATCCTCATGACTGACGTAACAGACGATTGGAATCAGCATTAGAGATGAGCGAGCATGCTCGGGAGCAATTTTCGAGTAGTAGCATACGCATCTTCTGATCTGTACGCTAATTGCGTACGCATCTTGTAATTTGTACGCATTAGCGTACAAATTTATAAGACGCGTACGCATTAGTGTACAAATTACAAGATGCGTATGTATTAGCGTACAGATTATAAAATGCGTACGCTACTACTCGAAAATTGCTCCCGAGCATGCTCGCTCATCTCTAATCAGCATGCCTTCCATTACACTATGCTAGTCTCAGGGTGCGCAGCAGGTTCACTTTAAAGTACCTCCCCATGTCACTTCTGCCTTTGTTCGGCCTGATCAAGACAGAAATATCATGTTCAGACTTTGTAATTGTTTTTAGATAACATGAAAATGAAATCATGTGGCATCGTGTGTTTGTATACTTGGCAGCGTCCATGTGTATAGATATATTGACAAGCTGTGTACAATGATCTATGTATGCAATCCTATCCTCACCAGGACTGAACACGGTACCTGCTTTTTCCAGTTTCCACTTATTGAATAGGCCCATGTGTAACAAGGATCAGACTCAGGATTCATATTATGATGGTGGGCGTAGTGCTGCAAAGTTTCTGACACAGTATTCCCCTTCATAGGTTTGTATACGCACCTTCAGCAGCAAAATGTTTTTACAATGTTGGTTGTGTACACAGGGTGAATGTCACAACTGTATTGCAGTCCTGTGACGCCAGAATGTCAACACATGTCACAAGGGCTGGATTACTGCATAAGAAAACACAGTAGACAGGGTGAGAAAATGCTTCACCCAAAATACACTGTGTAAATATGCGGACAGTCTGCCAACATAAATGAATGAAAGAGGCCACAATTACACACTAGATCATCAACAGATCCTGCCAAAAAGTGTATAGCCAAAGCTAGGCTGTATGTACTCAGAGTGGCCATCGCTGGTTGTTGCTTCAGCGGTCTGTGCCCACCGCCATCTCCCTCTTGTGCACAGCTGCAGGAGTACACACCTGGTTGTCTGCTCTGGTCCCCCACAGCTCATGCTCAATGGTGTCACTCTGCTTCCTGCCAGCTGTGCCACTCACTGCCGTGCATTCTCTCTATCCAGCTCTTAAAGGGTTAGTGTAAACAACTTAATCTTCTCTAGTTTATGACTGGCCACCCTAGGGTATTTAAGGCACCTTCTCCTGTGGTAGGATGTCTGAGCAATAAGTTCTAGTACTTGCAAAGGTGTTCCATTTTCTTGTTTGTCTACTGCTTACCAACTTCTGCCTGATCTCTGGATTTGACCTTTCTGTGCCTGACTTGATATCTGCCTGATCTCCGTACTGACCCTGATCTGCCTGCCCTAACCTTTGAAGTGACTTTGGATTGCGCAAACTCTGCCTGCCCTGATAGCAGCTTGTCCCTGACTATGGTTTTCTCTGTGCCCTACAGTGTTTCGCTCCAGTGTTTCTCGACCCCCGTGGGTCAGCAATCTAATGGAACAGGGACTACTCAAAGAGATAGTGGCCTGGTGATTCCCCTGCAGCGGAGTCCAGATCCTTGTTCATAGGTTAGAAGGTGAAGACCAGGGATGCCCTGTACATTACACTCTTAGAAGTAGCCCCAAGTCTAATCTGTTCAGTAGACACAGTGGGGGAGATTTATCAAACTGGTATAGAGTAGATCTGGTTTGGTTGGCCATAGCAACCAATCAGATTCCACCTTTCATTTTTCACAGGGGCTATTGGAAAATGAAAGATGGAATCTGATTGGTTGCTAAGTGAAAAGCACATCTACCCCTTTTTATGGGCTTGTGGATGGCAATAAGAATTGTTGTATATCTGTGGCAGTATCCATTTTTAAACCCTTTCACTCCTGGAGGTTTTTTCGGTCATGCATTTTCGTTTTGCGCTCCGTGCCTTCAAACAGCCATAACTCTTTATTTTTCTGTTCACATAGCTGTATGAGGGCTTGTTTTTTGCGGGACAAGTTGTACTTTCCAACGCCACCATTTAATATTGGCATATGGTGTAGTGGGAAGCAGGAAAAAAATTCCAAACCGGGTGAAATTGCAAAGAAAACGCTATTCCGCTACAGTCTACGGGTTTCTTATTTACAGCGTTCGATGTGCATTAAAACTGATCCGTTACTGTTCATTCTACTGGTCAGTACGAATCCGGCAATACCTAATATGTATAGTTGTTCCTGCGTTTTCATAGTGATAAAATAATTAGAAAGTTGCCCTTTTTTTTTTTCCTTGTCACATCTTGACCCCTATAACTTTTTGGTATTTATGTGTACAGAGCTGTATGGGGGCTCATTTTTTGCGGGACGATCTGAAGTTTTTATTGATACCACTCTGGGGTGTGTATGACTTTTTTGATCACTTTGTATTTAATTTTTTTTAGGAAAAAAAAGCGACAAAAACAGCAAATCGCCATTTGGACGCTTTTTTTCCGCCACACAATTCGCCGTATTGGAATTTTTTTTTTTATGTTTTAAAAGTACGGGCGTTTTCGGTCACGGTGATACCCATGATGTCTATATTTATTGTTATTTAGGTATTTATTTTTTAATTATACGGAAAGGGGGGGTGATTTGAAACTTTTATATCTTTTTTATTTTTATATATTTTTTAACATTTTTTTAAATTTTTTTTTTACTATTTGAAAGCTCAAATATGGGCTTATATATTGTGGCTTTTTTTTTTTTCTTTATGAGCAATCAGGGATTTTCTAGACTCAGAAGGCAAGAATTGCTCATTTCTTATTCTGGCCTGCCATCTAGTGGCCAGAATAAGAATTGCACTTTGAAAACTGTAATCCTCACCAGCGAGGATTACAGTTTTCATACGGTGTACAGTGATAAAAAATAATAAAGTTTGGACCAACGATATATATATATATACATTTTTTTCTTTAAGTGCATATCCATAAAGCAGAACTGTAGATATATAAGGTATGGTTGCACAACATATAATGAACAATAAAGATAGAAATGAATTCAAATATATGTGGCACTATGCCAACTAAAGATAAAAAAGGAAGTCCTTAGTTACACAGATTTGCAAATGCTGATCATGCCCACTCACCAATCGTCACGGTAACTTCCTGTGGAGTGGGTTCCTACACTCATCTATGCCTCTGTTCAGACTACATCCAAGTCTCCATGGTTCTGGGCGTGTGGAACCAGCTAAATAAGTATCCTATCAGGAAGTCCTAGTGAATGGGCGTCGTCAGGTCCAAAAGAGCATGCTAGGCTCAGTATATAATGATAAACCCACTCCACAGGAAGTTACCGTGACGATTGGTGAGTGGGCATGATCACGCATTGCAAATCTGTGTAACTAAGGACTTCCTTTTTTATCTTAGTTGGCATAGTGCCACATATATTTGAATTCATTTCTATCTTTATTGTTCATTATATGTTGTGCAACCATACCTTTATATATCTACAGTTCTGCTTTATGGATATGCACTTAAAGAAAAAAATGTATATATATATATATCGTTGGTCCAAACTTTTATTATTTTTTATCATTATATACTGAGCCTAGCATGCTCTTTTTGGACCTGACGACGCCCATTCACCTAGGACTTCCTGATAGGATACTTATTTAGCTGGTTCCACACGCCCAGAACCATGGAGACTTGGATGTAGTCTGAACAGAGGCATAGATGAGTGTAGGAACCCACTCCACAGGAAGTTACCGTGACGATTGGTGAGTGGGCATGATCACGCATTTGCAAATCTGTGTAACTAAGGACTTCCTTTTTTATCTTTAGTTGGCATAGTGCCACATATATTTGAATTCATTTCTATCTTTATTGTTCATTATATGTTGTGCAACCATACCTTTATATATTCATACGGTGTACAGACACCCCGATTGGCCACACGGGGTGTCTGTACACCACCCGGAAGCGAACGCTTCCGGGTTCAGACGAAACTAGATGCTGTGATCACGTGTGATCACGGCATCTAGACGCCCAGGAAGACGCCGCCGATGGCGGTAAGTAGCGGCAAGTCTCTGCTGTTAGAAACAGCAGAGACTTGCCCGGCCATGACGCCCGCCGCACTTGCGAGCGGGCGCCATGTGCCCGCATCGCCCCAGCGCCGTACATGTACGGCGCTGGGAGTGTAAGGGTTAAAGGGGTTTCTTTTTGTTTTTAAATATGGTATAACAAAATAAAAAAGAATACTCACCTCACCCGCGCTTCCATACAAGCACTTACCGATTCCTTGCTGGTCTCTGCTTCCTGGTCCCTCGCAACACACAGGAAATGGCTGCTCTGGCTGAGGTTTGTATAGTCATCTAAGATTGGTTAAGTAGAAGAGCACAGGGTCCTGGTGTTACTGCTGTAATACACTAATATGCGACCGAATTTAAGGATGTCCAAATACGTATTGCATTTGGAGTAAAAAAAACAACATTAATGATAAGGTCTAAATTTACTATTCCAAATAAACCAATAATAACTATTTCTTATAATAAAACTACTGAACAAAACAGCTTACCTACCTCAAACCTACTTTTTATGTCACAGCAGCTAACCTAACAGAAACAGAGTTGTGATGTCACAGTGGTTTACCAGACAGAAACAGAGTTGTGATGTCACAGTGGCTTAACTGACAGAGTTGTGATGTCACAGTGGCTTACCTGACAGAGTTGTGATGTCACAGTGGCTTACCTGACACAAATAGAGGTGTGATGTCACAGTGGCTTACCTGACAGAAATAGAGGTGTGATGTCACAGTGGCTTACCTGACACAAATAGAGGTGTGATGTCACAGTGGCTTAACTGACAGAGTTGTGATGGCACAATGGCTTACCTGAAAGAAAGAGTTGTGATGTCACAGTGGCTTACCTGGAAGTTTGTGTGCGACATGCTGCGACTGCGACACGACAGTCGCAAAAAATCCATCTTGGATGGATTTTTCTGCGACTGTTGCGTCGCAGTCGCAGCATGTCGCAGTGCGACACCATAGACTTCCATTATAAAAATTGTCGCGCGACTTTGGTGCGACATCAATGTTGCGCGACAACTCTCGTCGTGTAGTTGTGCACTATGTGTCGCACGACACATGTCGCCGTGTAGCCCTAGCCTAAATGTTGGTAATAAGTTCTTATCAGTCTATGAGCTACAGACCTGAAAAAAGAAAAATTCTGGTTGGCAACCCTGGCATGGTGTGGCTTGAATCACATGACCATGTGCCAGCAGTATACAACTAAGGGTGGGGTCACATCACGTTTTTCCCATCAGTTTAATGTATACAAAAACCAAGTACATTAAACTGATGTCTCAGACTGATGCCATACAGTGATATCTGTTCACCATATAGTTCCATTATAAAAAAAAACTATACTTTTTTTACCACTGTCAAAAAAAGTATTTTTTTTTAGCAAACCTTCTTTTTTTTAATGTATACATCAAATGGAGGCATAGAACGTGATGTGAACCCACTCTAACTCATTTCAGTTTTTTCTGTTCTGTGTCAATGGCAGCATAGTTTTGTGCAAACTGCTCCTTGGCCAGGGTTGGCAACCAGAATTTTTCTTTTTTCTGGACATCATGGGCAGCCAGCATTTTTTATGGACAAATTGGAAAACCTTAAAGGGGTTTTACAGGATTTTACTACTGATGACCTATACTCACTTGAATGGGGCGGAGTTGTTCCTAGGCCACGTGACCGATGAACGTGACATCACTGGCCTAGGAAAGGCCAGCATTGGGAGTGCCGGTGCCTTCTCTTCTGGGTGTTGGACCCCCACTGATCAGATACTGATGACCTATCCTGAGGATAGGTCATCAGTAGTAAAATCCCGGAAAACCACTTTAATGAATGCAAAAGAAGTAATTCAGGTCTATAGATGAGTAGACCGATAAGAATTTATTACTAGCATTTACTGTGAGCTTGAAAATGAAGCATCCCTTTAACCTGGATGCAGAAATGCACTGGATAAGCAAATGCAGCAGCAAAACTTGAGCTACTAAGGACCGATGGAAATGTAGTAGTGATGGCAGCAAGGGGGGGTTCTGATATTTCCTCTGCCTCTGAGATAGCCATTGGCTTCATGGGCAGATTAGTTTACAATCTATCCTCACAGCCTGAGGCTGGGCACATGGCGGGTCTCTAGACCAGGGCTGAGGTAAATTAGTTACAGACATCACAACAAACAGCGAGGGTTCTGCTGATGGGAACGCGCCGGTCGGAGGGGGAGGGGCTATGGCGGGGGAGGTACCGGGAACTCCCTCTCCTCCCCTTGGAGCTGCTGCGGGAGGTTATTGTGAGGCAGCAGGACAGTAGAAGTGTCCGGGGAAGCGGCGGCTACATCGGGGTTGCAGGGAGCACGGTGTGACAGCATCCTGGCAGCCATCCGCAGGGACAGGGCGGTAAGTGGGCGCCTCATAGCCAACCCTTCTATTGCACGAGCCGATGGATTAGTATTGATTCATTGTCAGCCTGATGGGATTGGGGAGGGGAGAATTGTCAGCATGACGATGGAGTTTATGCAGGAATCTGGAGTACAGATGTAGCAGAGCTGAAGTTAGCAATCTTTCTGGGACTACATTGTCTGTAATGGGAACACATGGAGCTCATGTAAGGCTGATTGCGCTGTGATATCGCTGAATGACATACTCAGCTCTGCTACAGCTGCACATGATTACACTGTGTAACATATGGTGATGGCACGTTGTTCCGAGCATGTCATCTAGTGTCCAGAGGTGAGCACATATTGTAAAAGGGAAGACTGTGATGTAAGGAAACTTTGTGGTGTGCAATAGTGATCTTATCATGGGGGCGTGCCCTCTGATCACCCCCATCATGCCAGGAGGCAGTGATGATGGGAGCCCCCAGCCTTGCTGTAAACCATTCCTTGCGTCTACATAAGAAGGTAGCATTGAATCAATGAAGATGAGAGAGTGGATCACAGAATATTGAAAGGACAATCAGAGGACAGTGGTGAAAGATTTCCTCTTGATACACCACTGCTGATCTAGTGTAATGTGCTGGGGTAGATCAGCGTACCCTGACATCCCCGTGCTGTGCTCATGTGATTGTCAACTGGCTGCGGAGCAAAACACAATGTGACAACCAGTTGCTATCGCGCTCTTTGTACAGCTTTATCACCCTACACTGGTGTCATCTCAGTTACGTCAATGATCACTTCAAAAAACTAAGTTCTCAAACCACAAAGTTTTGTAAGCAATCTGCAAGTAGGTCGCATGCACGTGTTGCAGATTAGGTGCGTTTTTTTGGAGCGGAAACAACGGCGTCATACAGTACCGGCAAAGGGTATGGGATTAGACAATCTAATGTAAACTTTGCCTTTTTTCTTCCATGCGGAAATTGACCTGCCTTTCAAATCTGTGGCATGTCAATGGAAGGATGAGATCTGCAGAAAAATCGCAGCAAATACACTACGAAATTCCGAAGTAACACGTGGAATTTGATGCCGATTTGGTCTGGAAAGGCACAGAATAATTTGTGCAGAATTTCTGCAAGTCCACCCGCACCCGTGTGCAGGTCACCATAGAGGAACTTTCTGTAAAGGATTCAGCATGCTGAGGTTAAAATACTCCACTGTGATGGCTCAAAACGCGCATTATCGGACCCTGAATGAGAATCCATAATCCTCCGTCCACTGTGATTTGAATATAAAGTAATATGACCTCTGCAGTTTGTGTACAGAAGGATTGATGTAAACGGCTCTTTAGGACGAGCTATCGGTGGGGGTCTATAAGCCAATATTCATACTTATAAATAATCACAGAAAAACAACAGTACGACCAGTATTCATGCTGATTAAAGCCCCATTCACACGACCGTATGTTCATTTCCGTATCTTATCCGCATTTTTGCGGATAAGATGCGGAACCATACGGACCCATTCATTTTTTCTATAGGAGAAAAAAAAAATGCGGACTACAAACCGTGTGCATTCTGCATCCGTATATTACGGAAGTTCTCCCGCAAAAAAAAAAAATGAAACGTCCTATACTTGGCCGCAAAACACGTCCGTAGCCCCATTAAAAGTCAATGGGTCCACAAAAATGCAGAACACTACAGAAGGACATTCCGTATGTCTTCCATTCCGTTTTTTTATACGGACACGGAATACATACGGTCGTGGGAATGGGGCCTAACAGAAAGAAGGAGTACCATGGTTCTTGGAGTGGCTCAGTATGGACAGCACTGTTACTTAGGACTTGTGCAGACGACCGTATGTATTTTGCGGTCCGCAAAACACGGATCCTCAAAAAAAATACGAATTATGTCCGTGTGACATCCATATTGCATCCGTTTTTTTTGCGAATCCTTTGTAACAATGTCTATCCTTGTCCGCAAAACAGACAAGAATAGGACATGTACTATCTTTTTTGCGGAACATTCATGTGGACATATGGAAATGGAACGCACTCTGAATCAGGCTGCAAAAAAAAAACAGAACAGACACACAAAAAAATAAGGTCATGTGCATGAGCCTTTACTCTAGATTTTCCGCCATTCATTTTTGTTTGGATTTTGCTGCATTGAGGCCTCACAACCGTATTTTTGTGTCCGTGCCTGATCCGCATTTTTCGCGGATTTCACATAGACCCATTCATTTCTATGGGTCCACCAAAAAATGGACCGTACACGGATATCAGCTGTGTGTTGTCCGCATCCATGTGTCCATTATGAAGAAAGATAGAACATGTCCTATTCTTGACATCAGTGGTTCCGCAAAAAAAAAAAAAAAAAACGGATGCAGACTTTTATACAGACTTTATACAGACATCATCCGTGTTTTGCGGATCGCAAAATGGATATGGTTGTGTGCATGAGGCCTTATGCATGAAAATTAGCATGCATTAGTTACTACTGTTGTTGTGGATTTGGCTGAGGTCTCATTTTTGACATTACAAAGGGTAAAAATCGCCAATCAGTTGTCATGCTGGGATTTCTAAATCCGCGTGGCAGATAAATTTCCTCATGTGAAAAAAAAGCTTAGGCCCCATTCACACGACCGTATGAATGGGGCCGTATCTATCCGCAAAAAATGCGGGAATAGATGCGGCCCTATTCACCTCTATGGGGCCGGGAGCCGCGGCACGGAGCTAGCAAATATACGGTCGTGTGAATGGGGCCTTAGTCTACGTGAGGTTTGTCAGATCGCGCATTCACTTTGCTGGTACTGTACTACTCTGCGTTTTTATCTGTACAAAAATCTGTGCGGAAAAACGTGCGTAATCCGCATTGTGTGCATGTACCCTCAAGGTTAAAAGCCCAATGTTTAACCTGCAGTGTAAATTGGCATGCTGCGAATTGTAAAACCTTTAGCGGGGGTCAGTTTACAGTGCAGACTTTCTCCTCAGTGTTTGTATGACATTTCTGAAATCTCATCCACTTTGCTAGTACTGACCTGCAGCGGAGAATCCACAGTCATTTACACCGCATGTGACCATTCTCTTAAAGGTGTATAACACAATTGTCCTCAGGATAGGCCATCAGTTTCAGACGGGTGGGGGACCGACTCCCCACACCCCTACTAATCAACTGTTTTGGGGTAGCTCTGGTGCCAGAAATCAGCGCTGTAACTGCACAGCACTGTCCATTGTGTAGTGGGAGTCAGACCACCATGATCAATACCAAAATCCTGGAATGTCCCTTTAGGGCTCATGTACATGATCGTATGTATTTTGTGATCCGCAAAAATACTGATGGCGTCTGTGTGCATTC
>ONZH01006146.1:0-168569 GCA_900303285.1 Rhinella marina | reverse complement strand
TGCGACCCAGACAAATGTCGCACAGAGAGTTTTCTGGATCAAGCGTTTGATGATATTGGTAGCAAATGACTTGTTGTATTGTGTGACGTACAGAAAGTGTCACCTGGACAGTATATATGGATTGGAGTGAGTCAGTGCTGAACTGTGACACACAGAATGGTTCCACAGTGCTGTGTGCAATGGATTTGTATCACTGAGATAGAACAAAAAAAAAAAAAACAGGGTTAGATATAACGATTAGCTGCACTACTAGTGCCAGCCAGCCAAGTGACAAAAAAAAATAAAATAAAATGTCTTTTAGCCCTTAGAAGGGCTGTTGGGTTCTTTAGTGGGTGATCCCTGCCTAACTGAGAACTAAATTCAGGCCCTAACACTGTCCCTGAAAGGCAGGAGCTCTATCCCTAACGATATCCAGATGGCATCTGAGACGAGCACCGCGGCCAGTCGGTAGTATATTCCAGGGTCACCTGATCAGGCCAGCCAACCCCTGCTATCGACATGTAAGGGCCCCACGTGATGCTGGGTGGTACGCAGAGTCTCCTGGCTTGTGATTGGCTGTGTTTTTAGGCGCCAAAAAAGCACTATGCGGAAGTTGCCATTTCCTCGAGCATGGCGAGATACTCGTCCGAGCATCGAGCAGTTACGAGTACCCTAATGCTCGAACGAGCATGTTCGCTCATCTCTAGTTATAACGTTAAAGGGGTGTAGGATATCCGCTGTACTGATATCACCTAGAGATGTAATACCCCTATTTATCCATGACGCATAGTTAGAGCCTGGTATCAAGGATTGTATAACAGTTATTGGCGTGTCTGCATATTTGGTAGGTATTAATGTCCTGAGTTCAGTTAATTTACGCCACATATTGGCTCCAGCATTCATCGTTACAGAAGCTGTTTGTTCTATTGAACCCGAAATAGCTATCCCCCATAAGAAATCCTTTAGGGATGTAGTTTGCACAATTTGACTTTCCATGGAAACCCATTTTTTGGAATAGTCTGCTATCCACCAACTCCTAAGCTGATCTAATAGAACAGCTTTATAATAAGTATATATATACATGGACATCCCAAACCCCCATTAGCAATGGGTAGATATAGAATGTCAGCAGCCACTCTAGGTCTTTTATGCGTTCCATACGAAGTTCAAAAATATGGATTGTATACATTTTATGGTATGAATCGGAGTAAATATAGGTAAGGACCTAAATAATACAGCACTTAGGTATAAGAACATTTTTGTAGCTGCATACGTCCTAACCATGATATTAGGATAAGTGGAGAATTGGTTTAACATCTTTCTGTAATTGGTGAGATTAAAATGTTATAATTAATCTTCTGTAGATTTTTCAAAGGGTATGTCAGAGTGATTCCCAAATACGGGACTCCATCAGTAGCCCATTGAAATGGGACTTTTAGTGAGGCTTTAACAGCTGGATCTAGACCCATATCTAGCATTATTGACTTAGTGGCATTAACCTTGTAATAACTTACAGCTCCAAAATTATAATGATGTCAAGTTAGCAGGAACGACTGGTAGGGGTAGACTGATATCACATCATCAGCGATAAACTGATCGATGATCTCCCCCCCATGGTAATTCCGGTTAATTATAGAAGAAGAACGTATTAGAGGGCAAACGGTTTCATAGTAATGCGAGATTAGGGGAACAATGGGCACCCTTGTCTAGTGCCATTAGTTATTTGAAATGATCTGGACAAGGACCCAGATGTGGAAACTCTTGCAGATGGTCTTGTATATAAGGACATAATGGCCTTGATGAGCCAGGGAGGAAGTTCAAATTTCTCCATTACCGCTGCCAAGTAGCCCCAATGTATCCTATCGAACGCTTCTCTGCATCCAAAGAAAGAAGCAAGAAGGCGTCCCACTCGCTTCGCTCTAGACATCACATTAGCATCTCCTCTGCCCGTCTGCGTCTGGCGGCCTTTACAAAACCCACTGATCTTTATCAATAAGTGTAGGCAAAATAGGGCCAATCTATTTGCGATAATCTTAGCGTAAAGTTTCAGATCTCCATTGAGCAGTGATATAGGTCTGAAATTAGCTGGGCAATTAGGAATTTTACCAGGTTTTGGTAATGTTACTACCACCGCTTCCAACATTTCAGAAGGAAATGGTTCATTGGTTGCAACCGCATTATAAAGCTTAGTCAGATAGGGACTTTTATATCATGGGACCCATAGTTATAACTCATTAGGGAGCCCGTGGGTCTGGAGATTTGTTCATTTCAGCGATTTAATGGTAGAAGACTCAGAATCTGTGAATTCCTAATGAGTTCACTGACAAAGGAGGGTCTAGTTTGGGAAGCGACAAGTCCGAAAGGAATGCTTTTATAGCATCCTGGGATGGTTGGACAATAGAAGAGTCGGATCGTAAATTGTACAAAGATGTATAATAATCCGCAAAATGATCAGCTATCCCTTGAGGATCCATTATTTTAGACCCATTAGGATGATCCAAATATGGAATACGTGCTTTAGCTGATCTAATTTTCAGCTGACGTGCCAATAAAGAGCGATTTATTACAGCCAATAGTGATTTAACTTTTATTTTTTTCAAGCTACTCATAGTTTGTAAATCAAGCTCATGTAATAGATTGGGTCTGGGAGATAAGCTTTTCTCTATCTGCGGAATAAACTAGGATAGTTATTCCTAACTGCGGAATAACTATCTACGGTGTAGGTGGCTTAATCTTTGTTGCAGGGACAAGCGTATAGATAGTTTGCTTTTTTTGTCATAAGAGGATTATTTAATGAAATGACCCCTAATATGCGCTTTAAAAGCACACCACATTGTAGATATGGATGTTTCGCCATTATCTTAAAGCTAAAGTACTCTTCAGACACGTTCGTGTGAGGGAGATAATCAGGGTGTTGCAAAAATATATGTTCGCTTCCATAGAGAGAGTGGGCGATGATTTATTTTTTCATTAATTGTTTAAGGTAATAGGGGCATGGTCTGACCAATCAATGGTTTTAATAGAGGAGGATAAGACCTTGGGAAGCGTGCTCTTGTCTACCAAAAAATAATCTATACGTATATACCTTGTGACAGAGGAGAAAAAGTGAAGTCCCGTTCAGTGGGATGTTGGATCTGCCAGACGTCATACAGGCCTTGTCTATGTAAAGAAAACATATCAGCAGGTGGGGCTGAGTGCCTTAATTCTGGAGGTGAATCCATAGAGGGCCACACTGTTTATTATAATCCCGACATTATTAGCGCCCCATAAGATTCTTTGGGTAAGTTTCAGTAGTAAGGATTTAAGAATGCAATCTGTCCGCTATTGGACACGCAATACGGATACTATAGTATAAGGTGAATTATTAATCAGCATTTTTAGATAACGTCGACCATCCACCTCGACACTTTTTCTGTGAGAGAGCCACCGTACTTTTGATGCTAGTACTCCCTTTTTTTTGTCGCAGGAGCCGAAAGATGTATGGGGGGATGTTTTAGTCTACGAGGTCCGCCTCATTTAAGTGGTTCTTGTAAACAGAGAACATTGCATTTAGAGACATAGCCTCTTTAACTTGCCGCTGTAAGGAGAATTTAATCCCTTAACATTAAGCGAAGTATGTTAATCACATATGGGGACAAAAAAAGGCTGAAAGCCGTTACCAGTGTAATCGCCATTCTTGCGATACTTCTCTTTGTGTGGTGCCAAATCATTAGAAGAATGAGTACGTGCACATACCACTTTCACAACTGATAACCAACACATACAAAAGTTGGAAAATACATCTCCCCGCAGGGGTTTTTTAAAGAGACGATATAATGTACTATGATAGACAAAAGGGGTTTACTTAGGCAGATGATGGTTCTTGCACGGTGTGTCAGGAACTCACACTGAGTTTCATTGGTTAATTTTGGGAAATTCTCCAACCTACGTATCTGAAACTTAAACAGAAGTGTTCACTGACTAATGTAATTACCTGCCAATCTAGTGGTCAAAGAGAGTAGTCAGGTATTACACAATATATAATATAATCAACTATCTCTCACATCCTCCTTTGCGGAAATAGACTCAGGTGAACAGGCAAGTGAGGTACTCTCCCACGCCTAACGCGAAGCGCTGGACTTTCCTTATTGCTTCACCGGTCCCCCCAACTCCCTTTTGGGTTTGCTCACCTTGTCCTATTTTTCCGCAACCATCAGGTTTTATTTTTCAGGTGGCATTGTTTTCTTCATCGTTGTATTTTTTGACAGAGTCACAGTACATATGCTCAGGTGTGGGCATAGACATATTAAACATTTTTAAAACAATTTTAATTTTCAGCCAGTTCATTTGATAGTCGTCAATCTCTTCAGATCCTTGATTGATACTTCCATCGGTGTTATTCGGAATGTAGGTATAGCTGGAACTTTCCAAAGATCTTGTAGATCCCCTCCTTTTTCTGCTGTCGAGGACCAGTTGGTTCTGCAGAGTCATCATCGAAGAAGAGCTCAGTTGTTCCTCTATTCCCTTCACAGCGTCACCGGTTGTAATTCACGAATCTCTGTGATGATAATAGAGATGTTAATACAATCTATATTTTATTATTCCTAATCATTGGATATGAATTGACTCCACTCCTGCAGACTACCTGACTTCTAGCTTTTAAACATTCATCAGAAACTCTTCTAGGGACTCCTATGGCAATAATGTGTACTTGAGAGTCAAAGGATGTATGACAAAACCCTCTTAATCATGACCAGATGACATTGGTTTGCTTACTGACTTTATTGCACTCAGAAGGTGAAAATAGAACAAATGGCATCAGTACTTGATCAGGGTACATTGGCCATTCCATTCTATTTGCATCCTTGGTTGGAGTTTCAAATCTTCACACGACCACCAGATATCTGCATGTTGATAGTCTTGGCTGATAAACCATCTATCAGAGTCACTATCTGTCTCATTTAGATGGATTATGTAAAAACCATATCCTGGAGGGAAAACACCAATGAGCTTTCCTGTATAAAATCCTGTCTCTAAGGCCAGTTTGTCTTCATTTCTCTAAATTGGCCAAATATTTAACGTCAATTATAGGTAAGGATGTAGGAGCCACAGATGCAATTGGGCTTCCCTTACCATTCTAAATTTGCCTAGGGGATCTTTTCCACTTATATTCCCCAAATCATGTTGGATTCCTAATAGACAAATTTTCATCCTTACTGACTCTACAGCTTCCACTGGTTTATCTTTCCCATTACTTAGGACTAGTGTTCCGTACGCTTACTCCAATGTCCAGTTGTACGGTCATCTCTAACACTGCACATTACCATGACTGGGTCAGTTCCTGTCACAGATGTACTATCTGACAAAAGCAATGCCTCTGTCATCTGTCACACAACACTGCAAAGTCAAACTTGGCAGTTCCTGACTCATCTTGATAAAATACCATTGGAATTTGATCAAACTGTTTCCCCTCTTGTACCATATAAACCAAACAATAAGACATATAAAAGCATTATGGCTCCTGTAGTTCCTGGCACTGGTTGCTATGTTACGCGTGGATCCATTCCAATTAGACAGCCGTCTCGGTGGTTTATAGGACTTGAATGTAGATCCTCAAACGTGACTTTCGGACTTTCCATACGCCTCTGCTTTCACACTACCAATCTCCTGGTTGTGAAGAATTGAGTTGTCTCTTATGCAGTCTGGATCTGGAAAACAACTAAAACTTGACATACACATTAGAACAGTCTGTTTGTGAGACAGATAACATACTTTGAACACTACTATGCTCTTCTGGAGCTATTGGGGAAAGAGAAGAGCCAGGGTGTGTATTCTCCCTCGCCAAATCCTTGCTGTAGCTTTGCTACAGCCAGGTCTCCAAATATCTGGAAAGAGAACAATTCAGACAGGGACATATTCACATTGTTTTCCACCTTTATTAACCTGAATCGTAGTCAATCCGCAGTCTCTGAAATGGGGTACGATGACCTGAGCATATGCCTTCCTGGAACTCCCATAGGTAATCCCAGCGAATTATTACACCGCTCACCTAGCGGCAGGAATTGTTAAACCCCAGGAGCCATCCATCACAAAACCCAGTCACACCTTCTCTCTCTTGATTTGCCCATGTTCTAAATCCATCCTCTTTAGGTAGAGTGCCCTCTGAAGGAAGAATTTCTTACCAACCTTTCCAGAGTCCGTTCTCAGTCATCACTTCTACCTTTTTCCTTTGATGTTTTTTCTCTTCAGCCTCTGTAGCCTGTATCTGAAAAGACTCAAGACCTTTTTGGAAGTCTACTGACCCAAAACCAATCCTGTATTACACAGACTTTCCACTTACTGTAGGCTTCAGGTAATAGTTTAGCCTTTACCTCCTCAGGTAGCATCAGGGCATCAAACATCTTTCATACACTCAGCATTCATTATTGATGGGCTTACCATGGATCAAACAAAATCTCTGCTCCCCCAGATTAGACCATAATAATGAGTGATACTGAAGGCATACCTGAATGTTAGCAGTCTTACCCTCAGCCATCTTACAAACCTCAGCGAGTGCCTTCAGCTCTGCCTCCTGCACTGACATTGCTGAAGGGAGTGGTTCTGACTTGACAACATTTAGGTAGGAACAGCATATCCTGTCTGAGATGATCCATCTGCAAGAAACTCAATATTTGATTATTAATTGGAAACAATCATGTGAAATTTTTTTTTTTTTTTTTTAATCAGGAAGGACTCATACTACTACTCCCCCCCTCCAGAAGAAGCAGAGTAGTCAGATTCAAAGTTTACACCTTGATGGCGGAGTAGGAACTACATTACCATCTACTCCTTACACATGTAATACAACCCTTACACATGTGTGAATATGGAACATGTGTGCTGTGAGGCAATGGGGGCAGTCCCTAAGGATTGTATAGATAATAGGACACAGCATTTGACTCAGGATATCCTATTTCTTATGGGCGTTGCACTTGAGGGGCTGAACATTCATCTCCTCCCATGGGCGAGGAAATGGGCAGGTAACTACAAAATCTTCCTTCCCCCTTTTTGTGGGGAGTACTGATGAGAAGCCACACCCGCTTTAGGCCCTTTGTTCAATTCAACTTTTTTTCACCCTCCTTTTTGGAACTTACAACAACATGGAGGGCCATAATGATCTTCACTCAGGCCTAGCCAGTACCCAGCTTTCCCAGATGATCCTCTCAAGACCATCCACAAAGGCAGCAGTTAAGATTTTCTTTTCTCATGCATGTCTGAGGTCTATTCAAAACTCAAATCTACTCATCTTTGCTGGAGTCTATTGGAAACTTTCTTCACACTCTCTGCTCTGTCCTGATGCATATCAGACAATGTGACCGATCATCTAGATGCTTCCTCTCAGACTAAGTGAGATCCCACTGTTGAAGCTATAACTTGAGAGAGAGAATCCACCAGCTTTACCTTGGACTAAACCTTCCAAATCTCACCAACATCATGAGAAAGCTTTCCATATTTTAGCTAACTCCCTACAGAACAGCATAGGTAAGTCCTCTGATTGGGAATTCTACTCATCATGACAAACATTTCACTAGGGGACCAAGGACACTTCTAATTGGCATCATAGGTGCAATCACTGTAGTCAAATTTTTCCAAATTTTTAACTAGTGGGATATTCAATTTAGAAAAGTTATTAGCAGACAGTTTACAGATAATACATGTGTAACTAAATTTCTGTGTCTGCAGATGCGTTACCAGCCCTCATATGGGGGGGTTTGAATTCCTTAAGGAGGGGGTTGCTACAGGAGCACTAGAGGAGGATGAGAGGAAGGAGCAGAAAACACTATGAGCTGCACATTCCAAAGGAGGGGGTTGAAGACACAGGATGTTTCTTATAGAACTACAAGGTACAGAAGACACAAAAGGGGGTTGTAACAGAAATTGAGACAGAAGGGGGATGGGTGCCACATGGTTTTTTTTCTTTCTTTGTTCTCTCAGGATTCAAAATCCTCCATCTTGAAATAGAAATATTGTCCATTTTGCTCAACTTACTTCAGCTTTCTATCAGTCACTTCCATAAACAATATTTCAACGTGCACCAGCCTATATTTCTCCTTCCAACCAACTTCTCTTTTCCTTCCATTCACTTTCCACAATCCTTCATTTAATCTCTACCTCCTGATGGCATCCCTAATGAACACATGTCTTCAATTTCCTTACTGAAACTTTTTCCCTTTCTTTCAACTATTAACTGAGCAGCTGATCTCCTCTTTATATCCAGCGACATTAGAATTACCCATTTCTTACTTAATATTAATATCTTATTAATATTCTTCCAAATCGGGAAACCGCAAAACTAACTAACCTAGACTCTTCTCAACCAGGTATACACAAAATAAAATAAGCGAAAATAAAAATAAAAATTCATCCAGTTGAGGGAACCTCAAAACTACATAATCTAGGCTCTTCCGATAAGGGGATACGATCTCTCTTACTCTTCGTAGGGACACACAGTCTTAATAACTTCTAATTTCTTATTAAATTAGTATTAATCCTACTTCTATGGGGATACGAAATCTGAATAACTTCCATTTACGCCAGATATTAATGCAAATGGTGTTAATCCCATACTCCTATCATGAGGACCCCTGGTCACAACTCATGACAAACCTCCAACACCCTCGTCAGGGCGTTGGCTGGGTTCCAACTCTACGTCACCGGATACAACTACCAGCTGACTAAAGCTTCCGCTCTGTTCAGTACATCAGAAATGAAAGGGATAGCCACACAAAGAAGGAATTCATAGGGTTCTTTCGTTCCAAAGGACAGATCAGCTGTAATTTGAACCCAGTGAATACCACCTAATCCAACACTGAGAATACACTTGTGCAAAAACTCAGAGGAGCTATATGTAAGAAATAAAACTTTCTTACCTTGCTGCAGCGTATGACCTCGTCTGATGGTTTTGCTCAAGTCCTTCTTTAACGGTTGAATTGATGATATTCAAGCTGATCTGCCCCACGTTGCTTGGGCGCCATTTGTAATCGCCATTCTTGCGATAACCTTCTTCTTTGTGTGGTGCCAAATCATTAGAAGTATGAGTACGTGCACATACCACTTTCACAATGATACCAAACAAATACAAGTTGGTTTCATGGAAAATACTTCACATCCCCCAAGCAAGAGCGAGTTTATTAAAGAGACAGACACTTAAATAGTAGCTATGACATAGACAAAAAGGGGTGTTACTTAGGCAGAGTGATTGGTTCTTTGACACAAGGGTGTAGTTCAGGAACTTCAACACTGAGTTCATTGGTTAATTTGAAAGAGGCAAATTAACATTCCAACCTCCCCCTACAGCTATCTTGAAACCTTAAAACAAAGAGAGTGTTCACGTGACTCACATAGCTAATTAGCTGCCATCTAGTGGTCAAAGACGAGTAGTACAGGTATTACACAATATATATATAAACCTATCTCTCACACCAGGAGACACTCCAATGTAGATGATGGCCTTATCATAAGGCGGTCAGATCTCCACTCGTCATATCTGAGCAAACATCCAGACAACGGACACAAATTAAACAACAAATAAAACAAAAAACAAGGTCATAGAGTGAATACATAACCTGCATTATGTAGAGGGAAGTTGGAACCTGAGAAAAGAACCATTCCAACTCAGTAAATCCAGAGCCAGGGGAGGCCCCATATAAAGGAGGCTGAACATCTCGCCTGACCATGGAGAACTAGTTGAGATGGTTACCTGTCTACATCAAAATAGAGTAATACTCTGAATAATCTGTAGAGTTACCCAAGAAGAGAAAAGGTTATTCATCAAATCGAAAAATAACGTAGTTCACACTGTACGTCGTTTCCTATAAGTAACGGTCTGCCACTCCTCCGCAACATGTTGTGGCGAGGTCCGCTTGTTATTGCTGACTGAGTCTCCGTTCGGCAAAAGTTCCATTCCTTACAGAGTTTCATCGCTTCAGCTGGAGAGGAGGCCAAATGTTTGCCGCCATCTTTGGTGATGATGAGTTTCACCCGGGAACCCCCACCGATATGGAACATTGTTATCTCGTAGCACTCTAGTAGCTTCTCCAAATTCTCTGCGTCTTGCCAATGTAGCTGCAGATAAATCAGCAAATAAAGATATATCTTGAAACCTTTCTGGAAGGGTCGGGCGACCCCTAGATGCTTCCAAGAGTCTCTCCTTGACATGAAAAAAATGTATGCGTGCTATGACATCACGCGGTTTTGCAGGAGAGATGGTTTTAGGCTTAGGAAGCCTATGAGCTCGATCAATAATAAAATCAGTTGCTGTGGCACCTGGAAGTAGACATGCAAAGAAATCAGTAAGGAAGTCTTTTAAATCTTCAGTTTTCACATTTTCTGATATCCCTCTAAAACGGACATTATTGCGCCAGTGATCTGTCTTCAATATCCGCAATTTTCAGTTGAAGTGCTAGTACTTCTTGTTCCAGTGCTGTAGTGGCATCAACCACATCATTATGGGCAGTAGTGAGCTCCGCCATTTTAGTTTCCACATGTGCGGTTCTTCCCCCCAACTCGGATATTTCTTGTGATAACTATGAAATGCTGACTGTAAGTCCTTTTGAATAGTAGATTTTAAATCAGACAATAAGGATCGCAGCAGCGATTCTGTAATAGGTGCCTCTGCTGCCTTAGGCGTGCAGCTGTGAGACAATAATGGCTGCCCAGCAGGCCCTGCACGTGGGGTCAATGAGCTCAATGTGCTGGAGGGATTAACCCCTGTATTCAGCTTATGGGCTGATGTTAAGTCACTTATACTGTGACTAGCCGCTGGGCTGTTTTGAGGTGGGGATGTACCACTCACTGTGTTGGAGTAAGAAGGGCTGCTTCCTCCAGAGCTGCCTCCGCTGGAGCCAAGCGGTGAGTGAGCCGCTCCATCTTGTATGGTGTCAGACGGCGGGAAGAAGTCCATCAGCTTTCTCAGGCCCAGACTCCTCCTGGGGTAGACAGGTAACCTGCAGTCGCGATTCAGGCGAAATCGATGCCGGTTTGTGCCGATATGGGCCAAGTCGCTCCGGAGCTATGCTCTCACACAACCTCCGCCATGCGCCGCTAGCTCCGCCCCCGGGCACATATGATTTTTGATCGCTCTATATTACATTTTCTGTGAGGCAAGGTAATCAAAGGTTGTTCAGTTTTTGTTTTTTTACAATGTTGATCTGACAGGTTGGATCATGTGCTATTTTACAGCAGGATGTGACGATATCAAATATGTCTACTTTCTTTGTTTCAGTTTTACATAATAAAGCATTTTTGAAAAACAATTATGTTTTTGTGTCTTTATTTTCTGAATGCCATATTTTTTTTATTTTTCTGCCGATCGTCTTGTGCAGAGGCTTGTTTTTTTGCAGGAAAGTTGAAGTTTTTATTAGTACCATTTTTCATTATTCATTATTACACTTTATGGGACAAGGTGACAAAAAATTGGTTGTTTTGACACAGTTTTTTTTTTTTTTTACAGAATTCACCTGTGGGGTAGGGCATGTGATATTTTTATAGAGCAGGTCATTATGGATGTGGTAATACCTAATATGTATACTTTTTTCTTATTTAAGTTTTACACAATAAAAGTATTTTTGAAACAAAAAAAATATGTTTTAGTGTGTCCATAAAGCCATAGTTTTTTTTTTTGGGTGTTTGCCTTATGTAAGGGCTCTTTTTTTGAAGCATGAGGTGATGGTTTGATTGGTACTATTTTAGGGTGCATATGACTTTTTGATCACTTGGTATTACACTTTTTGTGATGTAATGTGACAAAAATGGCTTTTTTTGCACAGCTTTTATTTATTTATTTTTACGGTGTTTATCTGACACTGTAGATTATATGATATATTTATAGGGCCGATCATTACGCATGTGGCTATACCTAATATGTGTGTTTTTTCTTTTTTTTATTATAAAATCAGGGGACAGGGGTGTTTTTTTTACACTTGAAATGTTATTTATTATTAAAAATACTTTTAAAAATGTTTTTACTTTATTTCTATCTCACTCTGATCCCCTCTGCAATGCATTACATCATCTATGCCGCGGTCATCACTGACAGCAGGGACCAGGCTATCAGTGACTGCCAGGCCCCCGCACTCAGCATGACGTAATAGTTTATCTAATAGCAACAAGTCATCTGCCACCATGACGTACTATTACGTCATATGTCAGAAAGGGGTTAAAGAGTAACTAAACTTTTTTCAAATTTTTGTGAACATGTCCCTAATGCCCTAATAACAGTTTTTGTAATATAGTTACTGTGTATAGTTCTGGGGAGTACTGTATACAGTACTGGGCTCCTGTGAACAAGACAGACATAGCAGAGCTATAGAGGGTTCAGAGGAGGGCAACTAAAGTAATAACTGGAATGGGTGGACTACAGTACCCTGAAAGATAATTAGGGTTATTCACTTTAGAAAAAAGACGACTGAGGGGAGATCTAATAACTATGCATAAATATATCAGAGGTCAGTACAGAGATCTCTCCCATGATCTACTTATCCCCAGGACTGTGACTGTGATGAGGGGACATCCTATGCGTCTGGAGGAAAGGTTTGTACACAAACATAGAAGAGGATTCTTTAAAGGGGTTCTGGATAGATCATCAGCCTCTGATTGGCGGCGGTCCCACAACCGGGACCCCCGCTGATTAGCTGTTAGAGAAGGCAGCGGCGCTGCAGGAGCGCCGCGGCCTTCTCTGTGTTTACCGCAGGCCAGTGACATCACGACTAGTATCACTGGCCTGGGCGGGGCTAAGCTCTGTTCACTTGAATGGAGCTTAGCCCCGCCCAGGCCAGTGATACTAGTCGTGACATCACTGTCCTGCAGTAAACACAGAGAAGGCCGTGGCGTCTTGCAGCGCCGCTGCCTTCTCAAACAGCTGATCGGCGGGGGTCCCAGGTGTCGGACCGCCACCGATCAGAGGCTGATGATCTATCCAGAGGATAGATCATCAGTTTTATAGAACTGCAGAACCCCTTTAAGGTGAGCAGTAAGACTATGGAACTCTCTGCCTGAGGAGGTGGTGATGGTAAGTTCACTAAAAGAGTTCAAGAGAGGCCTGGATGTATTTCTGGAGTGTAATAATATTACAGGTTATAGCTACTAGAGATGGGTCGTTGGTCCAGGGAGTTATTCTGATTGCCCGATTGGAGTTGGGAAGGAATTTTTTTCCACTAAAGTGGGGAAAATTGGCTTCTACCTCACAGGGGTTTTTTGTCTTCCTCTGGATCAACTTGCAGGATAAATATATAACAGGCATTGCAAAACTGGAATACTCTTTTAAGACATGAGGATGTTAAGGCAATAGAGAAGACCTTTTCTGTTATGCTGTGAAAGGCCAGAGTTCTGTGAATAAGAGCCCTTTACACTGCTCAATCGAGCAGATGATTGTCGAGAAAGAAGTGTTCTTTCCTGACAATTGTCAGCTTGTCAGTGGAGGAGACTGCTGCGTTTACATGCAGCTATTTCCTGCACAGTATGAGGAGGAGTGATCACCAAAGCCACCCCTCCTCCCCATACTGAATCATTGTTTGCTGGCAGCAGAGTGTTGTTTAGAAATGATGATTTAGGTGTGTGCACCAACAATCCTATTACCTGATGAATGAGCATAACTGGTGCCCCTTTTATACACAGACAGATCGCTCCCTTTAGTCTTCATAGTTTAATGTAATTGATATCTGAAGGAAGTCTAGATTTACCTGATTTGTGTTTATACAATCTGTCATGTATATGGTGGTATATACACTACCTGATACCCCCTGGCCCCATTAACTATAATGGGGATCGGCAGAGATTTGACTGTAACCTGGCAAACATGCCGAAAATATTTGGCATATTTGCCGTGTTGTCCCCGGAACAGCTTGCAGATCTAAAAGCACTAGTGTGAAACTAGCCTAAGCAAGATAATCAGTTCAGACGTATGGAGGGAAGCCTCTTGCAGTTGATTCATAGCGTATACTATGCCTTTGACTCACCATTGGAAAAGATTCTCTTTTATGGTTTTTGGCAGTGCCTACAAATTTTTTCTTTTTGTGTCAAAATATTAGCTGTTTTGGAGTGAATCAGGGGAAATTCTCATAAGAAGCACCCTTGGATGTACTAGTTTCATAATGGGCTGTCTGGCTATGTGACAGAGTTTTTACCCAAGACTGTGCATCTAGTATTGTTGGTAGGCAAGAAATGTATTTTGAAACAATAGATTGAATCCCAGCGACAAATTTTATCAGTGTTTTTTGATAGGATGAAGAAGTTGATGTTTTGAGAAAATAGATATTGTAGAGGGTCAGGTGCTCGGAATAAGAAGATATAAGGCACAGTGGGGCCTCTATATCGAAGGGTTTATAATTAAAAAAGACAAAGAAGGATTGTGGAGACAATCTGAGTTTACTAATAAATAGATTGATTAAAGGGTTTGTCCGGGTTCAGAGAAGAACCCAGACATACCTGCAATTTCACCCAGGCAGCCTGCCTGAAGAGGACATCGGAGCATCTCATGCTCCGATGCCCCCCCCCCTTGCCCTTCGCTAGATCGCGCAGGGCAAGGTCTCTTTTGTTTGTAAATACTCGCTGCCGGGCGGGTACTTCCGCCCGGCAGTGAGTTCAGTGACGTCACCGGCCTAATGGGCCGGCTTTAGCGCTGCCCTAGCCGTTTTACTGGCTAGGGCAGCGCTAAAGCCCGTCCATCAGCGCCGATGACGTCACCGGCTCACTGCCGGGCGGAAGCCTCTGCCCGGCAGGGACCGGTACGTCACCGGAACCGGGCTAAATTCCTTTGCCCTGCGCTAATTAGCATAGGATGCTCCGATGCCCTCTTTGCCCTGCGCTAATTAGCATAGGATGCTCCGATGCCCTCTTCAGGCGGGCTGCCTGGGTGGAATTGCAGGTATGTCCGGGTTCTTCTCTGAACCCGGACAACCCCTTTAAGAAAGCTGGGAGTAGGAGTGATAACAAAGTGGGGGGGGGGAGGGTTGTTATGTATATGTATTTATGGACTGAATAAATTTAAAGGCTATGGATACCTTCTGGGCAATTTTCTTAATGATTGCATTTTACTTATTATAGCTAACTCTTATCAAACTGATAAGACTATGGCTTAAATGAATGTATATGAGGTCAGGAGATCAAAGATAAAAGCTTCACATGAGCTGTCAACTGACAGAACTCAGGAGGGATAGTCTACAAATAGGCTGTTTTTTAACCACATGTATCACAAAAACTGCTGAAAAGTTTTAATAAAGACCAATTGAAAAAGTGATTTTTAGCCCGAAATGAGTAAAATTCAATGATAAAAAAATTGCTGTAAAAGTGTCTATAGCCTTTAAGGTGTGGTCACTAGATGGGCACTAATGATACCTCACCTGATCATGTGAGTTTCTTTCATGGTGTTTCCATAATTTTAACTGAAAAAAAATAGCACAGCATGAGGGACCTAACAAACCTTAAAGGGATATTCCAGTAAAGTAACTTAATTTTTAAAAAACTGCATTAAGGCTGCAAACTGTGACCCAACCAGAACCCATACCTATACATATAACCAGAGTTTCAATTTACCTTGCAATCCATTTGTCTAGCTCTTGTGTGAGCCTGCAACACACTGAAAGTATCATGGCGCCTGATCTTCCCTAACAAAACTACAATCCCCACAATCTCTAGCTTTCCTGCTGTGAGTGCTGATGTTTACTGATTGGCTGCCTGATATACAGTCCGGTCATGCCCCCTCTACTCAGTAATCAGCAGCACACTAACACACCCTTTGTTTCACAAGACATTTAGTTAGAGAATTGATAGCAACACACTGAGCATGCTCGACCTAACAAAGGCTCAGAACTACAGGTCGATGCAATGGTAATTTATTAGGAAACACTGTGTGTAGCAGAGGAAGAAAACTACTTTTATAACTACTGAATGGTAAATATGTGAAATTTACATTATATTAGGTAATTATTGATGATAAAATAGTCTAAAACATAAGTTATATTTATGGTTACCGGAATACCCCTTTAAGGTGTTGCTTTGGATAATTAGAAGAGTAGTGTTGAAATTTGTGCTAGGTTTGGGGGTAATGCGTTGATTTTCATGTGTCTGCTGGAATTTCTTTTTACTTTGTCAGTATGTTCCTAATGTGGGACAATACCAATATACACAATATTTTACAAAAATGATGAAAACGGTTCATTCATAGTTTGCAAATTATTTTCATATAACCGTTCCCATTGCAAAAAGAACCCCAAAAAAACGTTTATGACCAGGTCAGTCCAATGTGTATTCGTTGGATTGATTATATTCCTTGTGTTGCCTGGATTGCCTGGATAAGATATCATAGTCAATTTTTCAGTAGGCTTTCATTTATGTCTCTCCAATTTAATTTGCTTTATAATATTGATATAGTAATTTTAGTTTCAACTGACATTTATTGGATTTTATAGTTCAAACAAAATAAACACATTATCCCCATGCAGAAGGAAAGTATAGCGCAACAACAACCACCAAATAATTAAAGGGGTGTATTACTTAAAGGGAGTCTGTCACCTGTTTTTCACCAGTAAAACTGAGAGCACTGCCCCATAGAAAATTGCATACAGATCCCAGACATACCTGTGTGCACTTTGTGTCTGTATTCCATGTCCAGGCTCTGCTGCTGCAAGTGATTAAAGGAAACAAGACTGAAGAGGGGGGCTGCTTTAGTGGCTGATATCTTGGGATTGGTAGCAAATAGAATAATGGGTCTGGCCTTCTTGAAAGCTGGCATTCCAAATAATACAAAAATCACAGCATTATAGCCAGTATATCAGAAGATATAGCTGTTGGAAATCGAGTCAGGAGACAAAGCTGTTTTTAGTGTCACAGCCTCCGCCCCCCCTCCCATTGTATGTGTGATTTCAAGCTGGAGGTAACTGGGAGCTGGTCGCTGTGTGTCGGACTTTATGCCCCTATCTAAAAATGCCCAACGGCATGTAGGGTTAGCGTTAGATCCCGTGCCACTTGAGATACCTTGACGGGGTGCTCGGGCTCCGGTATGTTCTTGATATAAGAATATATTGGCGAAAGTCTCATTTTAATATCAGTGTGAGGGTTTAGCCATATATTGTCAATTGCATTTGCAGTGGTAGTGCACCATTTTCTGTGAATTTTTGTTTTATATAGTTTGTCACATCCGTACATTTGGCTATCCTGTGTAGGATGTCTTTGTGGTACATGTGGTCCGCTGCCGGCATCCTCCATTGTATGCATTTTTGCTGGGGATTATGTTCAGCAGCGGACCACATGTGCAGGATTTGCTCCCCCGGTTATAAATACACTACAGCATTTGGGGGTTTTGAGCATTTTCTGCCATTTGAGACCACTTTCTTTCTGTGGTTGTGTTTGTATATGTATACCTGGAGGTGTGGCAACTCCAGGTTGAATGTGCCTTGATTTGACCAATGGGTAACTCACAGCCTCCGCCCCCCCCCTCCCATTGTATGTTTGATTTCACGCTGGAGGTAACTGGGAGCTGGTCGCTGTGTGTCGGACTTTATGCCCCTATCTGAAAATGCCCAATGGCATATAGGGTTAGCGTTAGGTCTGGTGCCACTTGAGATACCTTGACGGGGTGCTCGGGCTCCGGTATGTTCTTGATATAAGAATATATTGGCAAAAGTCTCATTTTAATATCAGTGTGAGGGTTTAGCCATATATTGTCAATTGCTTTTGTAGTGCACCATTTTCTGTGAATTTTTGTTTTATATAGTTTGTCACATCTGCACATTTGGCTATCCTGTGTAGGATGTCTTTGTGGTACATGTGGTTCGCTGCAGGCATCCTCCATTGTATGCATTTTTGCTGGGGATTACGTTCAGCAGCGGACCACATGTGCAGGATTTGTGCTACAGGGTTTTTGAGCATTTTCTGACATTTGAGACCACTTTCTTTCTGTGATTCTGTTTTTAGTTTCACTTTCATCTGGGCACTTGGGAGCTGTTTTCCTGCAGAATAAAAGTGCTCTGAACATGGAATAAAGGCACAGAGTGCACACAGGTATGTCTGGGATGTGTATGCAATCTTCTGTGGGACATTGCTGTTAGTATATAGGTGGAAAACAAGTGAAAGACTCCCTTTAAAGGGGTTTTACGATACTTAGATATTTATGTCCTATCTTCAGGATACATCATCAATTTCAGATAGGTGTCAAACCCAGATCTGGCACCCCCATCATTCTGTCATTTCTGGCAGCCACCAGCACTGGAAACTATATATTGAATGGAGTTGGAGGCAGAAGGTTCCATCCACTGCGTATTGGCCATGCTGGCATACTGCAGAGTGAATGGGAGATGTGCTGCAGCATGCCCATCTCTAGAAACCACATTATGGGTGGAATCTTCCATCCACTGTATAGTTTCCGGCACCAGTGGCTGCTTGAAACAGCTGATTGGGGGAGGTGCTGGGTGTCAGACCCCACCGATTTGATATTAAAGGGGTATTCTGGTAAAGTAACTTAATTTTTGAAAACTGCATTAAGGGTGCAAGCTGTGACCCAACCACTACCCATACCTATAACCAGAGCTTCATTTTACCTTGCAATCCATTTGTCTAGCTCCTGTGTGAGCCTGCAACACACTGAGAGTATCATGGCGCCTGATCTTCCCTCACAAAACTACAATCCCCACAAAGCATAGCTTTCCTGCTGTGAGTTTGTGCTTGTTTGTGAGTGTTGGTGTTTACTGATTGGCTGCCTGATATACAGTCCGGTCACGTCCCCTCTTCTCAGTAATCAGCAGTACACTAACATTTATCTAGAGAATTCATAGCAACACACTGAGCATGCTCGACCTAACAAAGGCTCAGAACTACAGATTGATGCCATGGTAACTTACGAGGAAATACAGTGGGTAGCAGAGGACGAAAACTACTTTTATAATTACTGAACGGTAAATATGTGAAATTGACATTATATTAGGTAATTATTGATGATAAATTAGTCTAAAACAGTTATATTTATGGTAACCGAAATACCCCTTTTATTAACCTATCCTGAGAATAGGTCATCAATATTTAAGTACTGGAAACTCCCTTTAAGCAATACACAGGAAGACCATAGTCAAAATGAATGAGGCAATAAGCTAAGAGTATATATGTCACTGGTGCAATCCATATTAATGTTGTGGCAGAATTGTAATAAAATAATTTTAACTGAGGGTTAAAGGGGCTGTGTCACTTCAGCAAATAGAAATTACTATGTCGAGAAAGTTAATACAAGCCACTTACTAATCTAATGTTATTATCCATATTGCTTCCTGTGCTGGCTGGATTAATTTTTCCTTCACATTATATACTTCTTGTTTCCATGGTTACGACCACCCTTCTATCCATCAGAGGTGGCCATGTTGAACACTATAGAAAAAGCACCAGCCTATGTGCACTACCATGGTCCAGGCCACCAGAGAGGCTGGTGTTTTTTTCTATAGTATGCAAGCACAGCCACCGCTGATGGATTGCAGGGTGGTCGTAACCATGGAAACGGGCAGTGTATAATGTGATGGAAAAATGAATCCAGTCAGCAAAGGAAGCAATATGGATAATAACAATACATTAGTAAGTGGCTTGTATTAACATTCTCTACATGAAAAATACCACTTGCTGAAGTGAGACAACCCCTTTAACCACTTCCCATCCGCCCATAGGAAATAAACGTCCGGGAAGTGGTTAATTATCTCTGAATGGACGTTTCTGAACGTCAATTCAGACATTGCAGCTGCACGCTAATTGTGCAGCTGCACGCTAATTGTGCAGCTGCACAGCGGGGGACCTGCTGTCAGTGACAGCAGGGTACCCCATAGAGAAGGCAGGGACCGTTCCCTGGAGTTCCTGCCTTCTAGGTCGCTGTATACACAACGCACAACGAGCGCTGTTTATACAGATAAGGATGCGCTATGCAGCTTCCTGTCCCGGCCCGGTGGTCACGTGATCGACGGGGCCGGGAGAGTGCAGGAGCTACCGGGTCTTTCATAGACCTCGGTCAGCCCTGCACTGAGGCTCTACAGCCTGTACAGCCTCTGTGGGGGTGTTTTTCACCTGTAACTGGGGATACTATGTCAGCCCCAGTTACAGGAGAAATCAATAGTGTAAAAAAAAAAGTGAAGTTAAATGTGCCCCAGAGGTCTTGTATGACCTTATGGGGGACACAAAGTGTAAAATAAAAAAGTAAAAAAATAGAGTATCATAAAAAAAATCCCCCAAAAATCCCCCCCCCTCAAATATGTCATTTAAAAAATGTTACAAATAAAAATAAATAAATAAAATAGACATATTTGGTATCACCGCGTCCGCAACGACCAGCTCTATAAAAATATCACATGATCTACCCCATCAGTTAAACTCCGTAAAAAAAATAAATAAATAAACATTACGCCTAAACAGATTTTTTAATTGCCTCACCTCTCAAAAAACATAATATCAATCAATCAAAAAGTCATATGTATCCCAAAATGGTAGCAATAAAAATGTCACCTCATCTCGTAAAAAATTAGCCCCCAAACAAGATCATAGGCAGAAAAATGAAAAATATATGGCTCTAAAAAAATTGCAACACAAAAACATGATTCTTTTTCTAAAAATTATTGTGTAAAACGTAAAAAAATTGAAAATATACATATTTGGTATTGTTGCTTCCGTAACAACCTGATCTATAAAAATATCACATGATCTACCCCATCAAGTCAACGATGTAAAACAAAATATAGAAAAATGACACCAAACTGCTTTTTTTGTGACTTAACCTCCCAAAAATGAGATAAAAAGTGATCAGAAAGCCAAATGTATCCCAAAATGGTGCCAATAAAAAGCACAGCTTGTCCCAAAAAAAAATAAGCCCTCACGCAGCTCAATCCACAAAAATTTTTAAAGTTATCGCTCTTAAAAACCAGAAAATTCCATGTTAGAAAATCCAGATGCTGCTCCTTCCCTTCTGAGCCCTGGTATATCCCCAAATAACAGTTTACGACCACAATTGGGATCTTACTGTATTCAGGAGAAAATGGGGAGCAAATTGTGGAGGGATATTCTCCTGTTATCTTTTGTGAAAAAGAAAGTTTGGGCCTAACGCATCATTTTCTTGTAAAAAAAATGCAATTTTTCATTTTCATAGCCACGGTTTATAAATTGTATGAAACGCCTGTAGGGTCAAGTGTTTTATTTACCCCTTAAAAATTCCCTGGGTGGTGTAGTTTATAAAATGTGGTCACTTTTTGGGGGTTTCCACTGTGGGGGTACCTCAGGGTCTCTTCAAATGCAACATTGTGCCCAAAAAACCATTCCAACAAAATCTGCCCTCCAAAAACCATATGGTGCTCCTTGACTTCTGTGCCCTTCCATGTCCCCATACAGCTGTATACGACCGCATGTGAGGTGTTCCTGCAAACTGCAGAATCGGGGTAATAAATATTGAGTTTTGTTTAGTGGTTAACCCTTGATGTGTTACAGGAATAAAATTGATTAAAATGGAAAATCTGCAAAAAAGGTGAAATTTTGAAATTTCCTGTGGAATACTTAAAGGGTTAACAGCATTTCTAAAAACCAGTTTTGAATAGTTTGAGGGGTGTAGTTTCTAAAATGGGGTAATTTATGGGTTATTTCTATTATGTAAGCCCACAAAGTGACTTCAGAACTGAACTGGTCCTTAAAAAAGTTGATTTTGCAAATTTTCAAAAATTGCTTCTAAAATTCTAAACCTTCTAACGTCCTAAAAAATGACACTACCAAAATGATGCCAACATAAAGTAGACATATAGGGAATGTCAATTAATGAGTATTGTATGGGGTATGACTATCTGTCTTAAAAGCAGAGAGATTCAAATTTAGAAAACAGTGAATTTTTTCAAATTTTCGTTTACTTTTGGATTTTTTTTTATAAATAAAGGTAAAACATATCGACTTAGATTTACCATTAACATGAAGTACAATGTGTCACGAGAAAACAATCTCTGAATGGCTTAGATAAGTAAAAGCGTTCCAATTACTACATAAAGTGACACTTCAGATTTGCAAAATTAGGCCTGGTCAGGAAGGCGGTAAGTGGTCCGGACTGGAAGTGGTTAATTGTGATCTATTGTGTGCTTATATGGATTGTTCTACTTTTACTAAATGGAGATATAAGTGTTAAAGTCTTGCTTTCCCTGTAGAAAATTGATTAGTTTTTAAAGAAAGCTTGTAAATAGTATGGTACAAAATTAATTGGGGAATTTGTATAGTACAAATGTGTTTTAGTAGTGTTTTTATTTTAAAGAAAAAGCCAAGAGATTGGAATTGAGTGTTTTTTTTTTGCTTAATATTTCCCAAAAAATAACAACACATTAAAGGGAATCTGTCACCAAATTCACTCAAATTACAGACACACAATCAATATGGGAAAAAAAGGATTGCACACATGAATGGGGTACAATGGCACATACACAATGGGGGGAATTTATCATTAGGAAAATATTTGAAGTCAGTTTTGCTTCAGTCTGTGTTGGAGTACTTTCTGACACATTTATCAAACGTCACAGGTTGTTTGATAAATGTGGCTTGTCCTTAAACCTAACACTTCTGTCTAGAGAAGCTACTCCACTTTTCCTACTCCACCCTCCTCCTGGAGTGAGATTGCGACTATTTTGCGACTTTTTTTAAAAAGTCGCAATGATAAATCTGGAGTGAAACTCATTAACATGGCTAACCACACCCACTTTTCCACCCATATTACAAACTGGAGTGAGTGGTGTACACATGCATAAGTCGCAAAAAAATGCGCAAAAAAGTCGCAAAAGCCCTATCGTGCGACTTTTTGAAGACAGAATTCTGGAGTGAAGGTGTGATAAATCAGGGCCAATAGCTTTATGTAGGACAAGTTGTACTTTCTAATGCCGCCATTTACATTTACATGCCATGTAAAGGGAAGTGTAAAAAAAAACGCAATTCTGACAAAGGTTTTTATTTATTTTTTGTTACACTATAAAATTGACCTGTTATCTTCATTCTCCAGGTCAGTACGGTTACAACGATACCACACTTGTATAATTTTTCTTGCGTTTTAATACTGAAAAAAATGAAAACCTTTGAGAAAAAAAAATGATCACCATATTCTGCCCCCTATAACTTTTTTGTAGTTAAGTGTATAGGACTGTGTGAGGGCTCATTTTTTTGCAGGACAATCTGTACGTTTCGGTGATACCAATTTGAAGTGTGTGCAACTTTTTGATCACTTTTTATTAAAAAAATTATTGGGCAGTTGAAGTGACAAAAAATGGCGAATTGGGTGTTTTTAATTTTTTTTCCCGTTACGCTATTTGTCGTATGCCATTAATATTGTGTTAAAATTAATATTTTAATTTTATGGGCATTTTCACACGCGACGATGCCCATGATTATTTATTTTATTGTTTAAGTATTTTTATTTATATTTCATGGAAAGGGGGTGATTTGAACTTTTATATATATATATATATATATATATATATATATATATATATATATTTATAAAAACTTTTTTTTTACTTTTATTCTTTACTTTTTTTAAGTCACCTTGGGTAATCATTAGATTGCCCATAGTGTTTTTTGATGGCTATGTAGCAATACTGTATTGGTATATACCTGAAATAGGCTCTGAAGCGTGCTTGAGGCTTTGGGCTATTTCGTCAATGTAACAGGTTCCCCGATCTCAGCCGGGGAACGCTGCTACCAGACCAGAGGCGCGCGGCTTCTGCTTCCAGGTTGCTCAGGTGCCGTGGTCACATTTGACCACGGCATCTGAAGGGGAAAATGTATGCGATCAGCCATATGGCTGATCGCATACATGTGCCGCGGGTCTCGGCTATTGCGCCCGCTGCATGCACAAGCGACCGTCATGTTTAAGGACCGGACTTGTACATGTACGGCGGAGGTCCTTAAGGGGTTAAATAATAATATGGGGGCCACACTGGTCAGTATTTTCGGTTGGCTGGTGTGTATAGATTTGGGTATCTGTGTTTTGTTAATATTTAAAATATGTATATAATATAAAAAATCCAGCACTGCACCAAGTCATAAGTTTTTATTGATAGAACAGTACAAAGCAGTAAAAATTGTTTACGCATTTCAGGCTACACTAGCCCTTTTTTAAAGTCTTTTTCTACTGCTCTGTACTGGATTTTATATATTGTATGCTACAGAGTTCCAACTTTCCATGACATGCACAGTCCAGAGGAAGCAAGAGGCTATGGCTTGGTGAGCTGGTTGAGCGTGGAAACCCAGAGTGTGCACTTTAAATGTGCTTTAATGTGCTTTCTACAGTATCTTATGACTGCTATTGTATATGCAAGTAATACAGAGTGATGCCTTTTAACTGTGTATATCCTCACATTGGCCCCAATTCATGTGTGCAGTCTTTTTCCCCATTTTAATTGTGTTTATTTAATTTGGGAGTTTTAATAAAGATTAAAGGGAACATTTATTAAGACCAGTGTTATCTACTCCGGTCTTAAGCTACCCCAGGGCTGCAGGAGGAAGCGCCAAAGTTATGTAGACGGGCAAGCCTCTACATAGCTTTGGTGCTTCAACCAGCAGGCCATGAGACAAAATTAAAGGGGTTGTCCGGGTTCACAGCTGAACCCGGACATACCCCTAATTTCACCTGGATCGCAGGGCAAGGGTTTTTTGTTTACATTATACACACTGCCGGGCGGAGGCACTGAGTTCGGTGACGTCACCGGCTGTAATGGGCCGGCTTTAGCGCTGCCCTAGCCGTTTTACTGTCTAGGGCCGCGCTAAAGCCCGCCCATCAGCGCCGGTGACATCACCGGGCTCACTGCTGGGTGGAAGCCTCTGTCCAGCAGAGCCCGGTTCGTCACCGGAACCAGGCTAAATGCCTTTGCCCTGTGCTAATTAGCACAGGGCAAAGGAGGGCATCAGAGCATGAGATGCTCCGATGCCCTGGTCAGGCGGGCTGCCTGGGTGAAAGTAAGGGTAGGTCCGGGTTCAGCTCTGAACCCGGACAACCCCTTTAACTCAACACCAGCCTGCATTCTGGCAAAGATTTAAGGCATTTTCCTTGCCTAAAAACGGAGTGGAATATGACAAAACCTTCCGGCTTCCCCAACCATGCCACTCCCCCTTTTCTTGCCACTTCAAAAAAGTGTCATGAGTGTGGAAAAGTTGCAGATTTTGCAGCAAAATTATCAGTTAATAAATCTCCCTGATGTTCTACTAAATATAATGTCTGTATTCTATGTATAATTCTTTGTAGGAGTGGGCTATTCAAAGGATATGATCTCCCTTCGGTGCCTTATTTTTATGATTGCCTTTCACTTTATTTTACTGAGCATGGCAATACAGATGAATGTAGAGAGATGAGTGCCTCCACAACAGTGTCCCCCATAATGTTCCAGTATAAAATACCCTTTCTTAGTGCCCCCAATAGATGCTCCCATAGTGCTTCTGTCCTCCCTTTCACTATAGTGCCCCCACATAATGTGCCAGTATAAAATGCCCCTGGTAGGTCACCTCATAGTGCTCCCCCACCCCCATAATGTTTGGCATTATAAAATATATAGTGCCCCAGTAGATGCCCCCATAGTGCTTCTCTTTATGGCTGGCCCGTGAAGACATCGACTCCCAAAGATCTTGTTTGCAGGAGTTAAAGTCATATAACACTGGAATTATCATTCTTGCACTATTTTTCCAAGAAACCGTATAATCCCCGGAGACAAATATAATGAGTAGCTTGTTAGTGAGAATTATAGTCTCCCAAAGATTAAATGTTGCTTTGGGGAATTCTGCATACTTGTCCTCACTATATATATATAGTTTGAGAGATAATAAAATGAGCACACTTGTAAGGATGTAGCTGCTTGGATCGGTGTCAACTGCCAAAGGTAATTATTTGTAGTCTGTGTGCAATTATCTATCTATCTATCTATCTATCTATCTATCTATCTATCTATCTATCTATTTATCTGTCTATCTATCGCAATGCATCTGCATTTGGAAATCTGCATTTTTTCCTTCCAGCTTTAGCTACACTGATGGCTCTCTCCCATTGGGCCTGCGATGCACATATAAATTATACAAGAAAGAAATGATAAAAATACATGTTGAGGAGTACACTGAATATTTCTCACATGTGGATTATGATTAAAGAGACTTTTGAGAGCCGCAATAATGCTTAGCTGCTGTTCAGGAGCCTCTCTAGAAGAAACATATAAATACATGCTGCACCCTTAACTCCAAACATTATAACAGTCACACTTCCACAACCAACCTGACTGAATAATACTTTTTCTCAGCAATAAGACCCAGTAATGCAAAGGAGTTTAGGAAATGTTCAAAACAGTACTGCTTCCAGTAGATTGTCCTAACACTGCGTAGAGTTGTAAAATGTAACAATGAACCCCCACATTACCCTTGCCATTTTCAACAGCAAGTTTATATTTACAGTATTTTCCCTTATATTCATTTTCCTCTCTTCAAAACATGTCATGAGATTATCCACAGTGATGTCAAAGTGCAAGAATGAATCTACTTAATAATATGACACGAATAATGCATGCAGTAATGTCGCCGGACAGAGAGAATGCACACAGAAATGTCATGCGTATAGTAACCTTACTGCACAAGAGAACATAAACATGATGATGTCTCAATGTAAGTATGATGTCATAGTACAGGATAGTGCAGTGATGTCACAGCACCTAAATAATTCAGAAAACGAGGGACAATACTGGGATGCAAGAAGTAACCATGGGGCTCCATAGAAAAACTTGGAATGAGGACCGATTCATTTTTTCATGCCCCTTTCATCATTCATAGTAAACACTAGCAGAATTTTACTTTTTAGTTGTGGGCCCCAAAGCAGCTGTTATCCTAGCAGTTATGCCAATGACACTAGGGCCACTTTGTACCCACTCAGAGCTGCAGTCTGGCACATACTGCACACTGCTGTGTCTATAAATGTCTGTAGGTCAAAGAGTGCAGAGGCAGTAATAGCATTTATACATTATTGGTCATACCACTTTGCCCAGCAGATAGACTTGTCCATTATTTATTTCATTTATTTTATGCACTTCTATAGCGCTACTATATTCCGCAGCGCTTTACAGACATTAGCATCCAACTGTCCCCAATGGGGCTCGCAATCTAAGTTCCCTATCAGTATGTCTTTGGAGTGTGGGAGGAAACCAGAGTACCCAGAGGAAATCCGCACAAACACAGGGAGAACATACAAACTCCATGCAGATGTTGTCCATGGTCGGTTTCGAACCTACGACCCCCAGCCACCCCTACTGCACATACCTGGACTGATTGCTACTCTCTTTTGAGCAGATATCTTCCTGCATTTATCTCTAATCTATAAATAAGTTCTGTGTTTTGGGATCAGGGTTGGTTGTACAGAAAATGCAGCACTTCAGGTTGCTCAGAGGCATAAAAAGAACTGTATTCACTCATTTTCATAGGGGTTGTCCAGGGAAAAATATTTTTAAAGCAACTCAACATGGTATAAGTAAAAAGCATGCTCATCTCGGCAATCCCCAGCCATTCTGAGTATTTCCATTTCCCTACACCAGCAGTCCCAATAGCAACAGCATGCCCCAATAGCTATAGGCTCTCCTGGCATGATGGAAGTTGTAGTTTTACAATAGCTATAGTGAGTTTGAGATCTCTGGTCTAGATTATACTCTACACATCTTTGATTGCACGTTAGACCCATTTCTGCCATGTCCACAAACAGCAAACAGGCAGGTTAACATGCTCCATGAATATGTTATTTGCACCATTTTATGTATAACTTTTTGCTGTAAAATATCATCTTTACCTTTTGTATATTAATAACAAGTATTTATTTATTGGCCAAATGCTCGGTTGTGGGCTCACCAGACTATAGAACCTCCTTCATTTGACTTTAAGGTCTCCCATATGATTCTTTACAAATTATACCAAAGATGTCATATATACAGGTACTTTTCCCTCAACACTCTCCTATAAAGATGTCCTTCTTGTACACTATGTATCTAGCATCTAAACCATGAAAGCTTAGAACTCCTGCCAAATTACAAGTGTAAATCATCATAAACCAGGCATACCAGAGAAAATGAACTTTATTTACTTGTGCACTGCATGTAAATCCTTTATGTTTAAAGTCTTATCTGTGGTAATTCCTCCAAATCCCACTTGATTTCCATTTTCTGTGTCATCCGATAATGTTGCCAGTAACTCAAGACAATGTACACATGAAAGAACACCCAGCAGACACTTGGTGATTCGCTTGTATGTGCATGCAAATTCATTTTCCCAGGTTGGCATGGCTGTATGTGCAATATCTAACATCAGGTATCAGCACCCCTCAAAATAGTAACTGATGACGGTGCTCAGCCAATGCAGTGCATATAGTATTTAAAAAAAGAACAGAAATGAGCTGTGCTGTACCAACATCCAACATGTTTTATGGACAATTTGGAAAATAAAGCTGCTTAAAGATTGGTGAGTGCCGCTCATTTCTGTTCTCCTTTTTTTAAATGATTTTCTCAGGTATGTTTGGAAGGAGCATGTGAAATTCAGGACAAAACTGAAAATTTCAGATTGACAGACGTAAAATATTGTCAGTGTGCATCTTAATTTCCCTAAAGGTACATTTCCCATAGCCTCTTGCTGTCTGCCTGTCAGTGGAGGTAAGAGCTGCATTTACATGTAACAATCACTTCCACTGTATGGGGAGGAGTGATGGCTACAGATTTGTTGTTTTGAGGCAGCAGATCACTACTGCCCAGAAATGATGATTTAATGTGCTGCATAAACGATAAGTTCACCCAATGAATGAGCATTTTGGGGGTCATTTATTAAGACCGGCGATTTATATGCCAGTCATAAAGGGATTGTCTTTCTTCAGCAAATGGCATTTATTATGTAGAGGAAGTTAATTCAAGACACTTACTAATGTATTTTTATTATCCATATTGCCTCATTTGCTGGCTTAATTCATTTTTCCATCATATGATTCACTGCACATTTCTATGGATGCGACCACCATGCAATCCAGCAGTGGGGGGCCGTGCTTGCACACTATCGGAAAAAGCACTAGCCTATGCGTGCTGTCATAGTCCCCGGCATCAGAGGGGGCGGCGCTTTTTCCTATAGTATGCAAGCACGGTCACCACTGGTGGATTGCAGGGTGGTCACAACCAGGCATGGGATTCAGCCAGTTCCCTCAGGTTCTACAGAACCGATAGTTAAAATTACAGAACCGCTGGCAGCTGGAGGTGAGCCCTTCCATTCCATAGTTTAGCTCCTTAGGATTTTTAAAAGTTGGGTGGTATGTGTGTGTAGTGTATATGTGGTGTATTTATGGGGGGTTTCAATAATTGTTTATTGAGGATTTTTAAGAAAGAAAGTACAATTTGTACATGAACAGCATAAACACAAAAATAAAGCAAAGCATACAGTGCCTTCAAGTTTTCTGTGATAGGTACACAAGCATATCATATCGTCCTACAGTATACAATCACATATAGCATACAGTAAGCCAAGAGCCAACAGAGCACTGGAGGGTTCTTCCAATCATAGAAAGCCATCCGGGAGAGGGGATGCGAACCTACTGGACAGCCAAAGCAACCACTGGTTATGTATTTTTATTCTGGATTGCTTCTTGGAAGCAAAAGTCAGTTCACAATGCATATGAAAATTAACAGATTGCACTACTTCATTAAGAGGTGGATGCCCAGGTAGCTTCCACTGCCTAGCTATGGCGTTCCTAGCTGCTGACAGGATATGAAAAATGACCCATCTACTATTGGCAGGAATGGATGCCAAACCTATACCTAACACAAAAAGTTCTGGACAAGCTAAGTCAGTCACCTCCACAATCATGTCAACTATTTTAGGCCAAAAACCTCTAACAGAGGGACATGACCACCACATATGTAGGGGGGAACCTATGCTACCACACTGTCTCCAACAGAAGGGTGAATAATTTGGAACCAGATGGGCAAGTCTATTGGGCGTCAAGTACCAGAGAAGCTGTGTTTTCCTAGCTTGTTCAATATGATTTATACATTTAGAACAACGAAACGACCAAAGCATTGCCTGGCGCCATTGGGATACAGAAAAGGATTTCTCCAGTTCCTGCTCCCATCTCACCATATAAGCTTGTTTAGCATCCGAGCTTAGATTTAAAGAGATAAGGTACAAGGTAGAGATTTTGGGTCTCTGAGATGGTCTACCATTTAAAAACGCTATGATTGACTTGTCTCCTGGAGACTGTGGCGGTGGCATATGAACCGAGTTTAAAAGGTGCCGTACTTGCAAATATTGGTAAAACAGTCTATTGGGCAGATAGTATTTAGTATGGAGTGTAGCAAAATCCACTATAGAGGAGTTGTCATACAGGCAACCAACAGAATGAATGCCCTTTGCTATCCACTCCGACAGGGATATAGTGGGAATATGGTATTCCAAGGCCCTAAGAGGTAGTTGGGTAATTGGAAGATGGAAATAAGACTTGGAGTCTACAATCTTGGACCAAGCGAACCAAGTGGCCTGCATGGTCGCAAGAGGGGGCTCATAGGGGAAATGTCTTATAATACGTGCTGCAAGGAGTGCCGTCAGGGACAAACCATTAGTATACGACTCCTCTATTTGTATCCATTTTTGAGGCGCACACGGAGCCCACCATTCCAACGCCTGTTCAGCAAGACTTGCCAGATAGTATTTATAAATATCTGGAACCCCCAATCCCCCTAAACGGATTGGAGGATGTAGAGCGGACTTAACTACTCTCGGGCGTTTAGTACCCCAAATGAAGGACATGAGATCCGACTGAAGCAGTGCAATCCGCTTTGTAGAAATTATCAGAGAAAGACACCTGAAACAATATAATATCTTTGGTAAAGAGAACATTTTAGCAGCATTTATGCGAGCAACCCAGGAAAGATTGACTTTGCACATATTTACATAATCTTTTTTCAAATCTGAACGTAAATTAGAAAAGTTGATGGATAAAGTATCCGATACGGTTGCTGGCCAACTCAATCCCTAGATATGAAATAGACTTTGTAGACCATTGAAAGGGGTATCGGGACTGTAGGTGGCCCCTGGCTGCATCCGACAAACCGATGGGTAGCACATGCTTGTAATATGAGCAACTCGAGAAGTTGTCAATAATGGATAGTGCAGCCTCTAAAGACGTTTCAGGGTTGGTGAGAATGAGAATAACGTCATCTGCATATAGACCGATGATGTGAGAATGGTCTCTTACATTAATACCAGAAATCCGCGAGTCACAACGGATAGATTCCGCTAGGGGTTTCCATGACCAATGCAAAAATAAAGGTGACAATGGACACCCCTGCCTAGTGCTGTTAGAGATTCGGAACGAGTCAGACATGAAGCCAGAGCCAGCACTTTAGCCAATGGTGTAGTGTACAGGGCCAGGATAGCAGAAGAGGATGGGTCCACAGAAGCCGAACTTCTGAAAAACCACGCCCAAGTATCCCCAATGCACCCTGTCGAACGCTTTTTCAGCGTCAAGAGAAACAAAAAGCGTAGAGGTCCTAGATCTGTTTGCCATTTGTATTAGGTTGACCATGCACTGCGTCCCATCCCTGCACTGCCTGCCAGGTATGAATCCCACGTTATCTGGGTTAATTAAAGAAGGGAGCAAAACATTGATACGGGTGGCTAAAATTTTTGCATATAGCTTCAGGTCCACATTCAACAAGGAAATGGGGCGAAAATTTGCTGGCCGTGTTTGGAGGCTTACCAGGCTTAGGAATCGTAACTACAGTTGCTACTAGCGTATCTGGAGGAATGCACCCTGAGCGCATAAAGGAATTATAGAGATTACAGAGATGCGGGGCTAATTGTGTTTGAAATGACTTGAAATAGGAAGATATGAACCCATCTGGTCCAGGGGCCTTATCAGGGGGCGTGGACTTAAGAGCTGAGATTACTTCACTGTCCAAAATAGGAGAATTTAAAGAAGACAGTTGATCTAGGGTCAGAGAGGGAAGGGACAGGGACGCCAGAAAAGAGCGGCTGCCTCCAGAGGTGGGCTGGGGAGTGGTGGGATCATCTTTCAAGTTATATAATGCAGCATAATAGGATGCAAATGCATTAGCAATCTCCTGTGGATGGGAAATAATTGAGTTTTTGTAATGAAGTTTGTCAATCCTGCCTTCAGCCATTTTACGTTTAAGCCTACGTGCCAACAGCGCTCCAGCTCTGTCCCCTGAATGATAAAATTTAGTTTTCAGTCTCCGTAACACCTTTTCATGCTGATATAAAAGCAGTGATCTGAGATGCAACCTTAGCTGTTTAACAATTTCTAACTGAGATGCAGTAGGGTTAGACTTGTACATTTGATTTGCATTCTCCAAATCTTGAATAGTGGAGGATAGGTGTCGCTCTCTACATTTCTTAAAGGGATTCTGTCAGCAGCATTTCACATATTGAGTTATTTATACCATTGGATTTGGCCAGTTATAAGCAGTTCTAAATTGTAATTGTTATAGGTCACAGAGGCAGTTTTTGTGTTAAAAAAACGATTTTTAGTAGCTGTCACTCACTATTATAAGGAGCCCAAGGGGAGTTGCCAACCGTTGCAGGAGCCCGGGCTCGGCGATTCCTTGGAGCCCAGGCACGCCCACCTACTTAATATTCACTTCACTGACTCGCTCAGTGAAGCTTCGGCACGGACGAAATCCCGCGCATGCGCAGTACATCAAGAGGCCTGCGCCCGTGCAGTCTGCGGGCACTGGCCTCTCCTGATGTACTGCGCATGCGCGGGATTTCGTCCGTGCCGAAGCTTCACTGAGCGAGTCAGTGAAGTGAATATTAAGTAGGTGGGCGTGCCTGGGCTTCAAGGAATCGCCGAGCCCGGGCTCCTGCAACGGTTGGCAACTCCCCTTGGGCTCCTTATAATAGTGAGTGACAGCTACTAAAAATCGTTTTTTTAACACAAAAACTGCCTCTGTGACCTATAACAATTGCAATTTAGAACTGCTTATAACTGGCCGAATCCGATGGTATAAATAACTCAATATGTGAAATGCTGCTGACAGAATCCCTTTAAGTCTAGAGGCTGACTGAAGGAGTATTCCCCGCATGTACGCCTTATGGGCAAGCCATAAAGTTGAGACTGAAATCTCTGGAGTGCTGTTAATACTGAAATATTCCTGCAGTTTGGCTCTATATTCTTCCACACGTTGTTCACTAGTAAGCAGATATGGATTAAGTCTCCACTGAGGAGGGGGTAAATTAGGAAGGCCTGTGTCTAAGATCAGGGAAACCGGCGCATGGTCAGACCATGTGGCACACCCAATGTCCGACTTGACCACCCTATGTAACAGGTCTCTGGAAATCAAAAAATGATCTATTCTGGACTGAGAAGCGTGAGTATTGGAGGTGTAAGAAAAATCACGCTCACTTGCATGCTGGTAACGCCATATGTCATGTAAGGGTATATCCAGAAGTGTGGAGCGAAGGTCCTCCCGTCTAGATGTGGCTATGGAATAACAGTCCACATCCGCATCTACAGGGATATTGAAGTCTCCACCCACAATTATTGAACCTTTAGCTACTTTAAGGACCTTCTTGAAAAGCTTGTTCAAAAATGATTTTTGTCGGACATTGGGCGCATAAACGGATACAACAGTAAATGGAGCACCTTCAATCATACATAACAGAATAACATAACAACCCGCAGAGTCGGTTATACATTCCTGAAAGGTAAATGCCACTAAGGCTTTAACACAGATAAAGATACCAGCTTTTTTCTTTTTAACAGCTGGGGAATGGTAAATAAAAGGAAAAACGTCGGTGTGTACACCTGGCTTGGTCCATTTCCAACAAATGGGATTCTTGAATCAAGGCGATGTCACAATTAGATCTCAGGAGATCAGACCACAACTGTGAACGCCTGAAAGGGAGTTCAGCCCCCCTCACATTATTAGAATATACCTTCAACCCATGACTGAGGAGTGGGAACTCCAGTGATAACCCTGATCTTAGAAGCATGGGAAGGCTCGAGACTGACTGCTTGCGGGAGCGATAGCAACCATATGCCATTAACGAGGCAAGATTTAGAAGGCAGTGCTTGAAACAAAAAGAAATAAAAAACAGGTAACAAAAACATAAAAGAAACTTGAAAAACCAGAAAGACCAAAATGACTGACATATTAAATATCAGTGATGAAGAGTCCAAGAAGACTCCGTCCCAGAGGCCCCAACCACATTCAAAGGGACAGATATTGAGGGGAGATAAGTGCAGAGCACAGTCACTCACGCATCCCGGCCTCCGGGCGTCTTCCAAGAACCCATTAGAAGGTTAAACAATTTCAGGCAGTGTCCCATTCAGGAGAGATCCTGTCAAGCTTGGATGGGATGTCTTGACCTCTCGCCGACAGCTCAGGGATGAGACCTCACTCCTGCAGGGTATGTGCTGCAGCCTTTGGTGACAGGCAGACATGTTGTTTTCCATTGTGGGATATTATCAGCTTGACCGGGAAGCCCCACCGGTAACGGATATGGTTATCCCGCAGAATTTTAGTAAAAAGAGCAAACTCTCTTCTTTTGGCTAGAGTGGCCGCAGATAAATCTGGAAAAACGCAGATGCCTTGAAAGAGAGGAGTAGGAGCCGGATTCTGGCACAGGACCTTGAGGAACTTTTCCTTGGTTTGGAAAAAGTGGATTCGCGCCACTACATCCCGCGGTATGTCCAGGTCCAAACCTTTGGGCTTTGGAATCCTATGAATGCGATCAATAAGCAGGTCCATTTCGGACGCCGCCAGGATGACTGCCTTGAGCAAATCTTTTAAGAGAGGTTCCAGGGCATCAGAGTCAACTGATTCGGCAACCCCTCTCAGCCTCACATTATTCCTCCTATGCCGATCCTCCATGTCTTGCAGCTTGCCCTTAAGTTGAAGAATGTCCTCCTCTAAGGCCTCATGTGCATCGATCAGCGCGTTATGCGAGGAGGCGAACTCTGCCATCTTGAAAGGTATTTTGATATTTTGATAGGCACACTCACGTTTGAGGCAGACTGGATCTGGTCATAAAAAAGTATTTAATCTTCACTATAAAATCACACTATAAAATCACATAATTAGGTATACAGTAAAATAAAATGAAACAAAATCCTAAGAGCATAGGCAAAAAGGAAGAATGAGGTTATGGGTATGACAATAGCAGCAAAGCACGTCGCAGACAGTGTATTGTCCTGATTTCAATAATCTAATGATAGAGTCTGCTGGTTCACCAAAGTTCGGATACGTTGTGTCAGCTGAAATTGAAAGTCAAGATCATGCAAAGAATGTATCCCTTCAGGTAGGTAATTGATAGAGCCGTATCCAATTATGTTTGTATAACAAAGTTGGTTAATGTTCCATATACAACCTGCTAGTGAAGGAGTGTGGAGTTTGTTTCTCAAAGATTAATTGTACCTTACCGATCGGCGTTTTCGTTCCCTCCGCATTCAGTTCTCTTTCTCCCGGCAGGTATTTTCTCTGGTGAGCGCGCTCAAACCGCGCGCCTTTTTCTAGCGTCCCACGTGGCGTCCCACGTGGACGCTGACTTTCTTTGAATAGCTTGTACTTCAATGTTGTTCCGAAGTCTTTGCTGGTAATGGGGTCCCTTTATTGCCTGCCTTCTTCAATAGGAAGGGTTGGTTCCTGCTGGATAAGGAAATTGATTCCAGGTTGTCTTTTAGTTTTAGCAATTAGACCTCCAAATGTTTATGGGGTTATTGAAGTACGGTATATTAAATTAAAGGAAAGTCTTTGAGAGCTGCCACATAGACCATACGCGTTTCGGGGTATTCAGCCCCTTCCTCAGTGGTGTGGAGCTCTCCTGAAAATAAATCTTTTATAGATGTGGTCTTGTATTGGATTGGTTTAGTAAGTGGCACGCCTCTCAATTGCAATAGGGGTATTAACCCTTCTAAATCTGTGTGTCAGGTTGATAGGTGCTTTTAAATACATAAGCGTATTCTTTATAAGACGTTTTTTCCGGTGATGATATGTATTAAAAAATAAATTAAAAATAAATTGAATATAAGAGAATAGAGAATATATAAATAATCACGGGAAACAGGTACTTCCAAATGGTAAAAAATGAATAAATATTTGAAATATAAAAATATATAGATATAGGTATATTAGTCCCTCAATATATTGGTCCATAGATGTATTGGTCTATATTGACTAGAATATCCAAATCGTAGTCTGTATTAACAAGGTAGGGGAATGGGTATAGGTGTTTCAATACCCATCCTTATAGACAAATATTAGAGATATTTATACTATAATCATTCTCATCCTATACATCCTATTGGTGATAGTGTGTGTATGAGGATGATCTTATAATTTATTTATTTATGGTTTATCATTGTACTGCATTTATCACTTATATAAGTAAAGTAAAGTAAAAAGATCTGTGTATATACATATGAAAAATCCAATAAAATATTTCTAATAGTCAATATTTTTTACTTATTTATTTATTTCATGGGTTTTCCAATATTTTAGTTTCTGAATTTCTTGATAGATCTTATTATCTCTGTTTTCATTGGGATTGCTAGGTAGTATGGGGTAGGGGGCCCCACGGGAGGGCCAATCGCGATGCTGGTAAGAACAGCCTGATCGCGATGTGCCATCCCAGTAGGGCACCCAACCCAAAATCATGTAGACCGGGAGAAAAGTTATAGGAATCCAAATATTTCCATGTCTGCATTGAGGCCATCTGGGATCATGGAGTTGAATTCGAAGATGCGTCTGGATTCGACTTTGGACATATTTGTAATGTGGTTGCCCCCCCTCCATTGTTTTGGGATCTTTTCGATGGCTGCAAAGGTGAGTAGTGATGGGTTCTTATTATGCAGTTCTTTAAAGTGCCTAGACAGAGAGTGTTGATCATATCCTGTTCTGATATTTGTTATGTGTTCTGATATTCTCTTTTTGAGGGTACGTTTAGTTCGTCCAACATATTGTTTCCTGCAAGGGCACTGTATTATGTATATAACGTCGGTGGAGTTACAAGTCAGACATTCTTTTATTTTGTGAGTGTAGGAGTTAGTGGTTGATCTAATTTCTGTAGTTTTTTTGGGAAATTTGGTGATCTTACAGTTATTGCAATATCCACATCTGAAGAAGCCTCATCTAAGGCCTCATGTGCATCGATCAGCGCGTTATGCGAGGAGGCGAACTCTGCCATCTTCCCCTCCACGTGTGACGTGCGTTCACCTAGGCCCTGGAGTTTGCGCCGAAACTCCTTTAGTAGTGAGAGCATGTCCTCCTTGAGGGAGGAGCGTAACGTGTTCAGCATGGTGCGCATAGAATCCTCTGTCAGCGGCACAGAAGGAGAGCCTAGGGGCATCAAAATCTCCGCAGACGGTGGGGTACCTGAGGAGGAAGCTGGCGAAAGCCCCCCCGGAGCGCAGAGATGGAGGTGAGTCCGAACGACCCGGCTGAAAGAGCCGCTTTGAGCCGATTTTTGAGCGCCCGGAGCAAGTTATGCGACCGGCGCCATCAGCGTGCAGGCCACGCCCCCATATGTGGTGTATTTATGTATGTGTACCATGTAAATGGTGTATTTATGTGTATGTGTGTTGCATATATGAGATGTATATGTAAACATGTGTCATGATGCTGTATGTCCGCCGTTGAGTAGGGAAACTGTTGTTAAGAATTTGAATCACACCCCTGGTCACAACCATGGAAACCATCAGCATACAATGTGATGGAAAAGTAAATCTAGCAAGCAAAGGAAGCAATATGGATAATAACAATACATTATTAAAGGGGTTCTCCGGGAATTAAGAAAATGAAAATACTTAAATAATACTTTATGATAAATATATTCCCAAATACGTTTCATTAGTTATAACGGCTCATTTTGTCTGGGGAGAAATCATCAGGAGAAATAAAATGGCCGCCGTCCTATTAGTACACACAGAACCTGTCCTAATCACACAGGAGGACAAGTTACTTCACAACACTGAGGTAAAGACCTGCCTCATCCTCCTCTCTGCTCTGCTTGTCAGGGATTATGATCCTTAATACAGATGATAAGATCTTCAGCTGAATCTCTCTGGGAATGGAGATGATGAGGAAACATGAGAGGATTGTGGGGTGTGGCTAATGAGCAGCAGCATTTGTATGTAGTCTCCATTACCAGAGCTCCATATTACCACAGTCTGTCCTGTTCATCCTCTCTGTACTAAATTCCCCATCCCCATCCTGAATGCAGATTCAGCTGAACATCTGCATTCAGGATCATAACCTCTGACGAGCAGAGCAGAGAGGAGGATGAGACAGCTCTTTACCTCAGTGTTGTGAAGTAACTTGTCTTCCTGTGTGATTAGGACAGGTTCTGTGTGCACTAATAGGAAGGCGGCCATTTTATTTCTCCTAATGATTGCTCCCCAGACAAAACGAGCCATTATAACCAATGAAAGGTAATTGGGAATATATTTATTATAAAGTCATATTTAAGTATTTTCATTTTCTTAATTGCTGGAGAACCCCCTTTAAGTGGCCTGTATTAACTTCTTCTACATAATAAATGCTATTTGCTGAAGTGAGACAACCCCTTTAACACCTCTGCGCTGGCAGCGGATGCAGCAAAGTTATGTAGAAGCACAGGCCTCTACATAACTTTGATGCTTGGGTCCGCCGGCCATGTGACATGGTTTAAACTATGCCTGCTCCTTAACTGGCATAGTTTAAGACCAGTTTTGGCACCATAAACTGGCGTAGAAAAAGGTAAATGAGACAGGCTGGCCAGATTACCTATCTCTATATAGGAGGTCTTATAATTTGTCTTGACTGCTACAAAAGGACAATATTTTTTATTTAATGTTCAATGTTATAGTAGTGCCAAAATGATAAAGAAAAATAGTCCAACATTTTTTTAAATTGTTTTCTATAAATATTTGAATACTGATCAGTCCCCTATATCAGGAACTCAGATCAGACCCCCATATCAGGAACTCAGATCAGACCCCCATATCAGGAACTCAGATCAGACCCCCATATCAGGAACTCAGATCAGACCCCCATCAGACTTCCATGCCAGACTCTTGTATCAGACCTCAGATCAAACTTCTATGTCAGACCCCATCAGACTTCCATGCCTGGAGTATTTTTTCCCTACTTTATAAGATGCACCTGATGATAAGATGCACCCCAGGTTTTAGAGGAGGAAAATAAAAAAAAAAGTTTTTTTCATCAGACCTCTTATAAGACCCTCAGATCAGACCTCCATATCAGGAACTCATGTCAGACCCCCATCAGGCCTCAGATCATACTTCCAAGCCAGACCCCCATCAGACTTACACTGTCACCTGACTGCATGCAATGTCAGGGCATAGTACGCACACTACGTCCTGACTCTGTATGCATTTAGGACAGTGCAGCGTGGCCCCAAAGAAGAAGACCAGGGAGGGTGAGTACAGGAAGTACTCACAGCGCGTCACTCCCCGCACCTACTGCATACAAGTGAGAGCTTCCATAACAGAAGCAATCACTAGTATTCGATTAATAAGACGTACTGACATTTTCCATTTTATAAAGCGGAAAATACGGTACTTGGCTAATGACAAAATCTACTGTATACCAGACAAACCACTTTTATGTTCTTGGTTGAAATGCAGTTAATGCATTAAATAATCTGTCTAACCTATTATACAATCTGGAGGATTCAGAAGATTTCGGGCATTGTCCACTTACCAATCAGATCCATAAACGCTGTGGCAAATCTGCAGTATTGTACAGTAGCAGAGAAGTGGATGATATTTTCACAAATGTCAACCAAATACTGCAGAGAGTGTCTGAAAATAAATCTACACATAACTTGACATAACATGCATATTTTAAATTCACAGCATGGAAATTTATGTGGAGCCATACCCAGGGACGGACTGGGAATTTAAAGTGGCCCTGGAAAAAAAAACCTAAAAGTGGCTCTATGTTGTAGGGGGTGTCCAAATTGACAGAAAGCGGGGCAACACAAGTAGGTAAGGCAAGCAATACCATAGCACAAAATACTGTCCCAGCAGAAACATATGCCACAGAGCAGCACAATATACTGCCCCAAATGCTGTCCTTCTGTTGTGGCCATCGTTAGATGCCATTTTCTGTCCTCCTCCAGTTGTCTCTGATTAAGATATGGAGGAGGGGTTTAGGAGGTGAGATATGGGCCACAGCACTTGAATTCATAGTGCATGTACCATCTCTAGTGGAGTTCACTGAGTTTATGATTCTCATAGGGTTAATTACCACTGTTAGCTCATTATGTACCTGGCCAGCACCAGAGAGGGCTTGGGTGGCCCCATGGGTATCGGCCCACCGGGATATTTCCCTGTAATGTCTATTGCCAATCCGCTCCTGACCATACCCTAAAGCAGGGATTTCCAACTTGTAGCTCCCTGCTGTGTTGCCCTCTTGCTGTCAGTTAGGAACATTTGCAGTGATTCTGTTCTAAATTTGTCCATTATATGCATTTCTATAATGCAAGATAATGGTCTAGTTGACATGACAGGATAATCCAGGAAAAGTTGTTATTGAGCTATGGCTGCCTCCTCCTTTAAAGAGGACCTGTCACCACACAATGCAATGGAATCTGAAGGCACCATGTTATAGAGCAGGACAAGCCAAACATATATACTAGCAGAAGGACCTGGCTTCACAGGGGTATATTTCATCTATTTAATTAAATATTTGTGTGTGTCGTTAAAAGATATCGACAGTATCCACCATAACAGTGACATCTACAGTACCCCACCCCCTTAACAGTGACCCCCACAGCTACCACCCCTTAACACTGCCCCCCCCACAGTGCCCCATCTCCTTAAAATGGGACCTTCACAGCAGCCCACCCCCTTAACTTCGACTTTCACAGCAGCCTGCCCCTTTAACAGTGAGTTCCACAGTACCCTGCCCCTTAACAGTGACCTCCACAGCACCCACCCCTTAACATTTACCATAGGTTACAGTCCCCTTAACTGACCTCCACCATTCCCAGTCCACTTAACAGAGACCTCCACAGCGACTGCCCCTTTAACAGTGACTGTCACAGTACCCCGCTCCCTTAACAGTGACCTCCACTGTACCGAGTTCCCTTAACAGTGACCTCATAGTACCCTGCTGCCTTAACAGTGACCCTTACAGTACCCCACTGCACCTCCACAATCCCCTCCTCCCTTAACAGTGGCCTCCACAGTGCCCACCCCTTTAACAGTGACCTCCACAGCGGCCTCCCCCCTTAACAGTAACATCCACAGCGTCATGCCCTTTATTAGTGACCTCCACAGTACCCCATGTCTTTAGTGATTTGCACAATACCCCTTAACAGTGGCTTCTACAGCAATCTGCCCCTTAACACTGACCTGCATAGCGGACCGTCCTGTTAACTGTGACCTCCACAGCAGCTTTCCCCTAGGGTGGCCAGAGGTCCGGTTTTAGGCTGGACAGTCCGGCTTTCAGACTCCCTGTCCTGGCTCAGGGCCTGGACGGACACAGGGATGTTTTGAACAGCTCACTCTCAGAAAGCAGCATTGTGCTATCTGAGTATGAGATGCACGGAGAATGTCACCCTCTCTCCCACACCTGCAGATGACATAAGTTGATTTTTACCTTCATTTTTTCAGTCCCCGTCAGCTGCGGAGTGGGAGGGGGCGTAGCTTGGCGGGGCAGGTTTTTGAGGGTCTTTTGAGGGTGGCCTGAATGGCCACCCTACCTGCCCCCTTAACTGTGACCTCCACAGCACTCCGCTCCCTGCCCCTTTAAAGCTTCTACAGCAGTGAAGAAAAATGGCTGGGTTGTTATGGAAACTTGGTGTAAAACTGTGTTTATGTGGAGACTAAGGGCCAGTGAGCTTCTATTGGCTGATAAGGGACTTGTGACCGTATCTATGGCAGGCTTCTATTGGCTAATGCATTTTTTGGAAATATCTCAGGATCCTGGGGAGAAATTTGATTTAAATAGGCTCTGTCACCAGGATCAACCCTATTAAACCAGACATACTGCCTGTTAGGGCTCATCATCCTGATTAAAACTGTACCTTTCTTTTGTCTGTATGATAAACAGCTGTAGAGAAATCAGAGGTTGTATTCATACGCAAATGAGCAATCGGAGCACCAAGAGGAGGGGCTAAATATTCTAAATACTGCTAAGTAACACCTGCAGTGCTCTGCACGCTCTGCCCACAGCCTGATGTCTAGCCCTGTCAATCAAGGGGAGGGGGGAGTGTGAAGAGCATAGGGGGTGTTGTATAGCAGTGCTCAGATGATTCAGCCCCGCCTCTTGGTGCTCCAATTGCTCATTTACATATAAATGAAACCTCTGATTTCTGCAGCTGTTTATCATACAGACAAAAGAAAGATATTGTTTTAATCAGCATGATGAGCCCTACCATGCAGTATATCTGGTTCAATAGGGTTGATCCTGGTGACAGAGCCTCTTTAAGGGGGAGATGATTCTGGAGGGAGGGAGGATATGATACTGGAGGAAAGACATAATCTTGAAGGTGGAAGAGTTTTAGGAGGGAAGGGGAAGTACAGGGGGAGAGATGATACTGGGAAAGGGGGAAATTATTCTGGCGGGTAAGAGATTATCCCAGAGAGGGAGATAATACTGAAATGGGGATGATATATTAGGGGAATGAAGAGATAATGCATGACAAGGGGAGGAGGAAAATGATACCCAAGGATAGAGAAAAGAAACATGCTACCAGGGAGCAGGAGTGTGGAGAGATGATACCTGAGGAGAGGAGAAAAATTATACCTAAAAGGATGTGGAGAGATTGTAATTAGGGGGGAATGTATAATGAACAAGGACAGAATGAGAATTAATATTCAAGGAATCCCAGCAAGCGTATTTCGTTCAGCTTGATGTATGCTTTATGCTTTAACCAACAGCACTGGTTTTTCAGGACGCGTTTCGGCCCATCCAGCCTTTCTCAACTGATAATCAGTTGAGAAAGGCTGGATGGGCCGAAACGCATCCTGAAAAACTAGTGCTGTTGGTTAAAGCATAAAGCATATATCAGCAGTGCAACCGACGGATCGAGTGCTGTCCTACTACTGCTAGAATGAGAATTAAGACATCTGTGCATTACTCATTTCAGGTTACTCCAGGTTTCTTTTTCAGTGAAAAGCTAAATTGGCAATGTGTACGCCTACCAACTAGGGAACGGGTGGCAATAAAACAGCATTACAGAGGTTTTTTTTTTGCAGTGAGCAAAGTAATAGTGTATTTTTTTTAGATAATTTAAAGTATACTTGCCCAGTAGAGGTCAAGAATGGGACACTGAATGATGTTAGTCTGGAACCATTCCCAGTTGTTTGTGTTATATATCTGTTATATGACTTCTACAGTCCCTTCTCAATGAATGTGGCTCACAACCTTCTCTCAGAGCTGAACTGTGTCTCTCAAGTTAAGAAAGGTCAGTGACCACTGCCCCAAAGCATCAACCTGAAGGGTTTCTAAGAGTAATGCTTCCGCTTGTATTCTTTTTCCACTTGTTTTTGTAAACCCCCCATGTCAAAGCCAGTGGACCATTCATACAGCAGAGTTTCCCTATTATAGATAATTTTGCTTAGATTGGTAGGAAATAAGTTTTTTAATCAGATAATTTTTAATTATTTTTCAAATATACAGAACAAAAATTGAAATACAAAAAGCAAACCTACCCCCCCTCACCTCATTCCGCACTGCAGTCCAACCCAGGACTACTTCTCTTAGACTGCTGCAAAAAAGTGATAAAAGTTCCCAATATTCATGATGCATTTCTAGGAGAGAATGAACAGAGCACACATAGCCACATCTAAATTCCCTGAGTTGAAAGACATGGTTAAATATACAGATATATAACAAAATAATATAGGAGGGCCTTCCACCATCACCAATCCACTCTCTAACTCATAGGTTTAATGTTTTAGAAGGTGATCCCTTTTCATTATTAAGGGTGCAAAGCCTGGTGTATCCAGCCATTTACCCTAAATATCTTCACATTTTTTAACACTGCCCGATTTCATATATCCACATTTTTCCAGTCGTAGCAGTAAACTAACCCGAGAAATAAATTCTTGTCTTTTGGATGGATCAGGAGCTATCCAATGGAAAACAATCTACTTACGAGCTTGATATAAAAGGCTGAGATAGACAGCCAATGGTCCTCTGCCACAGGTGCCTCATTAACAGCTATGTTGGGGATGTCTTGCAATACTTCCATCCAGGGTTCCACAGTAAGATTCTGAACATCATGCTTCCACTTATTGTATAACTGCACAGGACATCTTTTAAGATGAACCTCCATCAAGCATCTGTAGTGCAAATAAAGTAGAAACCAGTGTCAGACAGCTGCTGCCAAGGCCAATAAGATAATGGGTTGCATCAAAAGGGGCATAGATGTCCGTGATAGAACATAGTCCGGCCACTTTACAAATCACTAGTCAGACCACACATGGAGTACTGTGTACAGTTCTGGGCTCCTGTGAAAACATAGCAGAGCTGGGCAACTAAAGTAATAACTGGAATGGATGGACTACAGTACCCAGAAAGATTATCAAAATTAGGGTTATTCACTTTAGAAAAACGACGACTGAGAGGAGATCTAATAACTATGTATAAATACAGTGATCCCTCAAGATACAATGGCCTCAGGATACAATATTTTCAACATACAATGGTCTTTTCTGACCCATCGTAAGCTGAAACCAGACTCAACATACAATATCTTAGACTCAGACCCAACTAATCTAGGCCCCTTCAATGGTAAAATAGCTGCATCAGTTGCTAGTTAGCAGTTGTTCCTGATTGTTATATGTCTTATCTGTCTTAATTATCTGCTTATTTTTCTTAAATCTTTATCTTCTCTGATCTTGGATGACATTTTGTGGCTTTGGAACCAATTACTCAACTTACAATGGTCTCAACATACAATGGTCGTCCTGGAACCAATTAATATTGTAACTTGAGGGATCACTGTATATCAGGGGTCAGTACAAAGATCTCTCCCATGATCTATTTATCCCCAGGACTGTGACGAGGGAACATCCTCTGCGTCTGGAGGAAAGAAGGTTTGTACACAAACATAGAAGAGGATTCTTTACGGTAAGAGCAGTGAGACTATGGAACTCTCTGCCTGAGGAGGTGGTGATGGTAAGTTCACTAAAAGAGTTCAAGAGGGACCTAGATGTATTTCTGGAGGGTAATAATATTACACGTTATAGTTACTAGAGATGGGTCGTTGATGCAGCGAGTAATTCTGATTGGAATCGGGAAGGAATTTTTTCCCCTAAAGTGGGGAAATTTGGCTTCTACCTCACAGGGGTTTTTTGCCTTCCTCTGGATCAACTTGCAGGATAACAGGCTGAACTGGATGGACAGATGTCTTTTTTCATCCTTATAAACTATGTTACTATGTTACTAAATATTGCCTTATACTGTAAATATTTCTTTATAATTCCTAGAACAAAAATATATGACACAAGAAAAAAGTCTAAAGTGTATACAGCAGTGGATGCGGTTGCATAATGACATCATCTAAAAGAAAAGACAACTCAACAAATGACAACTGTACAGACCACTTGAAGCTATTTCGAATTCCACAAATCACATTTGGAGACTGTGAGCCTATCAATGCAGTTGCTGCTCAGATATTCTCAGATCTGTATTATATTTTGACTTTCACAGCCATTGCTTTAAACATTATAAAAATTGTCAGCACAGTAAGAAGCACTCGAAATTGGTCCATCTCTCACCTGTACCTGGTGAATCTTGCCGTTTCTCACATCATCTTCCTCCTGTCCTGTCCAGTATGGGGCATTTATTTAAACCAACAATATAACTGGCATCTCGGAAAATATGCCTGCTCTGCCATGAACTTCACCAATGCCCTTGGGCACTTTGGAACTGCCTTATTTATTTGTGTAATGTGTGTGGACCGTATGGTTGCCATTTACTTTCCTGTCATATCAATTCAGTATAAAAATGTAAAATTTGGTAAAATGATAGTCATAACTGCATGGGCACTAAGCATTGTCATTGCTTCATTAAGCTATGTCTATACCACATTCTCAGTTTATGGAAGGTCTAAGCACGTCTGTGGCTCAATGAATGTTAGGGATGTACTAGATGTTACAACAATACGGTCCTTTATAATGTTCTTTTTTCCCAATATCCTCATTCCAACTGTTGTACTGATTCCATGCTTTGTTAAAATAATGGCACATTTGGTTTCTCAGCAAACCTATGATATAGGAAGAGCTGTCATACTGGACATTACTTATATGTCATCATTTCTTATATTGTGTCTGTCATCTGGGTATGCTCTCTTAATTCTCTGCTTTGTGTATTTAAAGTCCACAGTTTGTCACAGTGAATGCATGTGGGCCAGCATTATCAATGTGTCCACTGAGACTGCCAGGTTGATGAATGTCCTCAATGCTCTTATCAGCCCACTTATATACATGTCAAAATTCAGATCAGACCCCTGCACCAGTCTTTGTGACTGCTCCAGTCTAAAGTTGTGTTCTTGTGAGTGCTTCCAAAAGCCATCACCCGCAGCAGGCATACAAACTGTGCAACTTGTATATCATTCTTGTGTCACTAATGATCACAAATGACCTAAAGATACACACTGTTAATGATATCATGAGTTATGATACTATTAATTGTTGCTTATTATTCAACCATTGAAATGTCAATAAAAATATGTATTAAATTGGTAACTTAATATCCAGAATTACCTAAAAGTAGTATTACAAAATTAAAGGGGTTGTACAGCGGGTATCTGTTTATGACCTATTCTCAGGATAGGTCATAATTTTCTGATCAGCGAGGGTCCAACTCCCAGCACCCCCAGAGATTAGCTGATTGAAGAGGAAGTGCTCGTATAAGTGCCACCTTCTCTTCACACAGCTAATTTGCAGGAGTGCCATGGTTGGACCCCTGCCGATCAGATATTAATGACCTAGTATAGGTCATCCGTAGGTACCCACTTTAATGTATAATGGAAAATCGCTATATTGTTGCTAATAACTACTGATGTAATTCAACAAATATCCATGTCAGACAGCAGTCTTTAGATATTAAAAACCACATTGGCATGGCAATATCAGGCTGCTGCTCTGTCTCTAGTTCTGCCTGTTCAGGTTGGCTGTTGTCTATGTGCATTAACTTACAAGTCAGTGAATGGGGCCGAATTTCTATACAGCAATGGCAGATAACAAAGCCAGTAGGGAGAAAAAAAATCATAACTGCATTTCATCAGAAGAGATGGTCCATCTTCAAGGACAGGACACCTGTAAGTAAAAGGCCTCCCACCACACCTCAGTGGTTTACAGGTAACAGAGATAGTTTCAGTTGTGATTAGATCAACATTCCTAAGAATGCATATATAACAATATACCTTTTTTTTTTTTTTTTGCTGCACATCTCGTGCCTACAATACCCATAAAGGATAAAAACTTAACAGGGAAGGAATGAAATGGTGTAGTCATGGGTTCCAGAAAATCAAATTACCAGTGAGTGTAGTTATTTTTCCCTTCACCCATGACAGTACTGGCAGAGATAACAGAGGCATATAGAATTCCCTAGAGAAGGACCACCACTTCAAGGATTTTCTGCCCAAAGGAAAGATCAGAGGAATACAACCTAAATTTGATAAAGGAGTTTTAAAAAGTAAACTTACATAGGGTGTCTAGATCTGCAAAGATCCCAAAAAAGTGTCATCCAGCTCCAGGTGTATATACAGTGGTGTAACTACAGGGAAAGTGGCTGCTTCGGAGCCCGGGCTGACAAGGGGCCCGGCAGCGTGTCAGTGAACTTTTATGATTATTTAATACAGTTTTGCTGTTGTCCATCATAGTCCATTTAACGGCAAGCCCCGCCCCCATCCCCCCCGATTCCCCCCCCCCCGGATGCAACTTGCTGCGGGACAGTGCAGGAATAGCCAAGCCGGTACAAGCCGGCAGAAGCCGGCATCGCGCTGTTCCAAATAGGCCCGCACACCAAGTTCCTCATCTGACCACAGGAAGAGGGAGCAGTATGAGAAACAGCGCGGAAGGGAAGAGGAGCAGCATGGCAGCGGCACAGCAGCGCACATAAGTCACTGGGCTTTTCAGGTATGTCTGTGCCCGCTGCTTGTGCCCCGCTTGCCCTTGTCAGCACAGCCCCTGACCCCTGTCTCTCCCTCCCTGGCTCTTTCAGTTTCGCCCCTGGCCCTTATCTGGGTCTTGTTTGTGCCCCCCTGGCCCTGGCCTGTGGCCCTCAAGTCACTGTCTGTGCCTCCCTGGCCCCTGTCTGCACCCTGGGCCCTGGCCCTCAGGATAGGTCATCAGTATCTGATCGGTGGGGGTCTGACACCTGGGCTCCTGTGAGCGCAGCTACCTTCTCGCAGCTTACCAAGCACAGCGCCGTATATTGTACATCGGCTGTGCTTGGTATCGTGCTCAGCCCCATTAACTTAAATTCGGCTGAGCTGCTCCTAGGCCACGTGACTGATCGGCGGGTCCCGAGTGTCAGACCACCACTGATCAGATACTGATGACCTATTCTGAGGATAGGTCATCAGTAGCAAAATCCCACAAAACGCCTTTAAGGCTACGGCTACACTATGACTTTTTGTAGCACGACTGATTGATTTTAACTATTGAACCAAAGCTGCAGTCCAAATGAATGCATTCAGTTGAATGCAATCTTGTGGACTGCAGCTGTCATTCAATAGTTAAAATCGATTAATCGCATCACAAAAATTTGCAGTCTAGCCTAGGCCTCAACATAACAAAATGTGAAAAAAGTTATGCATTATGCATTTCAATAGCATCTGCGATCTCAATCATAGCATACTGTATATGCAATACTGGAACATAGCAGGAAATTTATACTATTTGAATCACATATAAGGAGTAACATAATGAAACCCTTAGGCCTCATTCAGACGGCCGTATGATGTCCGCAAAAATGCGGATCTGTTTTTTTGCGGATTAATTACTGACCCTTAATTAATTACTGACTGTCACTTCTATAGGGCCCTTTTCTTCCATTCCATGGCTCCGCAAAATAAATGAAACATGTCCTATACTTGTCAGTGAAAATCAGGACATGGCCCCATTGAAGTCTATGGGTCCGCAAAAATACGGAATGCAATCCGTTTTTTTGAGGACATGCTGAACTGTCCGCAAAAAAACCGATCTTTTTTTTTGCGGACATCATACGGCCGTCTGAATGAGCCCTTAGGCCCGCAATATTACGGGAGTTGCCCGGCGTGTGTTCCGCACCGCTCGGAACACACGCCGGGCAGCCCCATTCAAAATCCCTATACTTGTCCATGCTTGCGGACAAGTATAAGACATGCTTCATATTTTTCAGCGGACACTAAGCTGGCACTAAGCTAGCTCCGTGCGGCGGCTCCCTGCTCCCATAGAGGTGAATGGGGCCGCATCTATTCCGCAATATTGTGGAATAGATACGGCCCCATTCACACGTTCGTGTAAATGGGGCCTTAAAGGGAACCTGTCATCTCCGAAACACCCCCTGAACTAGAGTAAGAGATGTATAGTGTAAGTGATGCTGAATCCGAATATGTAAGTTTTATCTTCATACTCACTTCCATTCCGATGCTGTGCTCCCACAAACCTGCAGTAAAATACATTGAGAGGACTCTTCTTTGAGTCCTCTCCATTATATGAGTGAGCACTGGAGTCCACAGAGTGCATTTTACTGCTGGTTTGTCAGAGCACAGAGTCAGAATGCAAGTAAGTATGAAGATAAAAATTACATAACCAGACTCGACGTCACTTACACTATACACCGCTTACTGTAGCTTGGAGGGTGTTTCAAAGCTGACAGGTTCCCTTTAATGTGCATGATGCCTCTGGCTCATTTGGATAACATTAAAAACAGCATGAAATAAAAATAAAAACATATACCCATAGGTGACCCGTGCCATACATATACGGTGCCGCAGGCAGTGTCTAAAAGACCAGAGCTGTACATACTGTGGTGGTGGGTCCTGATGGTTGCCATGGCACCTTGGAAGCCTTACAAATGCTCCTGGGCCTGCCAGCTACGGACTGTAATCAGTGTTCCCTCTAAGACTTGGCAACTACTGAGCGGGGTCGGCTCAGAGCTAGGCACAGCGCCATCAAAGGTTGGCGATCAAAGACAGAACGTTGTCACATCAAAGACAGTATAACCCCTGCGCCATCCTGTACAATACAGTATAATCCCTGCACCATGCTGTGTAATATACATTATAACCCCTGCGCCATCCTGTACAATACAGTATAATCCCTTCACCATGCTGTGTGATATATATTATAACCTCTGCACCATCCTGTACAATACAGTAGAATCTCCGCAACTTGCTGTGTAATATACATTATAATCCCTGTGCCATCCCGTACAATACAGTATAATCCCTGCACCATGCTTTATAAAATACAGTATAGTTCATACACCATGCTGTATAATATACAGTATAATCCATACACCATGCTGTATAATATACAGTATAATCCATACACCATGCTGTATAATATACAGTAAAGTTCATACACCATGCTGTATAATATACAGTATGATCCATACACCATGCTGTATAATATACAGTATAATCCATACACCATGCCGTACAATATACAGTATAGTTCATACACCATGCCGTACAATATACAGTATAATCCATACACTATGCTGTATAATATACATAATAATCCATACACCATGCTGTATAATATACATTATAATCCATACACCATGCCGTACAATATACAGTATAGTTCATACACCATGCTATATAATATACAGTATAATTCATACACCATGCCGTACAATATACAGTATAATCCATACACTATGCTGTATAATATACAGTATAATCCATACACCATGCTGTATAATATACATTATAATCCATACACCATGCCGTACAATATACAGTATAGTTCATACATCATGCCTTACAATATATAACATAACCCCACAGTGCAGGTGTTATACTGTATATTGTACGGCATGGTGTATGGATTATAATGTATATTGTAAGGCATGGTGTATGGATTATAATGTATATTGTACGGCATGGTGTATGGATTATACTGTATATTATACAGCATTGTGTATGGATTATACTGTATATTTTACGACATGGTGTATGGATTATACTGTATATTTTACGACATGGTGTATGGATTATAATTTATATGATACAACATGGTATATGGATTACAGTGTAAATTGTACGGCATGGTGTATGGATTATAATGTATATTGTACGACATGGTACAGGGATTATAATGTACATTGTATAGCATGGTACAGGGATTATAATGTAAATGCATGGAGGTTACACCATGCCGGACAATATAACCCCTGCGCCATGCTGTACTATATACAATATATCCCCTACACAGTGTAGAGGTATACTGTATATTGTGTGGCACTGTCTATACATACCAAACAACCAATTTTTTGTCACCTTGCCTCACGAAAAGTGTAATATTGAGCAATAAAAAAAAGTTGTATGTACCCCAAAATGGTACCTCACCCCATCCTGCAAAAAATAAGCCCCCACATAAGACCATAGCCAGAAAATTTGGAAAAATGCCTTTATTATGTAAAACAAAAATACAAAAATAGACATGTTAGATATTGCCGTGTCCGTAATGTCCTGCACTATACAAATATCACATGATCTACCCAGTTAGGTGAACACTGTGACAAATAAGAACAGTGCCATAACATAACATATCAAGCGATAAACAAGTCTTATCTATCCCAAAATAGTAGGGTTAACTGCCTGAAAAAATCGCTTAAAATCTACTTTATTGATTAAATATTAAAACACCAAACACCATTTAAGGCTAAAGGGGAGATAACCACATGGTCAGGAAAAACAGCATACGTGCCTGACTAGCTACGTGGCACTACCCCCACTAACAAAAGGTGTGCCGTGTATGTGGCTAATATTATTTCTGTAAACCACACTACAGATACTGTGTACAGGGATGTTGGTTGGTGTATAGCTGGATAACCTATCCTGTCACGTTTAACAGGTATAGGTTCAGGCCATATGGAGACCCCAGGCGCAGTACTAGGGGTATAGACCCCAATATTGGCCACCTATTCTCCCAGTATATCACCACTACCAGCACACAATATCCCCTGCTTCAGGCGGTACATTAGTAGCACGGTAATGAAAACCAATCGCGCTGCGGCTCAACGCGTTTCTATGTCACATGTGGCGTGACTGTCATCAGGAGTCTATTCAGTTGCAATCTAGCAAATGGTTTCCTGCCTACTATAGTGGCACGCTGCGCACCTAAATGATGTGCGACAGCGTGTATAGTACCCGGCACTATGGCGGCCGTAACGCGCGCCAAACATTCCGGTGTTTAAAAAGATTAAGCTCCTCCCCCTGGGCCGGACTCGGATGGCATGGCCAATCCCTGACTGAACCAGGGAGACTCACCGTGTTCGTCCCTCATACATTGTTGCGGCACGGGGGGATACAAATTAGCTGTGTTATAGTGACTTATATCGGCGGCCATAAACAAAATCGAGTGAGTAATACATAGTGATTATGAACATAGTCTAAATATTTAGGAAGGAGCAATTATAATGACTAATAAAATAATGAGGTTCATCGACGATGTGTTTGTGCTTTGGAAGGGTACTCAGCTGGACTTCCAAAGATTTGTGTCGGTTCTGAATGTCAACGAAATGGGGCTGTTCTTTACCAGCGAGACCAGTGTAACGAGTCTCACTTTCTTGGACATCACTATAAGCATAGATGCCTCCCGCATGATTACCACGAAGGTGTATAGAAAGCCCACATCCACAAATACATTGTTGGCATGGGATAGTGACCATCCACGAGCCCTTAAAGAGAGTATTCCTAAGGGTCAATACCTAAGGGCAAGTCGCAATTGCTCCAAGTGGTCTGATTTTCAACATGCGGCAGGTGACCTCCGGCGGAGGTTCACGGAACGGGGATACCCATCGAGCTGTCTTTCTAAGTCATTCCAACATGCGGCTGTTTGTAATAGGGAAAAGTTATTGATTCCCTAAAACAAAAAGGACTGGTGAGAGAGGAAATTGCCCCGTATCTATTGGGACATATGATATAGCCCACAAACAGCGTCCGCCAGGTTATCAATGAATGTTGGAGTGTCCTTCAGTCTGATCCCGACGTGGGACACATGATTGGTGACTACCCGGCCATTACATACAGGAGAAGTGGTAACATCCGAGACTGACTGGTTCACAGTCTCTTTAACACTCCTGTGGCAGAAACATGGTTATCTAGAAAGAGATCGAATGGCACATTTCCCTGTAGTGGATGTGTCGCATGCCCCGCTATCAAGAGAGGCAAACAGGTGGTGAGCTCCCAGACTGGCCGCAGTTACACGATCCGTACATTCATAAATTGTAGAACTGTCGGAGTCGTGTACCTAGCCACATGTTTTTGCTCTATGCAATATGTTGGTAAGACCATAAGAGAATTTAGGAGAAGAGTGGGTGAACATCTATGCGATATTAATAACTGTGCTGACATCCCGATAGCATTACATGTTCAAGATAAACATACTGGACAAAAAGATTGTGTGACCTTCCAGGGCATAGAACATGTAAGGGCATCAGTACGTGGGGGTGACATTGATAACCTGCTACTTCGCAAAGAGGCTCACTGGATTTTTACCCTGAAGACCCTGAAACCCTTTGGATTAAATGATCACTTGTCATATACCTGTTTCATCTGATTTATTATATGAGTTGCTGCTGACCCCTTAGGGGTTAATGCATTATTCCTTTTATTAGTCATTATAATTGCTCCTTCCTAAATATTTAGACTATGTTCATAATCACTATGTATTACTCACTCGATTTTGTTTATGGCCGCCGATATAAGTCACTATAACACAGCTAATTTGTATCCCCCCGTGCCGCAACAATGTATGAGGGACGAACACGGTGAGTCTCCCTGGTTCAGTCAGGGATTGGCCATGCCGTCCGAGTCCGGCCCAGGGGGAGGAGCTTAATCTTTTTAAACACCGGAATGTTTGGCGCGTGTTACGGCCGCCATAGTGCCGGGTACTATACACGCTGTCGCACATCATTTAGGTGCGCAGCGTGCCACTATAGTAGGCAGGAAACCATTTGCTAGATTGCGACTGAATAGGCTCCTGATGACAGTCACGCCACATGTGACATAGAAACGCGTTGAGCCGCAGCGCGATTGGTTTTCATTACCGTGCTACTAATGTACCGCCTGAAGCAGGGGATATTGTGTGCTGGTAGTGGTGATATACTGGGAGAATAGGTGGCCAATATTGGGGTCTATACCCCTAGTACTGCGCCTGGGGTCTCCATATGGCCCGAACCTATACCTGTTAAACGTGACAGGATAGGTTATCCAGCTATACACCAACCAACATCCCTGTACAGTATCTGTAGTGTGGTTTACAGAAATAATATTAGCCACATACACGGCACACCTTTTGTTAGTGGGGGTAGTGCCACGTAGCTAGTCAGGCACGTATGCTGTTTTTCCTGACCATGTGGTATCTCCCCTTTAGCCTGAAATGGTGTTTGGTGTTTTAATATTTAATCAATAAAGTAGATTTTAAGCGATTTTTTCAGGCAGTTAACCCTTGTATTGATCTATAATCGCGAACCTCCTATCGGCATCACAGTTAATTTATCCCAAAATAGTACCAATGAAAATGTCACCTTAACCACCAAAAAAACGAGACCTCACACAAAACATATAGGCAGAAAAACAAAAAAAATATGGCTTTCAGAATATTGCGATGCACAAACAAGATGCTTTGTCTAAAATTGGTAAATAAAAAAAAACTATATAAAAATGGTATCTCTGTAATTGTACAGACCAGCAGAATAAATATAACAGGAACCTCATAGTGTACGCTGCAATAAAAGCAAAACAAAAAGGAGAACCAACATAGAACCAATAATGATGGCAATTCATTCTGCAAAAAACATAACATTCAAACAGCTCCATCAAGAGAAAAATAAACGTATGGTTGTCAGAAACTGGCTGTACTGGTATCCTAGAGGCTGTTCAATAGCAACATAGGAACCAATCTATTAAATTTAAGCTGCAAAAACCATATGGTGGTCTTTCCCTAATGAAACCTGCTACATACCAAAACAGCAGTTTATATCCACATGTATGGCATTTCAGTACCCAGCAGAACTCGCCTAACAATTTTAACAACTTCCAGACAGGGCCATTTGCCTCCTTCCTGACCAGGCCTAATTTTGAAATTCTGACATATGTCACTTTATGCGGTAATAACTTTGGAACGCTTTTACTTATCCAAGCCATTCAGAGACTATTTTCTAGTGACACATTGTACATCTTGTTAATGGTAAATTTGAGTCAATATGTTTTTATTTATAAAAAAAAATCCTAAAGTTACAGAAAATTTGGAAAACTTCAAGTTTTCTAAATTTTAATCTTTTTGCTTTTATTAATTAACATTTACCATTAATTAACAGCAGGCATAATTTGGGCAATGTAATTTTATTTTTTAGGACATTAGAAGGTTTCAAATTTTAGAAGCCATTTTTTTTTTCAAGAAGTCACTTTGAGAAGCTCACATAATAGAAACCACCCATAAATGTCCCAATTTTAGAAACTACACCTCTCAAACTATTCAAAACTATTGTTAGAAATGTTGTTCCACAGAAATTAAAGTGGAGATCAAATTTCAAAATTTCATTTTTTACAGTTTTTCCATTTTAATCCTTTTTGTCCTGTAACACATCAAGGGTTAACAACAAAACAAACCTCAATATGCATTATCCTGATTCTGCAGTTTGCAGAAACACCTCATATGTGGTAATAAACTGCTGTATTGGCACATGACAGGACTCAGAAGGCAAGGAGCACCATATTGTTTTTGGAGGGCAGATTTTGCTGGAATGGTCTTTAGGCACCATGTTGCATTTGAAGAGACCCTGAGGTATCCCCACAGTGAAAATCCCCAAAAAGTGACCACATTTTGTAAACTACACCACCAAGGAATTTTTTGGGGGGTGTAGTGTGCACTTGATCCAACAGGTGTTTCAAAGAATTTATAATACTTGGCTGTGAAAATGAAAAATTACTTTTTTTTTTTTTTACAAGAAAATTGTGCTTTAGGCCCAAACTTTCTTTTTTCACAAAGGATAACAGGAGAATATCCCCTCACAACTTGCTACCTATTTTCTCCTGAATACAGTAACACCCCATTTCTAGTCATAAACTGCTGTTTGGGGATGCTCAGAAGGGAAGAAGCGGCATCTGAAATTTTCTGACATGGTTTTTAAGAGCAAAGTGGTGTGTTATTTTTTGCGAGACAAACTGTAGTTTTTATTGGCACCATTTTGGGGTATATTTGGCTTTCTGATCGCTTTTTATCCCCTTTTTCTGGGGAGATGAAGTCACAAAAAAAGCTGTTTGGTGTCATTTTCTATTTTTTTTACACCATTCACTTGATGAAGTAAATCATGTGATATTTTTGTAGAGCCAGTTGTTAGAGATGCAGCGATACCAAATATGTGGTTTTTTTTTTAACATTTTATACAATAAGCGCATAAAAAAAATCATATTTTGGTGTTGCAATTTTCATAAAGCCATATATTTTTTAATTTTTCTGGTTATGATCTAGTGTGAGGGCTCATTTTTTTGTGGGAAGAGGTGATGTTTTTATTGCTACCATTTTGGGGTACATACGACTTTTTGATCGAAGTTCACCTGATGGGGTAGATGTGATATTTTTATAGAGCCGGTCGTCACGGACGCGGTAATACCAAATATGTCTATTTTATTTATTAACATTTTTTAAATGACTTAACTGGGGGAAATTTTTTTTTACACGCAAGACATTTTTTAAAAAATAAAACACTTTATTTTTTTTATTTTACATTTTGTGTCCCCCATAAGGTCTTACAAGACCTCTGGGGGACATTTAACTTCACTTTTACTTTTTTTTTATACTATTGATTTCTCCAGTAGCCAGGGCTGTGGAGTCGGAGTTGGTGTCCATTTTTGTAGAGTTGGAGTCGTTATAAAATGGACTGACTCCGACTCCAAAAATATATAATAAATTGGTACAGTTAGTTCAATGCAGTATGTGCTGAATATATTTTCATAAGAATTTGGGAAAATGATGAAATGTCCTATAAATGTCTGTTCTATTCCTGATCTAAGGATCTAGGCTTTTAGTTGAGATGAGTTGAGCAGTAAGACTATGGAACTCTCTGCCTGAGGAGGTGGTGATGATAACTTCACTAAAAGAGTTCAAGAGGGGCCTGGATGTATTTCTGGAGTGTAATAATATTACAGGCTATAGCTACTAGACATGGTCGTTGATCCAGGGAGTTATTCTGATTGCCTGATTGGAGTCGGGAGGGAATTTTTTCCCATAAAGTGGGGAAAATTGGCTTCTACCTCACAGGGTTTTTTTTGCCTTCCTCTGGATCAACTTGCAGGATTACAGGCTGAACTGGATGGACAGATGTCTTTTTTTGGCCTTATAAACTATGTTACTATGAATGTGTGCTGCCCTTTATGTAGATGCTCAGTAGTGAAGCTCCCCCGCTACAGATCAGAGGAAAAAGGCACTGCGAAGGAATGGCTGCACTCATCTCAGATCTCGTAGAGAAAACAGGATTAAAGAGGTTTTCTCACTAGTTCCAAAGATTAGCTTTCAACATAAAGAGACAGTTAAAAGAAGACATTTTCTAAATACATTGGTCAGTCATGAACTTAGACATAGACAGTTCAGCATAAATCAATTGTCCAGTGCATCTTCTCTTTGTATGATTTATGTTTTAGTTTGCTTTTCCTCTGAGCTCATGTTTGCAGAGGTTAGCTGCTCTGATGGCTTCTATATGCTATACATAGAATATAAGGGGGGAAACTGTTTTCTAACATCTCAAATTCAGAAATATGGAAACACACATGTAAAAAAGTACTATAGATGTAGAAGCCATTGCCAAGCCTTTGTTATCCAGTACTGCTAGTAGTTTCACTTTCTAGACTGTGAAGCAGTATGATGTTAAACACCTAGGGCCTTATGTATGAAAACTGTCTAGGTGCAGGGGCGGTCTTGGGCACCACGCATCCTATGCATTTGCATAGGGCCCCCGACGTCCAAGGGGGCCCCCACGCTCCGCTCTTGTGCCGGTGCCCAAGACCGCCCGCCCAGCTGTCACTTACTGCATTTGTCCGAATGCGTACGCATTTTATAAATTAGTACGCTAATGCGTACTAATTTATAAAATACGTACGCATTAGTGTACATACGTATGAATGTACGTATGAATTAGTGCAGATTTGAAAAAGCGCACGCAAATACCACCCGAGCATGCTCGCTCATCTCTAGTCCCAGTCTTTGATGTGTGTGGAGGCGTGTCATTTGGGGGGCGTGTCATTGGGGGCATGTCATCAGGGCGTGACGCGTCATTGGGGGGGCGGGGCCCGGACATAACTTCGCTTAGGGCCCCAGAAATGCCAAGACCGCCCCTGTCTAGGTGTATAAGTTTCTTTGTTGCCCATAGAAACCAATCAGAGATCTCCTTTTATTTCATATAGTGCTCTGGAGAAATGAAAGGGGAGCTCTGATTGATTGCTATGGGCAACAAAGAAAGTCTTAGACCTAGACAGTTTTCATACATCAGGCCCTTGAGCTGAGAAAAGACTCATACTGAAAGTTCATAGTAAAGATATCTAGTAAAACATATATTACAAACTTTTTTTGTCATGACATATCTGTACTATTGATTCATGCAAAGTTTGTTTAAAGTTATCGCTTAAACATGCGCCGTGTATGAGGGAGTCGGAGTGGGAGTCGGAGTTAGGGGAAATTGAGGAGTTGGAGTCGGGGCTTTGGCTTACTGACTTCATAGCCCTGCCTGTAGCCCCAATCACAGGGGGAATACAGCCCCCAGAGCGGCTGTACAGCATAATACTATACTGTACAGCCTCACTGCAGGGCTGATCAAGGTCTATGGAAGACCCGACAACTCCTGCACTACCCCGGCGGTCACATGACCACCTGAGCAGGACAGGAAGTGCACATCGCTTCATGATCTGTATACACAGCGCTAATTCAGCACTGTGTAGACAGTGATCCAGAGGGCAGGGACACCCAGGAACGGTCCCTGCGTTCTCTATGAGGTGCCCTGCTGTTACTGACAGCGGGCCCCGGCACAGCAGCTGCATGATTAACATGCAGCTGCGATCTCTGAATGGACGTTCCAAAACGTCCAATCAGAGATAAACCATAACATTTATAGTCAATGGGCGGTCGAGAAGTGGTTAAAGGGTGTTGCGTGTCTCAGATGGCAGGAGCTGGGCACAAATATTGTACACAGAAATAGCACATCTGTGGAAAACGTTTTCATTTCGTAAAGCCCCTGCTCGTTATTTCTACAAAGCACTAGTGGAGTCAAAATGCTCATTCCACCTCTTAATAAATACCTTGAGGGGTATTAAATATAGGGTCACTTCTCGGGGGTCCATTTATTATTTCACCCCAGAACCTCTACAGTTGTCAGCACAAGATGTGTAAATTACCACATTGGACCTCAAGCTTGCATGGGGTTCTTTTACTCCTGAGCCCTGTTGTATGTCCAGGCACAAGATTAGGGCCACATGTACGGTGTTTATAAAACCAGGTAGCCCAGCATAATAAAAAGAGGATTTCACACTGGCACATGATGAGCACAACATACTGGGCACTGAATCTGTGGAAAAATTCCAGTTTTCACTTTGCACCATCTGCTGTGAATTATTTTTTGCAAAAAACCTGTTGGGTCAAAATGCCACTTCACCCATTGATAAATTCTGTGAGGGTGTGATTTATAAAATGGGGTCACTTTTAGGGGGTTTCTTTTTTTAAATTTAACCTCAGAGCCTCGGCAGATGATGGTAAATGCTTAATAAATCACCAAACTAAGCCTCAAATACACATGATGCTCCTTCCCTTCTGCGGTGTGCCTGTACAGCACTTTACAACCATATATTGAGTGTTGTCATATTCAGGAGAAAATTGGTAACAAACTCTGTGGGGTGATTTGGGGCCTTTCTTCTAAAAAAAAAAAATTTTCATTTTCACAGCCAATGATTTCTAAATTCTATGAAATTCTATGAAATACCTGTTGGGCAAAGTCGCAGCCTTGTTGGGATATGGTGGTCATCCACCAACTATCAACTACTCCATTCATCTGGACCATCCAGGGTTGCACAGCCCTCATTGGTAAACAAAGCTGTTTGAAAATTAGTCTTCATGTATGTCGGGACCGACTGCAACTGCTTCTGCTTGTGAGCACTGGTTAAGGCTGGCTGAATAGTAGGTTTATGCAAGACTTCAAGCCTCTGGAGAATCATAAACAATGAGGTTTGCAGGACTCCAGAGGCACCAGCAGCTTCAAATACCTGTTTGCTGCTTTGTAATGGCATTTTAGCAGCTGCTCTCTTAAACTGATTAATTTGTCTGCCAGAAACCTTCCTCTGCACAAACCAGTCTGTGCTCTGAATCAGCCACAAATCTCTTCACAGTATGATGATTACGTTTAACCCCATCCTGACCAATGATGTAATAGTATGTCATAGCGGGAAGTGACTTCCCACAATTTGGCATACTATTACAACATGCTGATTGGGCGGGCGCCACTCTGGTGCCCAGCTGATCAGTGCAGGGGCTCGGCAGTCACTGTTGTATCCGCTGGCATCACTCTAAAAGCCGATGCCAGCGGATTAACCCTTTCTATAAACTTTCAAGTAAAAAAAAAATGCCCCTTCCCCCTGATTTTATAATAAAAAATAGAAAAAAAAGAAAAAATACACATATTAAGTATTATCGTGTCTGTAACAACCGTCTCTATAAATATATCACATAATCTACCCTGTCAGATAAATACCATAAAAAATAAAATAAAAACTGTTCCAAGAAAGCCCATTTTTCTCACCTTACATCACAAAAAGTGCAACAAGTGATCAAAAAGTCGTATGCCGCCCGAAAAGTACCAATCAAAACGTCACCTTACCCTGCAAAAAAAGAGCCCCTACATTAGACAATCGCCCAATAAATAAAAAAAAATATGGATCCTAGAATATGGAGACACTAAAACATGATTTTTTTTGTTTAAAAAATGTTGTTATTGTGTTTAAGTGAAATAAAAAAAGTAACAAAGTTTGTAAAATCAGTTTTGAATACCTTGAGGGGTGTAGTTTCTAAAGTGGGGTCATTTATGGGTGGTTTCTAGTATGTAAGCCTCACAAAGTGACTTCAGAACTGAACTGGTCCTTAAAGAGAAAGTTTTGGAAATTTTCTTAAAAACTTTAAGAATTGCTTCTCAAATTCTAAGCCTTCTAACATCCTAAAAAAATAAAATTACATTTTCAAAATGTAGACATATGAAAAATGTGAAGTAATAAATATTTTATCAGGTATCACTTTATGTTTTAAAAGCAGAGAAATTTTAATTTTGAACATTGCAAATTTTTCTAAATTTTTGGTAAATTTGGATATATTTCATAAATAAAGGTGATATATATTGACTCAAATGTATGTCATGAAGTACAAGGTGTCACAAGAAAACAATCTCAGAATGGCTTGGATAAGTAAAAGTGTTCTAAAGTTATTACCACATAAAGTAACAGGTCAGATTTGCAAAAAAAAATGCCTAGGCAGGAAGGTGAAAACTGGCCCAGGGTAGAGGGGGTTAAAGAGGTTGTCCCATGAAAAATATTCAACATTTTTCAATCCAGCACCTGGATCTGAATTCTTTTGTAATTGCATGTAATTAACAATTTTGCATAACCAGTGAGATATTCAATAAAATGTATTTGTATAGCGCCACCTGCTTTTTTTTTCTTATTTCTCTGTCCTGCTCATTGAGATGGCTGCACATGCTAAGTTTTAGCCTTCAACTGCCTCCTGAGTTGTAATAGGGAGAGCATGGACACGCGCCCTTACCTGCAGCAGAAAAAAACACTCCCCTTGATCTGTCAGCTTGATATAAATCTAGCAGAGCAATGCATGGGGAGATCTCTGGAACCATGCGAGGTACAGGACTGGTTCTAGTTTTTTTAGAAAGAGATTCTCATGTACTATATGATGTCTGATCTTCATTTTTTACATTAGTCATGTGGTAACCCCTTTAAGTTTTCACGAAATATTGAATGTTTTTATACCTTGTCCAAGGCATTGCACTATTTTAACGCTTTTCAGCATCAGATACTGTAGATCATTTTTCTTTCCCATATTGCTTGAAACCTGTGGCCTGCTTAATAATGTGGAACATCCTTCTTAGGGTGCACGCACACAAATGTATTTTCTTTCCGTGTCCGTTCCATTTATTTTGAGGACCGTATGCGGAAAAAAAAACAAAACACGGAAGTTACTCCGTGTGCATTCAGTTTCCGTATGTTTGTATGTCCATTCCACTTAAATCCAATTTGCATAATAATTTGGAAAATGGTGTAAATGTAAAAAAAAAATGGAAAAATGCCTGTTTTCCCCTTGCTGGCCATGCCCGTGCTGCGGACCGCATATTGCAGTCTGCAATGCACGGGCACCGACCGTGGGGCTTCCGCATGCGGATGGCGGACCTAGTCACTTCAATAGGGTCAGCGATCCGCATCTGACTGTCTGTAGCGCAAAAAAATAGAAGTTCAAGTGAATGGGTCTGTGATACATGATGTGGGGTGCACACGGCTAGTGCTGTATGCGGGCCGCAATACGGTCACTGCCGGCACACGTTCGTGTGCATGAGGCCTCACTTTGATATATGGGATTATTGGGTCATGGTCTCCAGGGGCGGGGCTTGAAGCTGTGGTGTGCTGGCTTTTTTATCATTATATTTTTCTTTTTTGACTTATTTTTTACACTATTTCTTTTTTTTACACTATATGTCCCTCATAAGGTCATACAAGATCTTTTGGGTCATTTAACATATTAGCATTACTTTTTTTTTCATAATTGTTGATTTCTCCTGTAACTGGAGCTAAATAGCAGGCCTAGTTACTGGAGGAATACAGCCCCCAGTTAGGATGCACATGAGTGTACTACCTCTCTGCAGAGCTAATCTGGGTCTGCTAAGATCCAGCGTCTCATGCTGTCATCTAGCCATCAGTGATTATATGACAACTGGGACCACAGCAGGAAGCAGCAGGCTCCCTGCTCCTGCAAGTGCTCCATGAGCATGCAGCTGAAATGTTTCTGCAAAGACATTTTAATAAAGTCCATGCAGAGATGCTTACCGACCGCCTGGACAGTTTGGCCTCCAAAGAATTTGGTATCAATAGCTATATCAAATTGCAACATGAATTTTGTTGTTTATAGGATCTTCTGTGTTGAGTGTCAATTAATTTACTTTGGCTGTACAAGTATATGTATATTTTTTAGAACACTTTTTCATTGTGACTCCGCAAGACATTAATTTGAGATGAGAAATTATATTGCATTACTAACCCATTCCTGACATTCGCCACACATGTACATCAGATTTCAGGTCTTTAAAGATTGTGTCCACTCAGGAGCTGAGTGGGCACCATAGCTACCAGATACCAGCTCAGCTGAACTTGACAGGTGGGTTATTCCAATGTAGGCTTGCTCAAAACCTTCTGTCTCTTCATATAATTCCACACAGACTTGGTGATGCTGAAATGAGGGCTCTGTGGGGGTTGTACAATCACTTCCAGGACTCCTTGTTATGGAATTGGACACTCATGCACTTATACACACTCATACAACACTAATGGGTAAATGTCCATGATCTGTGATGCAAGCAGCCTCCGCTTTTGCTACATTATGTTACACATATTCTCCTTGCCGATCATGGAGAGGATCAGAAGAACTGATAAGAATGCAGCTGATAACGAGCTGCTGAAATCAAGAATAAGAGGAAGACACATAACAGACAGGACTCTACAGACAGCTTCTGGGTTCCAACCCAAGTCAACCCCCTCCTCTCTGACCCAGCGGTTCCAGGACAGAAGACGAAGGCGACTGTGGAGAATGTGCTGCATACATTGAAAGTAAGGCTAGTTTCATACTAGTGCTAAAATGTTCTGGCAGGCTGTTTCAGTAGAGGAACAGCCTGCTGGAGTTCATCATATCAGGCATAGCTGTATACTACCTTTCCTTACCAGAGCCCATTGACTATAATGGGACCTGGCCTGTCTGCTGCTATAGTGCCGAGGTTCAAGTGCAAGTGCAAGACAAATACCACAGCTGCAACAGTTTTAAAATAAAGTTTAAAAAAAGGCCCATAATATTGAAACCTACTAAAAAATTAGCCTTCACACACCTCTGTATACATAACTATAAAAAGGTATGGGGATTAGAATATGGCAATACAAATAAAAAGTTATTTATTTTAGTTTTTAATATTTTTTTCAGTATTAAAACACAAGAAAAACTAAACATATGTGGTATTGCTGTAATCGTACTGAACTGGAAAATGAAGAGCACAAGTCAGTTTTACTGCACTGTAAAAACAAATCCCATAAAACTGGTGGAATTTAGTTTTTTTTCCCCCAATGTGTGAAGGAGGCATAAGTGTATATATGTAGTTAGCAATCAATCAATGTTAAGCCTGCCCACTTGGGCAACTGAGCTCAGAAAGAGATTTAAAGGGGTATTCCAGGAATTCAATATTGATGGACTCTCTCCTTAGCATAGGCCATCAATATCAGGTTTGCAGGGGTACAACACCCCACCAATCAGCTGTTTCAGAGTAGCTCAGCCACTGGAACTTGATGCCAGAACTAACTAGCTCCATCAACTGTCTAGAGGTGGAGCTGGTAACCGAAGTGCTGCACCCTCTGAAGTGATTGGGGGCAGAGTTGCACTTCCTTACTCCGTTTACTGAATAATGAATGAAGCTGTGGATTTCCAGCACTGGAGCTATTCTGAAACGGCTGGTCAGCGGAGATGCAGGGTCATGCGGTGTCATACCTCCACCGATCTGATGGTCGATGACCTGTTCTGGAATACACCTCTAAATGTATATATAACAAGTTTTCCTGAATCTTTTCCCACAAAACTATACATCAGTCTGCTTAGTGCCTTCTCCTCACTGCCTGCAGATTGCGCTGCTTTCCATGGTAACAGGTTTACTTTAACCCCTTAAAGAAGACCTTTCACCTCTCCCCACATGCTTGTTTTATTAGCTCCATGCATTCCCCATGTAATAACAATTCTGGAACATCTTGTCTTATGGCTCTATGTTGTGCCATTCCTTTAATTTTTCTCCTAGAGGTATTTTGTTTGTCTAGGCACTATACCGTGTGTTTGCTATTACTTTCTCTAGTGATGACCTGCGGTTTGTTTTTGGATATTCATCTGCTTCTGATTCTGCTCTCATTGACTCTAACTGAATATCCATTTGTTTGCTGCAGTCATCTTTTTTGTCCATCCTGGTTCTCCGACCCTGCCTGCTGACACCTCTTATCTTTACCTGGTATCTTTAACATTCTTAGTGTTCTGCACTCTAGTGCCGGCACCAGTAATCTGTTATTTGGTTCCGCAGATGTTTCCTGGGATGTTTTCCTTAGGTGCCAAGTCCATCCTGCCTCGCAGTGGGCTCTGGTCAACACCTAAGGGTAGCCTTATTGCCATAACCACCTGGTGACGTCTCAGAATGCTGATAGCAGGTTTTTGGCACACTAGTGGTGGTCTAGACAGTGACTGCAGTTCCCCTTACAGTTAGCTATTTGTTTCTAAAACTTTGGCTTTATTTGGAAGAATTTATTTAGTCAGATTTATTTAGAATCAATTTGTCCATTTCTAGTTGTGACCTATCCTCAGGATAGGCCATCACTAGATAACTGGCAGGGGCTGTTTGTAGCACCAAATGTGTAGTAAACAGAGCTGCTTAGTACAACACTGCTCCCACTGAAGTCAAATCATTGTGCTGTGTAGTTCTAGGACTGACTTCCGACACTGGAGCTATACACAAACAGCTGATAGGCAGGGCTCCAGGGTTTCAGACCCGGATGAGCTAGTGATGGCCTATCCTGAGGACCGGCTATCACCTAGTAAAAGCTGAACGACCCCTTTAAGACAGAAATATGCCCTTTAAAGGGGGTCTTCCAGTTACACAAAAAATAAATAACACCAGCCGTCAACCTTAATGCATTACATAAGTCACATGATAATATTCTGAATGCATTTTGACTTCATTGACTTCACTAGTATTGACTTCAGTGCAGTCAATACTAATAAAGCTGTGTTGAATATGGTTTGGGGGAGGGGCCTCTTCCAGTACATAGACCTTTACTAAAGAACTTATTTAAAATATCATCAGGATTTGAACTCCAGACTTTCTGTATGTCAGGCATAAGAGTTACCATTACACTACAGACCTACTCTGATGGAATTTTAAAGTGTTAAAAGGCATACCACTAAATAAATAGTATATTACTGAAATGAAAAAAAATGTATTGCGCCATTTACCAATCACCATAAATATGTTATCTATATTGTACAGCTTATTATAATTACAGGGATATCAAATACCGTTTTGGGATATTTCATACTAAGGATATTACAAAAATGTGATGGTTTTTGCAGAAAATTGTAACTTTTACTAAAAAGCTGGAAAGTAAAAATTCTGTTTCTGTTTGCCTTTATGGATACCTGAAATTTCTGAGGGCAACAAAATGAACAGAGCGCCCGGACACTTCCCAGTGAGGCACTGTTAAAAACAATGATGGCTGGCAATGTAAATGCAAATTGCGGAACGCACATGGGCCGGTATCAGTGTTTTGCAGATCCGCAATATGCGGATCCGCAAAACACAGCAGTCGTTTTAATGTAGCCTAAGGCTACATTTACACGGGCATTGTGTTTTGCGGAGTCGCAAATTGTGGATTCGCAAAACACAGATACCAGTCCATGTGCATTCCACAATTTGCGGACCGTACATGGCTGCGGCTATCATAGAAAATGATCTTTTGCGGCCCCATAGAAATGAATGGCTCCCCATCTGAGCCACAAAATATGTGACTCAGATGCCGGGAAAACAACGCCCGTGTGAATGTAGCCTAAGGGTTCATGCATATGACCGTATTTATTTTGCGGTCTGCAAAAAATATGGATGATGTCCGTGTGCATTCCGTATTTTGTGGAACGGAACAGCTGGCCCCCTAATAGAACAGTCCTATCCTTGTCCATAATGCACACAATAATAGGACATGTTTTTTTGCGGAACGGACATATAGAAACAGAATGCACACGGAGTAACTTCCGTTTTTTCTGCAGACCCATTGAAATGAATGGTTCAGCATATGGTCCGCAAAAAACAAAACAAAAAACGGAACGGACACGGAAAGAAAATACGTTCATGTGCGGAAGCCCTAAGACAAAGCCTCATTGCTAACATTACGTCTTCAGGGCAGGGTCCAGAAAAATGAGCAGAACATAGCTCTGTGCGGCAAGGTAACTGATTCTCACTGGATGTACAGTACAGACCAAAAGTTTGGACACACCTTCTCATTCAAAGAGTTTTCTGTATTTTCATGACTATGAAAAGTGTAGATTCACACTGAAGGCATCAAAACTATGAATTAACACGTGGAATTATATACTTAACAAAAAAGTGTGAAACAACTGAAAATATGTCTTATATTCTAGGTTCTTCAAAGTAGCCACCTTTTGCTTTGAATCCTGCTTTGCACACTCTTGGCATTCTCTTGATGAGCTTCAAGAGGTAGTCACCTGGAATGGTATTCCAACAGTCTTGAAGGAGTTCCCAGAGATGCTTAGCACTTGTTGGCCCTTTTGCCTTCACTCTGCGGTCCAGCTCACCCCAAACCATCTCGATTGGGTTCAGGTCTGGTGACTGTGGAGGCCAGGTCATCTGGCGTAGCACCCCATCACTCTCCTTCTTGGTCAAATAGCCCTTACACAGCCTGGAGGTGTGTTTGGGGTCATTGTCCTGTTAAAAAATAAATGATGGTCCAACTAAACGCAAACCGGATGGAATAGCATGCCGCTGCAAGATGCTGTGGTAGCCATGCTGGTTCAGTATGCCTTCAATTTTGAAAAAATCCCCAACAGTGTCACCAGCAAAACACCCCCACACCATCACACCTCCTCCTCCATGCTTCATGGTGGGAACCAGGCATGTAGAGTCCAAAGACACGGTGGTTGGAACCAAAGATCTCAAATTTGGACGCATCAGACCAAAGCACAGATTTCCACTGGTCTAAGGTTTGAAGAACCTAGAATATAAGACATATTTCCAGTTGTTTCACACTTTTTTGTTAAGTATATAATTCCACATGTGTTAATTCATAGTTTTGATGCCTTCAGTATGAATCTACAATTTTCATAGTCATGAAAATACAGAAAACTCTTTGAATGAGAAGGTGTGTCCAAACTTTTGGTCTGTATTGTATCTACAACAGGGCAGAGCTTTACCACACCTCAGATGAAAACGTTATGTCAACGAGATAGGTAACCAACACAGTGGAAAATGTCATGTGACTACGATGGAGTGCAGGAAAACAGGGCATTACAGATAAACAATCACTATTAGCAAGTGATAGTATGTGTTCTTTCCTTTCAATTGATTTTAAAACCGGAATACCCCTTTAAGGGTACTTCTCCTTTACTGCACCAATCTAAAACCTTAGACATAGGAATCCCTGATGGAAAACTTAAAAAAAAAAAGTCTTTTTCCATACCCTGGAATTCCCCAATATTTCAAGCACAGGCACCACTTTCTGAGCTCTGTTTTTCCACTCAGGTTCCAGGACATCAAGTGTAGACCCCGTAATTGTAGATGGAAAAATAGGTCCCAGATCAAGAAGGTCTAGGTTCTCCATAAGAATCCATGGTTCTGAGAATGACATGGCCCAGAATCCGGTGAAGCTAGTTCCTTGGCTAGAAAGGAAAGATCGTAATCACTCACCATGGCTTGGTCCTTCCTTATCCTCAATACTTTTGGGATTAGATGTAAAGGAGAGAAGGAATAGGTAATCTCCTGCCCCTAGTCTGAACACAAGTATCTGAAAGGGATATTACTTTTCCTTCCAGAATATTGAGTATTTGGTATGTTAACTCCATCAAGATAATATAGTAAGTAACATAGTTTGTAAGGGTGAAAAGACACACTTCCATCCAGTTCAGCCTTTTATCCTGCAAGTTGATCTTGAGGAAGGCATAAAACCACATGAGGTAGAAGCCAATTATCCTAATTTTAGGGGGAAAAAACTCCTTCCGGGCTCCAATCAGGCAATCAGAATAACTCCCTGGATCTACGACTCTTCTGTAACTGTAACCTGAAATATTATTACACTGCATCCAGGCCCCTCATGAACACTTTAAATGAGCTGACCAACACCAGCTCCTCTGGCAGAGAGTTCTGTAGTCCCACTGCTTTTACAGTAAAGAATCATCTTCTATGTTTGTGTAGAACCCTTCTTGCTTCTAGATGTAGAGAATGTCCTCTCCTCGTCATAACATTTGATGTGTTAGTCCTCTGGCAGCTCAGATATACAACTACTGTGCTGCTGTCTATCATTATTCTCACATGGTGGTTTTTGATCACTGGGAGTTTTTGTTCCAGAGCCCTTTGCACTGCCATCAGCTCAATTTTGTTGGAGGACCTGTTCTAAAGTGATCCTGCCACATAGGACATGTTCACTTCACAAATACACAATTTCAGTGACTGACAGGTCTTCTGGGAAACACAAATTTTTTATCTAGAATAGCAAAGTCTCCATTTCCAGGCCACATGAAGTTCAACGTGAACCTGTTTTGTATGGCCCTGGGCCCACTGGGACTGCTGGATTGCAGGAAGTTATTCTCCCCTTAATTCACATTTCTCATTTCAAGAAGATCGGAGGAAATAAGACTTTGCGCTACTGACCTGACTTTTTGACTCTTTTCTTTAGAGAGAAAACATCTCTAGGATTTTAAGTCTAGTATGTGAAACATCTAGTTTCCTTGTGGCACTAATCCGGATTTCTAAAAATTTAGGTTAGGTCTCCATGACATAATTCACCCGCTCAATTAATTTCTGACTGGTCCGACCTACAACTGGAAAGGGATGAACAAAATGTCCTACTCTTTTATGTGTGCTGCCAACATAGCCAACAAGATATACACATACCAGCCATATATGCCATTACTTCATGTGTGTTCTATCAATATCTGGAATATGTACCAAAGTAACAATAACTCATTATGCAGTGCACCAAAGGAAAATTGAATATCTATAACACAGTGCACCGAAGGAAAATTGAATATCTATAACCAATTGTGCACTCATGCATACATCACCATTTAAATATTAATAAAAGGTCAAATTGTTTTATGATACAAAATACATATATTAAAACTGAGTGAGCAAGAATGGGAGTGACACCTGCAAAGAGCAACAAGCATGGTATAAAGGAATTCAGTCATTAGAATCTAGAAATACATACTATAGATAACAACAGCATACAGTATAAAGGTCATAACTAGAGATGAGCAAATTTCATATTTAGAAATTTGTTTCCGCTTCGTTTAGTGGAAAAAGCAGAGTTAGGTTATGGATTCCGTTACCACGGACCATAACGCAATTCTATGACGGAATGCATAACGGAATGCCTTTAGAGACATTCCTTTATTCATTCCATCATAATAGAAGTCTATAGGCTGCATAATGGATCCATCCGGTCTTCGTTATGCTGGAGTCCTCTCCTGCATAACGGAGACTGGGTGGATCCGTTATGCAGCCCATAGACTTCTATTATGACGGAATGAATAAAGGAATGCCTCTAAAGGCATTCCGTTATGCATTCCATCATAGAATTGCGTTATGGTCTGTGGTAACGGAATCCATAACGCAATTCTGCTTTTACCACTAAACGAAGCGGAAACAAATTTCTAAATATGAAATTTGCTCATCTCTAGTTATGACCTTTATACTGTATGCTGTTGTTATCTATAGTATGTATTTCTAGATTCTAATGACTGAATTACTTTATACCATGCTTGTTGCTCTTTGCAGGTGAGGTAACTGCTGTATTGTGAACGCACATTATATGAGCATGTGGAGACACATCTTAGGGTTGTTGCATTTTTGTCTGGGCTTCCAAAACTCAGAGAAACGGATCCTGTTCCGAAATCAATTCATCTCTATGGGGCAGGATCCGTCTATAAAGTCTGCGTTTTGGACGGGTAGCGTCCAAAACGCAGATGTGAAAGTACCTTAAGATGTGTCTCGGCATGCAATGTGCATTCACAACACAGCAGTTACATGAGAGCAGGTTTGAAAAGGAGGAAGCCGGCCACACCTACGACACGGCCTCGGTGGCCATAAATAGGGGCAACGGCCTGACTGATGTGTGTGGGACAATGGATATACAAATAGGCAAATCTTCTAAACGGTACATTTTATATAAATACATTCTATTAGTAATAATATCGGTAAGGCCATATCTAACTAGGGGTTTTCTCAGCACATTGATTCACTGGCTGACAGGGCAGTTATTACTCACTATGTCTCCTCAGGCCGTGGCGGGGGGGGGGGGGGGTGTCTCCAGCAGTTATTAGCATATATTAACTTAGGTTATTTTCACACTAGCGGCAGCACAGAACCGGCGGGTGAAGGGGCCCACCGGAGCAGCGCTCCGGCCTCATTCGCTGTAATGGGGACGGGCCGCGGATCCGGCCGAAGCACGTTAACCCCATATTGTATTTTCGTTTCAGCCACCTCTCAGCAGGGATTAACGTGCTGCGGCCGGATCTGCGGCCCGCCCCCATTACAGTGAATGGGGCCGGAGCCGCGCTCCGGCCCCACACGTGCACTTGAGGCAGCATGGAACCTGCCATTAGTGTGAAACTAGCCTTACTCTGACAGAGCAGGAGGTTGTGATCTTTAACACAATTACAGGTAAAGTCATCCTTATCAGCCCTCAACACATTTTGTTTACTGAGGTCACTCCTGCTCTCAGCCAATCAGATAACAGTCTTTCTGATATGCAGGTTACCATAGAAACCTGTGTACAGTGAGAGACCTGCTGAATTGTCTATAGTTCATGACTAAAGTAAAATCTACTGACCACTGTATTTAGAAAATGTCTTCTTTTAACTGCCTCTTTATGTAGAAAGCTAATCTTTGTAACTAGTGAGAAACCCCTTTAATCCTGTTTTCTCTAGTAGATCTGAGATGAGTGCAGCCATTCATTCCCAGTGCCTTTTTCCTCTGATCTGTAGCAGAGGAGCTTCACTTCTGAGCAACTACATAAAGAGCAGCACACAGTCATCTCAACTAAAAGCCTAGATCCTTAGATCAGGAATAGAATAGACATTTATAGGGCATTTCATCATGTTCCCAAATTCTTATGAAAATATATTGAGCACATACTGCACTGAACTAAATGTACCAATTTATTATATATTTTAGGAGTTGGTCCATTTCATACCGACTCCACAACTCCGACTCCACAGCCCTGCTTACAGTCTGTTGAAAAAGGATTGTAAAAAACAGCAAGGGGGCGGGGCCTTTGCCTTTATGTAAAGTCTTGTCTAACGCCCACACTCTGGAAAGATATTAGTGAGGGAAATTAATATGTGGAGTCACTGTGAGTAGAAATACATAGTGAGAAAGCCTATAATAAAATACTGATAGAGGTTTGTTATAAGCCACGTACTAAATAGAGGGTCCACAGAAAATCTACTACAAAGGAATATAGACGAGGTGTTAAATCATAGTGAGGTCGTTTTTACGGGGAACTTCAACTACTCAGATATAGATTGGGAAACTGAAACCTGTGGATCTCATAAAGACAATTACTTTTCCCAACTACAGGACCCGACTAGAAGGACAGCCATACTGGACTTAGTATTAACCAAAAGACCTGACAGAACAACAAAGTTGCAGGTTGGAGGACACCTGGGAAAAAGTGACCATAATATTATACATTTCCAAATGACATTCAATAGAGTGTTTTGTCAGGGAGGCACAAAAACAACGAAATTTAGGAAACCAAAATTTGATCAGCTTGGAGAGGCCATTAACCCCACGAACTGGGACAATGTCATCAAAAATGAAAATACAGACACAAAATTGGATATTTTTAAAAGCATCCTACATTTTGTCTGCCAAAGGTGCATGCCTTATGGGAATAAAAGGGTTAGCAAGAGGAAAAAAAAACCCAATATGGATAAATAGAAATATAAAGAGGAAAATAATAAACAAAAAAAGAATTTAAGTTACTGAAATAGGAAGGTAGAGAAGAAGCATTAAAACAATGTAAAGAAAAACATAGAATACGCAAAAGACACATAATGACAATCAAGTTGGAAACAGAGAAGCTCATTACCAAAGACAGTAGCAATAAAATGATCTTTAAATATATAAATGGTAAAAAGTTTAAACCTGAAAGTGTTAGTCGTTTAAAAAATTATGAGGGAAAAGTTGTGGAGGATAAACAAACAATCACTAGTAGAGGTGCACTGCAGCGGTAATGCAATTGACAATATATGGCTAAACCCTCACACTGATGTTAAAATGAGACTTTCGCCAATATATTCTTATATCAAGAACATACCGGAGCCCGAGCACCGCATCAAGGTATCTCAGAGTGGCTCGGGACCTAACGCTAACCTACCTTGCCGTTGGGCAATTGCGGAAGGAGCATATAGGCCGACACACAGCAACCTACTCCTAGTTACCTCCAGCGTGAAATCACACATACAATGGGAGGAGGGAGGAGACTATGAGCCCCACCTACCAATGACTCATGTGACTCAGGCTACACAGGTGCACCAGAATGTTACCATAAGATGTAAGTAATGGTACATTCAGACCTGGAGTTGCCACACCTCCAGGTATAAATGTTCAAATACAATCACAGAAAAAAACGTGGTCTAAAATGGCAGAAAATTGCTCAGACCCCATATGCTGTTACGCATTTCAAACCAGGGGAGCAATTCCTGCACATGTGGTCCGTTGCTTACAGCAATCCCCAGCAAAAATGCAAACAATGGAGGATGCCTGCAGCGGACCACATGTACCACAAAACCATCCTACACAAGGTAACAAATTGTGTGGATGTGGCGAACTATATAAACAAACAATCGCTAGTAGAGGTGCACTGCGGAGTTGTGGAGGATGTAGAGAAAATTCAATTTTTTTGTTTAAATAATTTTTTCTCCACTGTATTCACTGAGGAAAATGTAATGCAAGCTGAAATGAAGGGTGTCAAAGTAAACTCCCCATAAAATGTAGCAAAACATACAAATCACCAGGCCCTAATGGCATACACACCTGAATCCTAAAAGAATTAAGTAATGTAAGAGGAAGACTCTTTTTTCAGAAATTTTACGGACTGGCACTTAGCAAATGTGGTGCCAATATTGAAAAGGGGTCAAAAACAGAGCCTGGAAACTGTAGTCCAATAATGTTAACATCTCCTCTGGGTAAACTATTTAATGTTTTTCGAAGAGATGCTATTCTGGAATATCAAAATAATTGTATAATGCTGTAGTAGCATGGGTTTATGAGGGGTCAGCCCTGTTAAACTAATCTAATGAGTTTCTGAGGAGGTAAATTGTAAACTGGACAGTGCGTCGTTGGATGTCCTTTATTTTGACTTCTCCAAAGCACGTGACACTGTACCATATAAAAGGTTAGACTCTTTTTTCAGAAATTTTACGGACTGGCACTTAGCAAATGTGGTGCCAATATTGAAAAAGGGGTCAAAAACAGAGCCTGGAAACTGTAGTCCAATAATGTTAACATCTCCTCTGGGTAAACTATTTAATGTTTTTCGAAGAGATGCTATTCTGGAATATCAAAATAATTGTATAATGCTGTAGTAGCATGGGTTTATGAGGGGTCAGCCCTGTTAAACTAATCTAATGAGTTTCTGAGGAGGTAAATTGTAAACTGGACAGTGCGTCGTTGGATGTCCTTTATTTTGACTTCTCCAAAGCACGTGACACTGTACCATATAAAAGGTTAGTACATAAATGAGAATGCTTGGAACTGGGAGAAAATGTCTGTATGTGGTAAGTAACTGGCTCAGTGATAGAAAACAGAGGGTGGTTATTAACAGTACACACTCAGATTGGGTCACCGTCACTAGTGGGGTACCTCAGTGGTCAGTATTGGACCCTATTCTCTTCAATATATTTATTAATGATCTTGTAGAAGGCTTGCACTGTAAAATATACATTTTTTTGCAGACAATACTAAAGTGTGTAAAGTATTATTTACAATCTTTAATAATTTTGATTAAAAAATATACAAGAATTTTATCAATCACAGATCAACATGATTTCCTAACACATTCTTTATCTACTCCTAAAAATCAACTTGATCAGTAGCAATATCATAAATACATTAATAACCCCTCCTGGATCTGGAATCTTAGTTAACAGTAAACTTAATTGTAGCAACCAGTATCAGGCAGCTGCTGCCAAGACCAGCAGCATCAGACAGCTGTTGCCAATAAGAGAATGGGTTTCACCAAAAGGGCATAGATGCCACTAGTCAGACCACACATGGAGTACTGTGTACAATTTCAGGCACTAGTGCACAAGAAAGCCGTAGCAAAGCTTGAGAGGACTCAGAGGAGGGCAACAAAGTAATAACTGGAAGAGGAGGACTACAGTACCCAGAAAGATTATAAAAATAAGGATATTTTGTATAGAAAGAAGACGACTGAGGAGAGATCTAATAGCTATGTATAAATATATGAGGGGTCAGTACAGAGATCTGTCCCATCATCTATTTATACCTAGGACTGTGACTGTTACAAGGGGACATCCTCTATGTCTAGAGAAAAGGTTTCCACATATACATAGAAAAGGATTCTTTACTGTAAAAGCAGTGGAACTGATGAGGGGCTAGAATTCAGTTCTGGAGTGTAATAATATCACAGGTCATATTTATTAGAATTTTGGAGGATTGTTGATCCAGGGAGTTATTTTGATTCCCTGATCGGAGTATTTTTCCTGCAAAATAAGGAAAATGACTTCCACTTTTTTTTTTTTTTTACCTTTATCTGGCTCAGCTTGCAGAATAACAGTCTGAACTGGATGGAAATATGTCTTTTTTTGAGACTTAGAAACTGTTACTATGTTACTATAAGCATCTGCAGCACACATCCCTTGAAAGCTGTCCCTTTGACATACTTCTGGTGCATGTGTCACATGAAACCTCTCTGCCCTGGATCAGCCTTAATCACTCCAAGGTGATCCTTGGGTTGGCTGCGCAGTTCTCGCTGTCCTTCATATTTAAATAAATTAACTAATACACTAAAATTTGGGGTTCTGGATTGTCCAGTCTCCTCACAAGTCCAGCACCACAGTGTCACATTTCCAGTGCCTTTGTGCCACACTTCTGGTTTTCCTGACTTACTTCCATGTCATGACACTGCTCATGGTCATGCAACAATGCCTCTCCCCTCCAGAAGCCTTGCATGTCCTGCTCCAAGCTCTGTGCCAAGAGGAATCCTGGCTGTGCAGGGATTGGGGTTTAATGAGGAATAAACTATCATCTATGCTATCATGGTTATAAGTAACTGCCACAAACCCACAAAACATCAAGAAATGGAAGAAACCTGGCGGCTATGGCGCCCACTGCATGCGCGAGCTGGTGCCATGTTTAAAGACATGACTTCCGCCGCATATGTATGGCAGAGTTCGCAAAGGGATTAATCCATCAACAAAACTGCCAGTTTTGGAAGCATGTCACGATTGCCCTTTAAACTGCAGAAGAGCTTTTCCAATGCTAAGGATTTCAAATTTGTAAAACAGACAATTTGCAATATAAGCAGAGTTCTTCTTTATAGTTTCCATATTTAAAATGACAGGAAGCACAATACACGTGTTTAAATATTTTATTGAGAAATATGCAAAGTGACAACATAACATTTGTACATTGGATAGAAATACTGTACACAATAAAAAATGCTGCTAGTGTGCTTTTTAAAGTAAGTAGACCTTTAATAAAAAATAGTTAAGACTAATAGTACTGTTGATACTTACTCCACTATAATTTCTAAAGAAATCTAGCCTTAGATGCATCAGAGGAATTCATATATGAACAAGTACTGACATATTAGAAGATAAATAGCAGACTAAAAATCAGATTTTATTAAGTGATATAACAGTTTCTATAACATATAAAATGAATTAAACCCTAACTCCATCCTGAACCCACAAATGAAGGTTTGAACCACCATCCCAAAATCATATCCTTGGGGATAGCTTCTATTTATGCCGGTTTGTGGAATCCTCAAGCTCTGCTTCACTCGACCCGAAGAATGGGCATGAAGAAGAGAACAAGGTGGTCACCAATGATTTTTGCCTTTCACAGGGTTAAGGAGACAGTTCTTTGTCTCTATTTTCTTAAATATTTGCCATTTCGTGCAAATTTCTTTAAAATATAGAGCATTTTTTAACTTAAAGAGGTTATCCAAGATTATAAGAGACCTCCCAGCGTGGCTGACCAGTGGTAGTGATCATACTTACTTGGTTCCCACTGCTAGGTTCAGTCTCTGGTTGGCTCTTCATTACCCTGCTGCAATGAAATTCTGCAGTGAGGGGTTGGGCCACATGACAGCTGCGGGGACCAGGTAAGTATATTTACCACCATCGGTTGGCCACTCTGAGAGGTCTGTTATAGTCTTGGATAACCCCTCTAAACGTCCAGGTTTGGATGGGGATAGTGTTTAAAGAGGTTGTCCCATATGGATATTTATGGCACAAGTTGTCTATGGCACCAGAGGGGTGTTTGTACGAACAAAAAGAATGGGAGTCCTGAGTTACTCTGTTTGAACAGTGTCAGTCGCATTTCCGCTCCTTTCCCCGACAAAGAATAGGAACAAAGAATCCTCATTATCATGACTGGCAGCGATCCCTGTAGTTGGACCGCCACCAAACAGACACCTGCCTATTCTTTATCCTGTGAATTAAGGCTCATGCACATGGTCGTAGATTTGGTCTGCATTTTTTGGCAATCGTATGCGGACCCATTCGTCTCAATGGGACTGCAAAATATGCGGACCAAACACTCGTGTGCTGTCCGAATCTGCACCTCCGTTCCCCGGCCCGCAGAAAATAGAACATGCCCTATTCTTGTCCATTTTGCAGACAAGGATAGGACACTTCTGCAGGAGAAAAAAGAAAAAATGTAAAAAATTGCGGCATGCACTCGGCCGCGATCCGTATTTTGAAGATATGCAATTTGAGGACCGCAAAACACTTACAGCTGTGTGCATGAGCCCTAAGGGAGACATGTTGTTAATAGGAAAACACTTGGTAAGCTGTCCGATTCAAATGTATTTGTGACAGTAGCAATTGCCTATTTGACCGTGATAAGCTGCTTACAGTGGTAAAATGTTCAATCAAATTGTATTTCACAGTCAATCCAATATGGATGTAAAACACCTGCAATTCTAGTCATGGAATGTAGCCGGTAACACAGATTTGTCTTCTTCTAACACAATGGATTTTGGCACACTATTTTTTTACAGATAAAAACCAAACATATGCTTAACTATAACAACAGCTTAGTATTTTGTGTATTTCATATATTCACAATATATTCACAAAAATGAGTGAAAATACTATGATTCTGAATTACAATGAATATAAAACAACAAAAAATGGTATTTCTGTCAATTACATAGAACAGGGTTTGCAGAATTGCTGCATATATTTCTGGGACTAAAAAATCCATTCCATAAATGTGAAAAATTGAATAGTTTTTGCTGTGAAATAAGTTATGGATGGATCAAGCAATAATGTAAATATTAAAAGTAAACTGTGCCCCTTATTATTATATACAGTACTTCATAAAACTTTCCCATGGCACTTACAGTGTGCCAACCACTGCAACCACCGTATTTGGCTTTAACCTTTCAGAACCTAAAAATGTTGTTAAAGGAGTTATCCAACACCTATAATGCCCCCTGTGGCAGTGCGGGCATCAGGAGTGACGGGGGTGCCAAGAAGTAGGGTATGTAAGTATAACCTGCTTGAGATGCCCAGGCATTGTGGGGGGCATTATAGGGGTTGGATAACCCCTTTAAGTATCTGCAACTCCCATTTATCTCACTGAAGGTAGTGAAATTTTAGTTACGGAGATTGTGCATTTGCAGTTACCTCTTGGCTGAAACCAGGACTATGGCTGGCTCATGGCTGGGTCACCACTGCAGGATCCTTATATATCTATATATAGGCCACTTTCACAGGACAGCAACTTGGTCAGTATTTTCCATTAGTACTTGGAAGCCAAAATCAGGAGTGAAACAAACTACCAAAAAGTACCATGGAAATATTTGCACCTCTTCTGTGTTTTCTCTTTGCTTACAAATACTAATGCAAAATACGGACCAAAATGCTGCTGTGTGAAATTGGCTTTAGGATGGCCATATTCTGAATTATGTACATTACTGTGTATACAATTTGTCCATATTGTTATTTCTAGAATGAGAATTGTATAAATAGCTCATAAAGATGTAGTCATTGAGTTTCACACAAAAACGCAAACCAGATTTAATGAAACTGCAGTTAGTGTGAACTAATCCACACCCAATAGATGAATTTATTTAGATCAATGATCTCTTTGAGTGTTTTTGCCAGTCTTTATTTTTTATTCGCATTTACTTTTAGTTTTTCATCTGTTTTCGTCTCTTTTTTCCTGGTTCGACTGCTTTTTTGTTTCAGACTGATTTTGGGGGTGTGGTTTAGCTGGCGTATATGTTTTTGACTGATTTATGTAAGTGTGCCTTTTCTTCCGCCAAATTTGGTCTAATTTCTACACCTCTTCATGGGTGGCATAGTTTTGTTTGCAAGTGATGTGTGCGGCTGTGCGACAATTTACTGACAGGCTAGTCTACTATACCTGTCTAAGCGCACTCTAAAAAACTGACGAGCATGATAAATGACCACCACTGTTTTAGTATTCAGATGGTTAAGCTTGCTGAGTATTACTTCTTCCCATAAACCAATTATTATATATTCCACAGACAGTCATCAATTAACAAAGCCTAAATGTTCCTACGTTATCATTTTAAGACCAAATACATGTGCTAAAATTTCCAATAGCTTATTATATTATGTCTAAAACACTGTCTTGTTCCAAAAACACAGTTACAGTTTTTCTAAGTGGCTCTAAGTTCATATAGCAGAGGCTTGTGATCTTCCATATAACAGTGTTCTAAGTCAATGGCCACTCCAGGCACTGGATTAAGGTATTATAGTCTCCAGTGTAAAAGCTGTTTCTCAATACTTTAGTGTTGCTGATCTGCTTTGCACTCCATGTAAAAACAGGGAGAAGTAACTGTCTCTTAAACTGCCATACACAAGACATTTGGTATCCATTAGCACATTTTTTGACACAATGTTACTGAAGGCAGAGTTTACAGAAAAACTGATCTACTATGTTGGGATTTTAGGTCATTGTTGAGCGCTGTACTGCGGTTGGATGTCACATAACAGATCTAAATATCAGTGTAGGTAGAACCATTGCAGACCACTGCACACAGATAATGGAGGGGTGTGGACATGGTACGCTCACATATACTGCTACCTGAGGATATTTTATTTCTGCTGTACTGCACAAGTAAAGGCAATACAAATATAGATAAGGTACATTACAAGAAACCTTTTCTAGACAATTTTGTATGGAAGGGGAGCATATACATTCAGAGCAGGAAATATTTGCATGGTAAATTAGATATAAAATATTAAATGTCTTTCAACTCCATACTGTACAGTTTCTAGAGCTCCCAATATTTATCCATTCCTATGTTTACTGGATTCATAAAGCGATGTTAAAGGAACACAAAACATAAATAATAAACAAAAACATACAAAAATCCCAACAATCCTCGTCATCTCTTACTCTCCTTTAATCCTATTGCATACTGCAAGTAAAACTGAGAAATATATAAAGAAATCTCACTGTAAGAAATCTGGCTGCCTCACCAACCAAAATATAAGAGATCATCCTGAAATTAAAGGGAACCTCTCACCTCCATAATGCCCCTCCAGTGCTGTCTTTTGTTATTTGAACAGACAGCCAAATTCGCAGCAAAACAACTTTATTTGCTCTGCTCAGTGTCATTATCAAATGAGCAGCTTGAAGTCAAGAGGGCACAGGCCTTCATTCTTCAAGTCAAGCTTGCTGCGCCCCCTTTCCTGCCTCCTTCACTCTTGATGGACAGCTCTTTTTTCTTTCTTTAGACACAATTCACCTGATATACCGTGTTTACTCTATCGTTTTTCGGTGCCTGCACAGTGCGCCAACCTGTAGTGCACTTGGCTTCAGAGGCTCATTGAGTAGGCGGTTTTGTGTTTGTTTGGGGGGGCATTACGGAGGTGTCAGATTGTCTTTAACCCCTATGTTCTCTGGTGGATTTGCACATTTGTTATTGTGGGATCATGCATAACGTCATACCAACTGTAAAACAGTGTGGCCAAATTTATCTAAACTTTTCTAATCCATTTTTAACTTTAGTGTTTATTGAAAACTTTTTCACAATATTATATTCCATTCAGTGGATATCCCATGTCATATTTAGAGAATAAATGACAAAAATGTTACGGAATCTATATCATAAGAAAAGGTAATCTATAACCACTATTTATTTTCATGCTCCTATACTACGCATATTTAATGCTACCAACTTGTGAAATATGCCTCATCACACACCAAGGTTAGATTTTAATCTGGGTTTCTGGCATATCAAATGACTTGTCACAAAGCGCGGTATTCCCTTTCATAATTTCTCAATTTCTAATCAATCAAAGGTTACTTGAGAAGTAGATAGTGGTATTGTATGAATACAGAAGTTTTTAGATTCACTATAAGCATGTACAAGACTTGCCCCTAACATTTCACATTATTCACAAACAATATATACCACAGACCGAAGTGGTCAACCTGAAACCACACATCACGAGAAAGTGATGACTTCATTCTTTAGCTGAAACTGCTCTGTGAAAGCTATGCTCCAGTCATCCTCCAGTGCAAATGGTGCTCCAGTTTCAAACTTTAAAACATGTATAAAAAAATCCAACTGAAGGGCTTTAAATGTCCCGAGAAGGGTTGCTGGCTTTGTGCTTACAAAGGAACAACCTTGAGGTAACCCTGTACACAGGGCATAAGTCTGTACTTTGCTCATTGTTCTCTCTTGAGGATCCATCCATAGACTGTTTCAAAGGCTGATTAAGGTGTAAAGGCCGTAGTGATATAAATGTTGTTTTCCCTGCATTAAAGAACCGCACTGTCTATTAGCACAAGTTCCTGGCTGCTTTTAAACCTCAGAGTGATGACTCAATCTTCGTGAACCAATCCAATGTCCATCATACTGATTATACATAATTTAAAGAGATAGCATCAGTTCATTCACTTTCACGTGCATACAATAGGACTGCTGTACTTTTGTCCCCTTCAAACATTGTACTAAAAAAATAATTTTTATTGACTGCAGCTTTTAGAAGCAAAAATCTTTTACAAGCCATGTATATGCAGGCATTGTAAAATGGCTGCGATAATTAAAAGATGGATGCATGTTTCCTTGGTTTCACTTTCTGTAAATAGTATGCTTACAAAATGGTTAATTAAAAGCAAATTAAAAGACTTCTTTTAGGAGTGTGAGAATGTTTTTATCACCTTGGCACCGAGATATGACGTTTCTCCCATCTGGGAAAATAATTAATTGTATCAAATATAAAATATTAATACTTGCATGTTCAGCAAGAAGATGGCAGAGCTAAGGACCAGAGTTCTGTGAGCTAGATGTATTTGTTGATGTATTGCTCTGCTGGTATGGAGGGGCAGTCATTTCTTCTATTACTGTGGTGGGTGTATAAGGTGGGGGTGCTTCATTTAAGCTGGAAACATCATAGTTGTCAGTCATGTTCAAAAAGTGTGAGTCAGGGTCCCGTAGTTCTGGAGTCAGTTCACTGTATGGCGGAGGCTTCAAATCTTCTGCTGCATATTGAAAACAAAGACAATTAGAGAACAACATTCTATGGTGGAAATGTATCATGAGGGCAATATCTCAAGTGAGTTTTGCTTGAGTCTGCATTGTAGTACTTTGCACCAAATTTATCAAACGTTACACTTTGTTTGTTAAATTTGCAACTTTCTAAAAAAGTCCCAGTCGTAAATCAGGAGTGCAACTTAATAATATAGCTAACCACACCTACTTTTCAAAACTGGAACAGTTGGACAATGCAAAAAGTCACAAAAGTTTTGCACAAATGACCTCAAAAAGTTGCAAAAGCGTATTTTGTGACACAAGACAGAATTCTTGACAGAAAGCCTTGATAAATTTCCCCCATAAGTGTTCTTTAAAGGGGTTATCCAAGACTATTAAATGCCCCCCATATGCCCGGGCCCTTCACTATGAATACTGGAATGGATAACGCCTTTACCATCAAAGTTTTTTGAACTAATCGACTTCGGATCTATGATCCAAAGGTTGATTCGCTGAAGTCTAGTTAAAAGGTTTATATTGAAGAAGATCTCAATGACGGAAAAGATATCAAAACAAATGTGTTTTTCTTTTACACCACAATGTGTTATGAGTATACAGATGTAATAGAACTAAAAGGAAGTGATATATGTTACACTGTTATCACATGAAATATTGATTGCCTTTGTTTATTTAATGTCTCAAGAATGAAGATGAAAACCACCATGAAGTGTAAATTGCTAAATATATCACTTTGTGTTTGTTTGAAGAATGATTACCAATTGAGTATATGTTGAGTTGAGATTGAGTATTATTATTGAGTTGAGCTTAACCCCTTCAACCCCGGGCCTGTTTACACCTTCCTGCCCAGGCCATTTTTTGCTAATCTGACATGTGTCACTTCATGTGGTAATAACTTTGGAACGCTTTTACTTATCCAGGCTATTCTGAGATTGTTTTCTTGTCACATATTGTGCTTCATGACAGTAGTAAATTTGTGGCAAAATATTTCATTTTTATTTATAAATACCAAATTTAGCAAAATATTAGAAAAATGTGCAAGTTTCCAAATTTCAATTTTTCTACTTTCAAAATACATAGTAATACCACCAAAAATAGTTATTATTTTACATTCCCCATATGTCTACTTTATGTTGGCATCATTTTATGAATGTCATTTTACTTTTTTCGGACGTTAGAAGGCATAGAAGTTTAGAAGCCATTTTTCAAATTTTCAGCAAAATTTCCAAAACCATTTTTTAAGCACCAATTCAGATATAAAGTGATTTTGAGGGGCATATGTAATGGAAACCACCCATAAATGACCCCATTTTAGAAACTACACCCCTCAAATTATAAAAGACTGATGTTACAAAGTTTGTTAACCCTTGAGGTGTTCCATAAGAATTAAAGGAAAATGGGGGTGAAATTTCAAAATTTCACTTTTTTGGTAGATTATTCATGTTAATATTTTTTTTTCTTGCAACACAGCAAGGGTTAACAGCAAACTAAGGGGTTGTTCACATATCAGTTATTTGATCAGTTATTTCCATCAGTTATTGTCAGCCAAAACCAGAAGTGGACACTAAACAGAGATCAGGTGTAATGAAAAGACCTGCACCTGTTTGGTGTTTTTGACCCGCACCTGGCTTTGGCTCACAATAACTGATGGAAATAACTGATCAAATAACTGATATGTGAACAACCCCTAAACCTCAATATACATTGCTCTGATTCTGCAATTTACAGAAATACCCCATATGTGGTGGTAAATGTCTCTATGGGTTTGTGGCAGTGGTCAGAAGGAAAGGAGCGCCATACGAATTTTGGAGGCAGATTTTGCTAGAATGGTTTTTAGGCACCATTTTGTAATTGAGAGACCCTGACGTACCCCTACAGTGGAAACCCTCAAAAAGTGACCCCATTTTGGAAACTACACCCTTCAAAGAATATATTAAGGGAGGTACTGACCACTTTGACCCCCTAAGCGTTTTACGGAATTTGGAAATACTTGGCTGTGAAAATCAAAAGTTTCATTTCTTCCAATAAAATGTTGCTTTAGCCCCAAATTTTTCATTTTGACAAGGGGTAACAGGAGAAAAGCACCCCATAATTTGTTACACATTTTCTCCTGAATATGGCAACACCCCATATGTGGTGGTAAACTGCTGTGGGGGCACATGGCAGGACTCAGAACAGAACGAGCGCCATATGGATTTTGCAGAACAGATTTTGAAGGATTGGTTTGCGGGAGCCATTGATTTTTATTTTTTTGAGTGATTGTCTTATGTGGGGGCTCATTTTTTGCAGGATGAGGTGACGTTTTCATTGGTACCATTTTGGGGTACATAAGACTTTTTGATGGCTTGGTATTACACTTTTTGTGAGTCAAGGTGAAAAAAATAGCTATTTTGGCATAGTTTTTTTTTTTTTTTTTTACAGCATTCACCTGAGGGGGCAAATCATGTGATATTTTTATAGAGCAGGTTGTTACGGACGCGTCGATACCCAATATGTCTACCATTTTTTTAAATTAAATTTTACGCATTAGATTTATTTTTGAACAGAATAAAATCTTTTTTTTGTGTTGCTATTTTCTGAGAGGCATTTTTTAGTGTCTCATAGTGTCTCAGGTAGGGTCTTATTTTTTGCAGGACAAGATGACGGTTTGATTGGTACCATTTTGGGTTAAATACACCTTTCTGATCACCTCCTATTACACTTTTTGTGAGGCAAGAGGGAAAAAAATGGCATAGTTTTTAAAGAAAAAAAAAATTGCAGCATTCACCTGGGGGGCCATCTCATGTAATATTTTTATAGAGCAGGTTATTACGGATGCGACGATACCCAATATGCCTAACATTTTTATTTTTGGAAAGTTTTACACATTAGATTTATTTTTGAACAGAATAAAATCTTTTTTTGTGTTGCCATTTTCTGAGAGCCATATTTTTTTAATTTTTTGGGCGATTGTCTCAGGTAGGGTATCATTTTTGCGGGACAAGATGACGGTTTGATTGGTACCATTTTGGGTTAAATACGCCTTTTTGATCGCCTGCTATTGTACTTTTTGTGAGGCAAGAGGGAAAAAATGGCTGTTTTGCCATAGTTTTTAAAAAAATTTTTTTGCAGCATTCACCTGGTTGGCCATTTCATGTAATATTTTTATAGAGCAGGTTGTTACGGACGTGGCGATACCCAATATGCCTAACATTTTTATTTTTAGAAAGTTTTACACATTAGATTTATTTTTGAACAGAATAAAATCTTTTTTTTGTGTTGCCATTTTCTGAGAGCCATATTTTTTTAATTTTTCGGGCGATTGTCTCAGGTATGGTATCATTTTTGCGGGACAAGATGGCGGTTTGATTGGTACCATTTTGGGTTAAATACACCTTTTTCATCACCTGCTATTACACTTTTTGTGAGGGAAGGTGACCAAAAAATGGCTGTTTTGGCACAGTTTTTTTTTTTACTGCGTTCACCTGGCAGGGTGGATGATGTTATATTTTTATAGAGCCGGTCGATACGGACGCAGCGATACTTAATATGTATACTTTTCTTTTTTCCCCTTTTTTTTAAAATTTTTTTTAAACTTTATTTTGGGAAAAGTGTACTTTTTTTTTTTACTTGAAACAGGCAAGCAGGGATAGCAGCCACGATGCCTAAGGAAGGCATCGGGCTGCTATCCAAGCCATCGGGTCCCCGTCACAGCAGCACGGGGACCCGATGGACTCCCCTTCCTCCCGCCCACATCGCATGTGCCGCGGTCAGCGCTGACCGCGGCACATCGAGGGTTAATACGCCCGCATCAGCGCTGACTGCGGCACATCGAGGGTTAATACACCCGCATCAGTGAAAACACCGATGCGGGCGTACGCAGCAGGGGTCCGGCTACTGGGCACAGCCGGTCCCCCACAGCTGATCGGGCAGGCGCAGCTCCTGCACCTGCCCGATCAGCACCTAGTACGGTGCTGGGCGGCAAGTCCCCTCCCACTGCGGGAAGAGGTTAAAGGGGTTGTCCAAGTTATTTTTTTGTTTGTTTCTAATTAAACAAACGTAAGGAGTTTTCAATTCACTTACTTAATCTACAGTGGCCTTGTTCTCCTAGTTAGCTGAGCGTCACATGACCTGTGATGTCAGCTTCTATTTCTGTTCTGATGACGCTCAAGGCACAAGCCTGAGGAACAGGTCTGCCTCTGTGCACAGAACGTCACTGTGAAGGCTGTGCTGGTTGCAACGACAAGCCACGTCCCCTTGCGCTGCCCAATCTGATGGCTTAGCTGTCTGCCCTGTGTTCCCCTCCAGCTGGATTCTTCAGGAAAGTTTTACCTCTTCTACCATCAACAGCACAGACTCAGGGTTGAAGGCTGTGCCTCAGGTGCTTAGCAACGGCAGGGTTTCCTCTTCTCCAAGCACTGAAGAGACAAAGGCTGCGGACAGGATCTTCCCTCCCTCCTCACCCTGCAAACACAGAGCTGACAACGACTGAGGAATTTTCTCCTCTGTACTCTTCTGCTGGCTGTGAGGAAGTGTTTGCAGAGCATTGCACAAGAACAGGTAGGGGGAAGATCCTGTTGGTATCAGCAATGTAATTGTACTGTACAGCTTGGACTTATAGTCCTACACATTCAACATGAGTATCCCAGCAGTCAGACTGCAGACAGGGCAGCAATTTTTTTTCACTCCCTTTGCAGAGTAGGGGGAGGGGAAAGGCAGCCTTTTTTGACACCCACAAATATTTATGAGGAAAACCTCAGATTGTTGTCACATGCCCCCACAGCTCTGCAACCGCATGTGAACAAAGGGCCAAAACAGAACTAGGGAAATGAGAAAATAGAATTTTTTTTGCCTAAAACTTACTAAGGGCTCATTCTGACAGCTGTATGCTGTCCACAAATATGCAGATGTTTTTTTGCGGACAGTTCAGCATGTCCGCAAAAAAAAGGGATTGCATTCCGCATTTTTGCAGACCTGTAAACTTCAATGGAGCCATGTCCAGATTTACACTGACCAGTATAGGACATGTTTTATTTGTTTTGCGGAGCCGAAGAACAGAAGAAAAGAGCCCCATAGAAGTGAATAGGTCTGCATCTAATCCGCAAAAAAAACGGATCGCATTTTTGCGGACAGCATGAATAGTCCCTAAATCTTATGTATATATTGCAGACCATCAGATTTACAGTGCTTTATGTTTTCTAACTTTTTTATAACTCGAACAACCCCTTTAATATACAGACAACTAGATTAGATGCAGGGTTAAAAAATTGTATTTTGCTTTGGCAGAGGACCTCCGTTTGGCCTAGCGCTGAAATCCCGCGCGTGCACAGCAGGATCAGGGCCGGCGCATGCGCAATAGCGCTTGCAGTGCCGAACACTGCAAGCGTTTCCATTCATCTGCGCACGCGCCGTCACTTCCCTGAACCTGGAAGTGACGGCGCATGCGCAGATGAATGGAAGCCCTTGCAGTGTTCGGCACTGCAAGCGCTATTGCGCATGCGCCGGCCCCGATCCTGCTGTGCACGCGCGGGATTTCAGCGCTAGGCCAAACGGTCTAGCTCTGTCAGTCAATTTAAAGAGGGGCGTTAACTTAGGCATGGGGGAGAGCCTCGGGCCGGGGGGGCGGTGAAGAAGCGGTGCTCAGGAGGAAAGAGCCCGCCCCCCGGTGCTCCGAAGGCTCATTAGCATAATTTTTAAACTTCACTTTTCTGCACAACCGCTGCGCTATACTCTGCAATACAGGTATGTGGATAATTGGCAAATTAAGGGCTTTTAACCTATGTATTAAAATACATAGGTTAAAACCTGGTGACAGAGCTTCTTTAAAGTTTGTTTTCAATTACATCTTCCCAAAGTGCAGGATGTATGAGCTGTTTAGCAGAGCCAGGACCGACAACCTCAGCAGTGCCCAGGTGCTGCCCAAGTTAATGACACAGGGTGTGGTAAGACAAAGCCTGCCTGCCACCCAACAAGAAAAGACTTTAACCACTGGTCTGCCATCCTGAAAAAGGCCTTGCTGCTCACACTACTGTTGTCCGAGGGTGAACCACCAAGGTAATTCTCTGCCCAAAGTTACTGGCTAATATACAACTGTAACACTAGGAATGAGGGCCCTGCTCTCAAGAGCTTACAATCTATGAGGAAATGGGAGTGGCACAAAAGGTAATTAATTGCTATATTAAGTTGTCCAGTCATCTCTGTACTGAAAGGAGTGGTGTAGGCTGATCTGTATGTGAAAGTGCTTTGGGTGTAGGACTGTGGACTGTCCTACAACAACAGAAAAGAGGCTTTGAAACCTGCACTTAGAATTGTGAATACACGTGCAATCCTCTCATTCCTCAACATGAAAAAATAGAAGGGTAAGAGACTGAGCTAGACAAATTTATAATGACTGAGTTTTTATAAGAGTAACAGAAAACTAGGAAAAAGAAAAGGTTGAGAAGAGGAGGATTCCAAAGTCACCAGAGACCATGCCTTTAAGAAGATCAGAAGAAAAGAAGAGTTTTAGGAATGAAAGTTAGTCTAACATACACAGAGGTTTTGTTTTGAGAAGCCCAGTGGTACCAGAGTGGTTTCCTGTTAAACAATTGTAAGCAATATTCTTTAATAAACAGGGTTTAAAGGTTAAGTAGAATAGGTTACTTATTTTGTTGACAGGTTTATGGAATTTGCTTTGAAATTAAGGCATACCACAGTATAGTAACCATTGCATACCGTATTTTTTGTCCGATAAGATGCATTTTTCCCCCCCAAAGTGGGGGAAAAATGTCAGTGCATCTTATGGGGTGAATACTAATGAGCGCTTCCATTATGGAAGCGCTCATTAGTTAAGGCGGACCAGGAATCAGTGAATGCCGCGCTCCCTGTTAGGGCTCTGTACTCACCGCTTCCTAGTCTTCTCCTGCAGGGCTCCATACTCTGTACTGTGACCATGCTCTCTGACCTCACACTGTGCAATGTTGGGTCACAGCACAGTGTGGCAGGAAAAGCGCTGGATCCCAGGAACGGCGACAGCATCTGGAGCAGGAGAGGTAAGTTGATTTCTTTTTTAACCTAATCTGAGGTCTGATTAACATGGTCACCTGATCTGAGGTCTGAATGGAGGTCTTATTCTTATAGGGGCTCTGATCTGAGGTCTGATTGGAGGTCTTTTCACATTGGGGTTCTGAGTGGGGGTCTTATTAACATTGAGGGTTTGATCTGAGATCTAATTAACATTGGGGCTCGAAGGTGAGGTCTGATTAACTTTGGGGGTCTTGATTGGTGGTCTGATATGAGGTTCAATAAAAAAAAATTCTTATCTTCCTCCTCTAAAACCTAGGTGCGTCTTATGGCCAGGTGCACCTTACAGAGTGAAAAATGCGGCATATATATGATTTACATTGTTATTGTTTTATTGATAATTATATGTTGTTGTATCCAATGCATTCCCTCTTTATATAAGCCTTTTAGACCAAAATGATTCCAAATGATCAAGGGTGAATTAAAATGTAAAGATGTAGTTTCTGATCATTTTGACTCGTGTTTCTAGCCTGTAAAGCTCCAAGTTGTTTTGAGAAGCTCCTGGTTGTTTTGAGAATCCAGACTTATACTTTGTCTGCTCAGAGTTGTTTTTAGACTTGTGATTTATTCCGGATCCAGAAATTGGCCATTCTAGGGTCCAGAATAATAATGGATGAACAGGACTGCACATGTCTTGGCTTCACACCACTGGTGGGTTAGGTCCTTTATTTAAATTTATATAAAAACTGTGTCGCTGTCAGATGATGTTAACTCAAGTGGTGATGTTAGTACCTTAATTCTGGATGTAGTAAGAACTCCAGTTGAAGTGTTGATGTAATTGTATATTAAGTTCTTTATCCTTTTTATATAGATGAGTGCAAAATGAGGACATTATATCACTATCTGTATATACTACTTATTATATTTAATAAAATCATACTATAAACCTTCATTTGAAGTGTATCTGTAGTTTCAGTTACGACTCTCTTAAAGAGTATCTGAGCCTGAAGTCATTCTCTTATCAGCAAAACACTCTTAAGATAAATAAATAATATAAGGGCAGACTAGATGGACTATGTGGTCTTTTTCTGCTGTCAGTATTCTATGTTTCTAACCCTTCAGAATTTTCTATAATTCTGTATATATTTGACCTAAAATCACATCAGATTTTCATACAAGTCGCAAAAGTAGATAAAGATAACCAAATGAAAAAAGTAAGTCAAAAAAATGAGTCATTTATTTTTTGAGAAAATCACAATGTCACATGTCTATGAGTGGTGAATGTATGTAAAACTTTGCTCACAGTATCTGGTTGGACCCATCCTCTTGTGCAGCTATAACTGCAATGAAATGTTCCCAGTAACTGTTGATTGTTATCTCAGGGCTCCCTGTCTGCGCTGCTGGCCCTACACACGGGCACGGGCTCCCTCACTCCCTCTTGCTGTCGAATGCCGAGCTGACAAGAGAGGGCAGCAGGTAGCTTAACTGTTGTATCTGTGCTCCGTGCCAGAGCTTACTTCCTGCTTAAGTCCTGTACTGGTGTTAGGGTGTGCACAGTCGTGTCTCTCCTCTAGTCTCTAGTTCCTTGTGTGAATGTTAGAGATGAGCGAATTTCATGCTTCATTGCTTCGGTGGTAAAAGGCAAACTCCATTACCATGGACCATAACACAATTCTATGACGGAATGCATAACGGAATGCCTTTAGAGGCATTCCGTCATAATAAAAATCTATGGCCTGCATAAAGGATCCGTCCTGTTTCCGTTATGCAGGGGAGTCAGTGTAGCCCAGCACTGCCGGATCATCACTGCCTCCTTAAAGATGGGACAAAGCACTCAAAAAGCAACTACAGACAGCTGAGAGAGCTGTCTACCTATAGGATCAATGCAGGGCAGCAGGAAAGGCTTATGAGATATGCATATTGCATTCAGCTTTCTGTCACAGAAAGTACTTTGCTGCTATTCAAAGCCATACAGTTTTCTGTATCTCCTTGCCCAGCATTAATTGCTATGCTCAGTGCCGGAAAGCTGTATGCGATGTGCATATTCCATTAAGCTGAGTGACAGGAAATAATTCTGGAGCTGAGGGAAGTAAGAAACCCACCAGACCAACTAAGCAATCAAGTGACTAGAGTTCAGGGTACATAGTGTTTGAATACAAGCAGGAAGCTTGAGCAATGATTGTTTCTCCAGCAGTCTAAGGCCACTTTCACACTAGCGGCAGCACGGATCCGGCGGGTGAAGGGTCCCGCCGGATCCGTGCTGCTGCAGGTGCACGTGTGGGGCCAGAACCGCGCTCCGGCCCCACACGTGTCAGACACAGTCTCAAATCCCTCACGTCGTGCTCTCCTGTAATGAGGATGTTACATGTGACTGACTTGTACAGCTGCTGTTTGTGGTTAGTTCTTCTCTGAAGTTGAGCCCCGGTAGATATGTTAATAAACAGTAATTATCCGCAGTAGCTGCTGCTCCAGTTTGTAGTCAATCTCACGCAGGGAGATTCCCCACATCGCCCTCTGCTGGAGGGAGGAGGGAGCTGTGGGGAAAAGTGCAGGTGAAGGATCCGTCATGAACTCTATTGAAAGTCAATGGAGGACGGATCCGTTTACTATTGTGTCACACCAAACGGATCCGTCCCCATTGACTTGCATTGGGGGTCATTCCGGATCCGTCTTGGTGCGGATGCCCAGACCGGAGAGCAAACCGCAGCTTGTTGCGGTTTGCTCTCCGGTCTGTATACTGAAGAGAACTGAACGGAATGCAATTTGGGAGCATTCCGTTCTCTTCAGTTCAGTTTTGTTCCCATTGACAATGAATGGGGACAAAACTGAAGCGTTTTATTCCGGTATTGAGCCCCTATGATGGAGCTCAATACCGGAATTTGTAAACGCTAGTGTGAAAGTAGCCCAACTTAGTGGTAGATGCCAGTCATCTTTGATCTCAGCAGGTTTCCTTACTGGATGTGCAATCTTACAATCTGGTATTATCTGTTTAGTCAATGTCTACCTTTTTTAGTCTGATCTTTTGTGTAAGATCCTGCTGTTGCTTAGGCTACATGTACATCTGCATTTCTAATCCTAGTATTCTGTTCCAGCATAGGTACAAAATACCGGCGTTAGGAATGCAGATGTGGACGAAGCCTTACCCACCTGTTTACCGGAGTGTCTCCTCAAACATTCTTTTGTTACTTCTCAACCAGTAGTTCAGGCATTTTGGGACGTGGTGATGCCCATGATCTTTGTTTTTATTGTTTATTTTAATTCTGGAGAAATGGGGTTATTTAAAATTTTATTTTTTTTATAATTTTTCAAAAACTTTTTTTAGCCCCCCTAGGAGCCTAGATCATGTGGTCTTTAGATTGCTTTTATTTTACTCTGTAGTTCAACAGAATTACAATGTAAACTCCATTTGCTGTTATCCTGTGGAACCGTGCCATCTGCAGACCTCCATAGGAACTACAGGTCTGATACGCTGGGTCTCTTCAGAGAGACCCAGAGCCTTAGAGAAAAGTAAAGACGCCCACGATTTGTGCATGAGGGAGCCTCTCCTGACCAGGAACAGCCTTTCCATTTTACCACATCATTTAAAGGGTTAAATGTCTGCTATCAGTGTTATTGCTAGTCACAGATAATAGCCCGGGGCCTCAGTGCTGTTTGAAACAGCAGAGATCTGGCGGCTACGTCGCCCACTGTGCTCGTGAGCAGGCACTATATTTACAACTCCTCTTTCCGCTGTACATGTAAGGCGGTGAGATGGAAGGGTTTAAATTAGTATGATTTTTTTCCCCTCTATTTTCTATTGTCTAAACATGATCATGCCGTATACTCCAACAAATCTGGTATTTTGAAAGCTAATAGGTTTATTTTTTTGTAATAAAAAAAATAGGAAATTCCTATTTACTTATCAGTAGGTAAGTAAAAAAGTAAGTCACAATTTAACATCATCAGATCGATTAGGCAATTAGGTGCAAAATGAGTATGTAAAAAAAAAAAGGTATTATTAAGTGGTGATTATACCTGCAGAGATGGCTTCATATGGAGGTGGCACTTCAAGCTGGCTGTAGGAAGGTGCAGGAGGTAATGAGGCAGACGGTTCACCTAGAGAGCTGTCATCCTGAACACCATACCAGTTGGCCCACACTGAAGGCTGTAGAACAAGAATAGAAACATGCAAGTATAAATAATAAATCAAGTGTGTTTTATGTGAATAAAGCACAGTTTCCAACAACCTGCAAAACAGCAAAGCTTCAAAAGCCTCATATTAGTACCTGACCCTAACCAACCCAACCCACAGGGAGATAAAAAGGGGCCCTGCACCTTGTTTTCTTGACAATGCTACACAGAGGCATAGTGCACTGCAACTCTGGCTTCACACATGTGAGTCCACTAAGGACAGGTTTGGCTAGAGAGGGCATACTACTATATCGTCAGAAACTCTGTGAGACACAATGCACTGTTAATTCAGAGAGCTATGAGACAGTGTTTGCTTGGTCACAGTTGGAACTTATTTGGAATCCTTAATCACTATACTGAATGCTGTATTTAGCTGGTTGCTGTATACATAATTTATATGGATGTTGTGTACAGTATTTTTCTGGAAGCTGTCAGACAATATTTAAGTGGGGACTGTATACAGTCATGGCCAAAAGTTTTGAGAATGATACAAATATTAATTTTTACAAAGTCTACTGCTTCATTTTTTATAATGGCAATTTGCATATACTCCAGAATGTTATAAAGAGTGATCAGCTTAACAGCAATTACTTGCAAAGTCAATATTTGCCTAGAAAATGAACTTTATCCCCCAAAACACATTTCAACATCATTGTAGCCCTGCCTTAAAAGGACCAGCTAACATTGTTTCAGTGATTGCTCCATTAACACAGGTGTGGGTGTTGATGAGGACAGGGCTGGAGATCAATCTGTCATGATTAAGTAAGAATGACACCACTGGACACTTTAAAAGGAGGCTGGTGCTTGGCATCATTGTTTCTCTTCTGTTAACCATGGTTATCTCTAAAGAAACACGTGCAGTCATCATTGTACTGCACAAAAATGGCATAACAGGGAAGAGTATCGCAGCTAGAAAGATTGCACCTCAGTCAACAATCTATCGCATCATCAAGAACTTCAAGGAGAGAGGTTCCATTGTTGCCAAAAAGGCTCCAGGGCGCCCAAGAAAGACCAGCAAGCGCCAGGACCGTCTCTTAAAAGTGTTTCAGCTGCGGGATCGGGCTACCAGCAGTGCAGAGCTTGCTCAGGAATGGCAGCAGGCAGGTGTGAGTGCATCTGTACGCACTGTGAGGCGGAGAATCTTGGAGCAAGGCCTGGTCTCAAGGAGGGCAGCAAAGAAGCCACTTCTCTCCAGAAAAAACATCAGGTACAGACTGATATTCTGCAAAAGGTACAGGGAGTGGACTGCTGAGGACTGGGGTAAAGTCATTTTCTCTGATGAATCCCCTTTTCGATTGTTTGGGACATCTGGAAAACAGCTTATTCGGAGAAGACGAGGTGAGCGCTACCACCAGCCTTGTCTCATGCCAACTGTAAAGCATCCTGAAACCATTCATGTGTGGGGTTGCTTCTCACCCAAGGGAATCGGCTCTCTCACAGTCTTGCCTAAAAACACAGCCATGAATAAAGAATGGTACCAGAATGTCCTCCGAGAGCAATTTCTCCCAACCGTCCAAGAGCAGTTTGGCGATCAACAATGCCTTTTCCAGCATGATGGAGCACCTTGCCATAAAGCAAAGGTGATAACTAAATGGCTCAGGGAACAAAACATAGAGATTTTGGGTCCATGGCCTGGAAACTCCCCAGATCTTAATCCCACTGAGAACTTGTGGGTCAATCATCAAGAGACGGGTGGACAAACAAAAACCTACAAATTCTGACAAAATGCAAGCATTGATTGTGCAAGAATGGACTGCTATCAGTAAGGATTTGGTCCAGAAGTTGATTGAGAGCATGCCAGGGAGAATTGCAGAGGTCCTGAAGAAGAAGGGTCAACACTGCAAATATTGACTTGCTGCATTAACTCATTCTAACTGTCAATATAAGCTTTTGTTACTAATAATATGATTGCAATTATATTTCTGTATGTGATAAAAACATCTGACAAACACACATAAAAACCAGAGGGCAGCAGATCATGTGAAAATATAATATTTGTGTCATTCTCAAAACTTTTGGCCATGACTGTACACTATATGGGGGAGATTTATCATCTCCCTGCACCACTTTTTTTGGGTTAAAAGAATTGCAGTCACCATGTTTGCGACTTTTTAAACGCCATGCGCTTTGTGATAAATTAGGTGCGTTCTCAGGCAGCACAGGAGAATTGAGACTAAATTTTCCCTATGGGTATTGTATGACACTGTGTTTTTTTTTTTACTTTACAATATTTTATAGAGTTTTTATTTTTCAATGCAACACTACTTACAAGGGAGGCATATACTGTATATATGTACTGTATATATATAAACTGTAACATACTGTTACTGTTTGACAAGATTAGAAAACCACCGCTTTCTTCCAAATAGTGTCCCTCCAAAGGTTGCGTGGTGTATTACAGCCCATCTCCATTAAAGGAAATGTGTCACCAACATTTTTTTTCTGCCAGTTAAAACCAAATAGTAATATGTATCCTTTTTTTCTAATCTGGTTTTATTTTCTGTAACAGACACCGCTAAAGTAATCAACTTAATCAGAAATACAGTTATCGGTACTGGGAAATCTAGCAACAAAACGGAGTGAATAAAACCCCTAAACACTTTACCTTATCAATTAAAACTTAATTTTTACTACTTGGGTATAAAATACTCAAATATGCTCAAATATAACACATAGATTAAACTTACTGAAGTGCTGGACAGTGAGCCAGTGCACATAAAAAATAATATTCTTACCAGATGCAGCTTGTATAGTTTGAGGCAAGTGAGAGGGATTGTTCAGAGTGGTAGAGTGGGGCAGAGATGGGTGATGACCCTAGTGTTGGGACCAATCTCTTTGTTTCATCTGGGATCCCCCTTAGCTGGCGGGTCTCTACCATTTCATACAGCAGAGGCCCGGGGCTAAAGTCTGCAACTGGCAACAATGCCAATTGAAGGCATTTAACCCTTTAGATGCCGTGGTCAAGGGTGACCATGGCATCTAAATGGCGAAAAATCAGGAAGCAAAAGCTTCCAGGTTAGGACCGTCTCCTCCATGCTGCGATTGGGGAAGCTGTTCCTTCATTCTAATGTGCTGAGTCTTTCTGAAGAGACCCAGTGTATCAGAGCTCCAGTTCCTATGGAGTACTGCATCGCCGCCTCCGAAACCGCCTGTACTATTAAAATATAAAATGATTTATCTCGTACAGCGAATGGCTTTACAGCAGACACATGGTCAACAGACATCAGGATACCCCAGTACATAGATGGTTGGTAACTACTGCTGAAATAGGCGGGTCATGTCAACGTTCATCTGTGCCTGTGTATCTGAAAGCTTCTGGTAGTAACTCTCTCTAGAACAAAGGGGTGGTTACAAGTCCCTCAGTGTCCGATAATTTACTTACATAAATGCTTAAAATAAAAATAATTTATCATATGCTGGAATGGTGAATTACTGGAATGATAAAATACCCACTCTAAATTTCATAACCCTTTCCTTGCCTGATACAATTTCTAACCTAAACATACAAACTGTTGGAAAGAGATCTGATGTTCATAAAACCTATTTATAGATGCTGCTTCATTATTTTTAGAAATCTCTGTCTAAAGTAATAGTTTTCATTGCAAATATTAGCCCCTGGATTCCTTCAGCTGAATTAACTGTAGGCGTTATGGGAACAGGGAATGGTTCGAAAATAGTAACAGTTCAAGCTTGACTTTCACTGGCAGGCTTCATTTTATGGCTTTATTATTCTTAATAGAGCTATCAAACTGTGTTCTGCAAATATAAACATACTAAAGTGAAGGTTTACAGGATTAGGTGGAATATGTCTGGTCTGATGTATTTTTAGCCACTCGTATGTGCATATATTTCAATGAGATTGCATGAAAATATTTGGGAATTAATAGAAATATATAGAAAATATACAGATTTCCTGTTTTGTGAACATGATTAACCCCTTAACCACTTCCCATCTGGGCCATTTACCCCCTTCCTGACCAGGCCTAATTTTGCAAATCTGACATGTGTCACTTCATGTGGTAATAACTTTGGAACACTTTTACTTATCCAAGCCATTCATGGATTGTTTTCTTGTGAAACATTGTACTTTGTGTTAATGGTAAATTTGAGACAATATATCCAAAATTTACAGAAAATTTTGAAAAAAAAAAAATCACAATTTTTTAAATATTAATTTCTTTGCCTTTAAGTTGCATAGGGATATCTAATAAAATTGTTATTAATGAACATTCATCATATGTCCACTTTATGTTGGCATAATTTTGGAAATGTAATTTTATTTTTTGAGGAGGTCAGAAGGCTTCGAATTTTAGATGTCATTTTTAAGATTTTCATGAAAATTTCCAATAGTTAATTTTAAAGGACCTTTGCAGTTCTAAAGTGACTTTGAGGGGCTTAAATAATAGAAACCTCCCATAAATGAACATATTTTAGAAACTGCAGCCCCCAATGTAATCAAAACTGACTTTTACAAAGTTTGTTAACCCTTTAGATTTCCCACAAGAATTAAAACAGAAGGAAGGTGAAATTTAAAAATAAATATATATTTTTTTGCAGATTTTCAATTTTTAATTCATTTTTCCTATAAGATAGCAAGGGTAAACCGCAATTCAAACCTGCATATTTATTTTCCTGATTCTGAAGTTTGCAGAAACACCCAATATGTAGTTGTAAACTGCTCTGTGACCGGCAGTAATGAGAGGGAGATAGTACAAGCATTTGTGATCGCTTTGACAGCTTGTCAGAGTGATCAAAAGCCTGGAGACCAGGAAAAAAGGTCTCAGGTTAAAGCTCCATGTTCTTGGCTGTCAGGAGGCAGCTGAGTCATGGAGCTTCTATGTACAGGTGCTGCACACAGGGGGCAAAGCTCAAGGGCGTTTTAAAACGTCCATTCAGAGATAGAGATCCACTATCAGGACGTTTATAGTCAATGGGCAGACTGGAAGTGGTTAAGTACCAGGCCCATTTTTGGTTTTGCAATTTCATTTTTTCTTCCCCACGATCCAATAGCCATACCTTTTTTATTTTATTTTACTTTGTATTTTTTAAGCGTGACATTTAATTTACTATGTCTGTTATTGTAAAAAAATTCTTTGTGGGGTAAAATAAAAAAAAAAAAAAGAAACAAAATATTACATGATGTCTTTATTCTGTGGCTCAATACAAATACAGTGATACCAAACTACTACTTTAAAAAAAAGAAACACCTGTGGGAAAAAAAATCCACATTTTCTTTGCATCAGCATTTTCTTTGTATATTGCCATACACAGATAAGCGTTGACAATCACTTACTTTGAATGTCGGATCCTGTCTAATGGGGATTTTAATTAAAAATAACATTGAAGCTTATGACAAGGTATAGAAATCTTGTTCTATGCATCCTTTTCCTTGGCCCAACCCCTTTTTAAAAGGAAGATGAACATTGATCCAGGGATCGATATAGTAGGATTACAGGTTGGACTTGATGGACTTGTGCCTTTTTCCAACCTTAACAACTATGTAACTATGTAAAAAAATGGGCCTGGTACATAAGGGGTTAAAGAGTAGGTAACCTCTAAATAGGAATGATACTTACATTTTGTCGTTGTTCACAGAGTTGGTGTAAATAAGCCCTTCCTCCCACAATTACGATCTGAGCATTACGTGGATTGCTGAGATAAGCATCCAGCTGTCTTTGTCGTGAACGGTACCAGCAGACATAGAAGAATATTTTTATGATGATAAATATTATCACTATTCTGGAAGGAAGGAAATATAAGAAAAAATAAAGTATCCATTCACATGAATTACCATTTACATTGCTATTTACTTACAATATTATAACAAAAATCTGAAAATTCCATGCATTTTTAAATTACTGAAAACACCTACCAAAAACACACCACAAAATAGTGAAAACATATCATTTTATTAGAGACTATTAAAATATATAAACACCAATTCATAAAAAGTGACAATTACTTGAAAAGGGGAACGGCAGTGGTATATATACAATCATTAATAGAGTGCCTCAGCTAGATAGATACTATAAAAACTATACTATACTATACTATACTATACTATACAAACTGTTTACATTTTTTTTGTCAGCACCACCAATATTATTATTTACTTTGTCTGTATGTTGTGGTTATTGCTATATTGATTTATTCAATGTATTTTTTATATCTATTATTATTTTCATTGGTATTTATATGGTTTACTGGCAACCAGCACCTGGATGTGAATACTTTTGTAATTGTATGTAATTAAAAATTTTGCATAGTTGCTGAGTTATTCAATATAATGTATCTGTATAGCACCACCTGCTGTTTGTTTTTTTTATTTCCTTTGACCTGCTCACTGAGAAGGCCGCACATGCTCAGTTTCATCCTTCTACTGCCTCCTGAGCTGTAATAGGGAGAGCATGGACACTCCCCCTTAGCTGCAGAAGAAAACACACTCCCCTTGAGCTGTCAGCTTCATATAAATATAGCTATGAATGGGGAGATTTCTGGATCCATAAGAGGTACAGGGCTAGTTCTAGATTTGTTAGAAAATAATTGCCATGTACTATATAATGTTTGACTTTCATTTTTTACATCGATCTTGGGATAACCCCTTTAAAATATCTGCAGTGATTGAAGAAGTCCCCTGCACGCCCAGGGCAGAAGCTGACGAGGATGCCTTAAAGCATTGTGGTTACGTATAAATAGAGATCCGTATGCAGGTAACTATTCAACTAGTATAATGAATATATAATGAATATAAGCTAACAAAAGTTTCAATGAGCCCTGAGACTGTGGGTGATTCCTGATTCTTCTGGTTTGACCCACGTTTGGAAATATACAGTGAAACTAGGAATAAATTCTTTGAACGTGAAGCACATAAGAGTTGCATCTGAGTAGTTCCACTTAAAGCTACACTGTCTTAACCTTTTTTTTAATCAGTTAAGCAATGATTAAAGGGGTAAATACACCTGCTAAATGTATGGAATATCCACAGGGTATGCCACAGATGTCCAATAGGGACCAGCTCCTATCTCAAGAATAGGCCCTCTTCACACCCATCAAGGAACAGAGAGGTGGCTGCACATAAATGTCATAAACTGTCTCCACTGACTTCAATAAGACCACCAAAAACAGCTAAGCACAGTGATAAAACTAATTTCCGTTTTTCTGTTGGCTTAAAAATTGCATCAAAAACAGCCTTTGTAAACCCAGCACAAACCTTGCATCTACTAGTATAGTTCTCTAATAGAGATGAGCGAACGTGCTTGTAACGAGCACTGTACCGCTCGGCTCCCCTGCGCTCGCATGGGCGCAGGCAGCCGCTTCCGTCAGGTGAGGAGGACAGAAGCGGCTGCCTGCGCCCATGCGAGTCCAGGGGAGCCGAGCGGTACACTGCTCGTTACGAGCACATTCGCTCATCTCTATTCTCTAATGAAGTGTGACATCTCCTGGAATAAAATCTTTATACCGTAAATGTCATTGGCTATAACAAATATTCCAGACTATGCAAGGAGCCAAGCATTATTTTATTCAATAATGTAATGTGGTTCTACTTTATGATTGTCATTTAGGCATGACAAAATTGTTATTTCGGTTGAGGAGGGGTGAGTGAAGGAAATGCAGGAGGGTTCAGATTCTTGCTTGTCTTGTTTTTGAACAAAAGATATCTGATGGGGTAAAAATAACACTGCATTGAAAAATATGACAAGTTAATAAATGTGCATTTTTTTTTTACATGCAGTAAAATAATATTAACCCCTTCACACCCAGCACCGCAATAGTACGGCTCTGGCTGTGTCTTTAAAGATGGCGACTGCTCCTGAGCAGAGCGGGAGTCATAGCCGCGGGTGGCCTGCTGATTCATACAGCAGACACCCGGGGCTGATGTCCACAACCGGCAGTAATGCCGATTACGGACATTTACCCCCTCGGATGCCTGTAATAGGGCTCCGTAAGAAAGTAGTAAAATCACCATAGACTCCAATGCAAGTGCATTGGAGTCTATGATATCAGCAATCAGATGATTGCTTGTTATAGTTCCCTATGGAAAAAAAAACAAACAAAAAAAAAAACAAAAAAAAAAAACACATCATGGGTATTGCCATGAAAAACGCCCATACTATAAAAATTTCTTTCCCATACGGAAAACAGCGAAACGGAAAAAAGCGTCAAAATGGCCGATTTGACGTTTTGACGCTTTATTTTATAAAAAAAAATTAAATAAAAAGTGATAGATATTAGATATCGCCGGATTCATACTGACCTGTAGAATGAAAGTAACTGGTCAGTTTTAATGCACACCGAACGCCGTAAATAAAAAACCCGTAAAACTGTGGCGGAATTGCGGATTTTTTTGCAATTTCACCCGATTTGGTTCCCGCTTCCCACTACATCATATGCAATATTAAATGGTGGCGTTGGAAAGTACAACTTATCCCGCAAAAACAAGCCCTCATACAGCTATGTGAACAGAAAAATAAAAAAGTTATGGCTCTGTGAAGGCAGGGAGCGCAAAACGAAAACGCAAAAACAAAAATGGGAGTGAAAGGGTTAAAGGGTTTCTGTCACCAGTTTTTTCGGTATGAATCAGGCTGACATTAGAGATGTGCTAATGTCACCTGATTCCAAATATATAACTGTTTTATTTACTGGTGCCCCCATTTTCATAGAACTTATTTTATGCTAATAAGGCCTCTAGGTGCAAGGGGCGTTAACCCTGCTCCTAGAGGCTTGGTTGATTGACAGGACCAGGCAGAGAAGAAACACTCCATTCACCATAGCTTGCAAGATCACACAAACAGCCTGTCTCCTCCTAAACCATATGACTGATCACATGGTCATGACATCATTGAAGGTCCTTGCAAGCTATGGTGAATGGAGTGTTTCTTCTCTGCCTGGTCCTGTCAATCAACAGAGCCTCTAGGAGCAGGGGTAACGCCCCTTACACCTAGAGGTCTTATTAGCATAAAATAAAAGTTCATTTTATATAAAAATGGGGGCACCAGTAAATAAAACAGATATATATTTGGAATCAGGTGACATTAGCACATCTCTAATGTCAGCCTGATTAATACCGAAAAAACTGGTGACAGAAACCCTTTAATGATAATATCAACCCCTTAATAGTTCTGCCCCAGTTCTGCCTGGGCTTTGACAAAGGGCACTAACAGTTCAGCCAGAGCCAGGCAGCAAGGGGAGGGGGGAAGCCTGCTTTAACCCTTCATATCTCAGGCTTGGTAAAAGCTAGAGATGTGGGACTGGTTTTGTTCGAAAGCTGACAGCGTAGACTTTAAAATACTGATATAGCTGTTATAAATTGGAAGGGAGCTGAAAAGCAGCTGAACGTGAGAGCTGGTTTCGGGCCTGACCGGATTTCTAACAGCTATATCTCCTGAAGCAGAGGAGATAATGCTGATATTCTGATCTTGTTGCTACCCAGCCCAAGCGTTAAATCAGCCCTCCCCCATTCTGCTGGCTTTGCTCTCAGCCAGCCTGGAGAAGGAGAGCAGGGGCAGCTGGAAGCCTGCAGTATAGAAGAGAACAATCTAAAAAATATATATAATTGTGGCAACATCATACTGACCCACAGAATAAATGTATCATGTTATTTATACCACACAGTGAATCTCGTAAAAATAAATTCCACAGAATAATGTTAAAATTGCATGCAAATAAATTAATAAAAGTTATTTAATATACTATATGCACCGAAAATGGTTCCCAAATAATTCAATGTCATATACGGCTAAAACTTTTTTTTCATCACGTTATATACATATACACTAATTTTCCGTCTGGAGGGCTTTTCTCCATGGAAGCAAAAAGGTATTCTCTTTCTGTCTCAATTACAGAGGGGCAAGGATCTTAAATCCTTTGAGCAGTTGAAGGAGGAATTCTCCCTTACTCGTCACTCCTTTTATCAATACCTTCAGTTACGCCATGCCTATCAAGCTCAGGAAAAATTATCCTCTATAATCTGTACACAGATACCTTTAATACAGACTATACTTACAGGGCAATCCTCAAGGGGGTTAATATCTTTGATATATAGACACCTGTTTGTCAAGTCTATGGGGGGAGCTTCTTTGCCCTAAGACGAAATGGGAGAGGGATGTAGGGCCTCTGGGAGACGAGCAATGGAAGAACATCCTTGCTTTGACGCCCATGTTGTCGGTGTGTGAAAGCCAAAGAATGTCACAGCTTTTCTTAGTGCATCGAGTATATAAAACTCCCGACTTTCTCTTTAACATTGGAGTTAGAAGTGATTCCTCTTGCCTTAGGTGTGGACATTCTCCTGCTATGCTATTACACATGTTCTGGGACTGTAGAGAACTTTCTGATTACTGGTCTAGATTATTAGACTGTATTAAAGTTGCTTATCGGATTACAGTTCCGCGCACTCCCAGAGCCTGTGTTCTCGGTATACTGCCTATTAAAAGTCATAATACTAGACTTGGAGTACAGAGGATTTTGTTTCAGGCCAGAAAATTGATAGCTAGGCACTGGCTACGTCAACAACCTCCAACTATGGTGGAGTTTCATAGCAGAATGAAGTTAATTCTACGACTAGAAAAAGGGGTATATGTGAAACGTAATTCTGAAGCAAAATATACTGCAATTTGGGAAAGGTGGTTAACATCGGATGTGATAGAGGAAGAGCATAATGTGCACAGCTAAATACATATGGGCATAGCCCGCTCGGGGAAGGTATACGGCCGTCTTCTCATCAGGGGGAGGGGGGTGGAAGTTTTTTTTGTTTTTTCTTCCTTTTTTTTTTTTTTTTGTGGGATACAATTGTTTTGTATAATAATAATGGTGGACTCCTTTATTTCCAGTCTATGTACCTAAAGTACTGATTTGTATAAATGATGACAAACTTCAATTGTACTGTTGTTAAACTTTTAATAAAAAAAGTATCTGATTCAAAAAAAAAAAAAAGTGGCTATCATAGAACACAAAGCCAGTGAGTGCAATGTAAATATCAAAAATTAAAAATGAAAGAACAAAAAAATGGGGGGGGGGGGGTGGAAGTGTAAGGGAGGAAAATGGCATGACAGGAAGGAAGCAGTTAAGAGGAAGGAGCTCATCCAGCTCTAGCAGATCCCAAGTAGAGTTCAAAGGAAAGGACTGATTAAGTTTCCTGAAGCCAGGTAGGAAAGTCCAGTCCGGCCTTAAATCTAGTCCAGGGGTCCCAAAGGCGCCTCACACCCTCAGCCCTGTCTGTGTTTTCAGCAGTTAGAGTCTCCATTCTCTCCAAAATGTCTACCACTGTCATCCACTCTTTGATAGATGGGGAAGGGAAGGGGGGTCGGAGACCTGCAATGTCTGCGGAGAACTGTGCGTGCAGCAGAGAGAAAATGACGCAGTATGTCTCATTTGATGACTGATACAGGGCCCGGTAGAAGAGAAAGGAGAGCCATCTGTGGAATTGGTGTTAAATGTTTGCCTGGTACTTGTTGGTAAACTTCAAAGATATGTTGCTAGAAAGGTTGAATAAGGGTGCAGGACCACCAGATATGAATCATTTTTCCTACCTCTGATTTGCAATGCCAGCAGACTTCCGAAACCTCGGGTTAGTAGGAGTGCAGGACAGATGTGTATCTATACCTGTCTCCCCTCTTTAAAGCCTCATTCACACGTTCGTGTCCGTGCTCAAATCCGTGAGCAGGTGGTTAGTGAGGCATCCGTTAAGCTGTCCGTGAAGGATCCGTGTTGGGTCCGTGTGTCCGTTTTTTGCTGTCCGTGTTGCATCCGTGTTTCACTGACACTGAACAGCTGAAAAATAATTTTCAAAGCATCTCTTCTTAATGATCCATGAAACACGGATGCAACACGGATGGCATCTGTGTTGCATCAATGGTTTTCACGGACCCATTGACTATAATGGGCGTGAGGGATCCGGGAACACGGATCAAGATAGGACATGCATCCGTGCTAAAAAACGGAACCACGGATCGTGATGAAACACTGATGTCTGAACACACACATTCAAATGAATGGGGACGTGTGCTGTCCGTGGAGAACACGCACAAGACACGTCCGTGAAACACTGACGTGTGAATGAGGCTTAAAGGGCCAGAAGTGTAGATATATAGCAGGTAAGTGTGCACAGTGATTAGCTGCAGTTCTATAAAAGTTCTATTGTGTGTGCTGACTCTCCAGTATAGTTCTATGGGATGTAGCTTCACAATGGTCTCCCTTCCTCCTGCATGAAATAGCTGATCAGAAATGACAGGGCGGAGAGGGCTGACAGGCTCAAGCTGCATCACACAGGAAAACATGGAGACCCTGAAGTGAGGAGGCAGCAGCTGTGTCACTGATCTGTTATGGCTGTCAGGGGACTCAGAGCAGTGCAGTGCGACGATACGTCTGCCCCTCTCCATCTCTGCAAAGCCAGGCATGATGGGAAATATACGATTTATTAGAAAAACCATATATGAGGGGAGAAGCAATCAAGATGGTATAAATGGAACACCAAATAAAGCAGGTATACAAAATACATAGACAAGTTCCCCTTCAGGACACAGCCATTTTTCACCTGCCTGACACAATCAAATTTTGCAAATCTGACATTTGTGAATTTATGTGTTAATAACTTTGGAATGCTTTTACTCATCTAAGCCATTCTGAGAGTGATTTCTCATCACACATTGTACTTTATGTTATGGTCATGTTTGACCACAGCATCTGAGGGATTAAATGTATGCAATTGATGTTATTGTCGATCACATAAATTAGTCCCAGTTGTCTGCTGGTCGGGAGTCGGGAAGGGGTTAATTGACATTCACCATATGTCTGCTTTATGTTGTCATCATTTCGTAAACGTAACTTTATTTTTTAGAACGTCAGTAGGCTTAGAATTTTAGAAGAAATTTTCAACATTTTTAAGAACTTTTCCAAAATCCAGTTTTTTAAGGATCTATTCATCTATGAAGTCACTTTGTGAGCCATACACAGTAGAAACCACCCATAAATTACTCCATTTTAAAAACTACACCCCTCACATTATTCAAAACAGATTTTACAAACTTGTTTCACAAGAATTAAAGGAAAGTGGAGGTGAAATTTCTAAATTTCACTTTTTATTGCAGATTTTCCATTTGAATTAATTCAAGGGTTAAAAGCAAGGGTTAAAAGCAAAACAAACCTCAATATTTATTATCCTGATTCTACAGTTTACAAAAACACCCCATATGTGGTCATAAACTGCTGTATGGGCACACGGCATGGCTCAGAAGGAAATGAGCACTATATGGTTTTAAGAAGGCATATTTCGCTGGAATAGTTTTTGGTTGCCATGTCACATTTTAAGAGACCCTATGGTACCCCTACAGTGGAAACACCATTTATACTTATGTAACCCCAAGGAAGTGAGGGGTGTACTGACTGCTTTAACCCCACAGGGGTTTCATTGAATTCAAAAACACATGGCTGTGAAAATGAAAAATGTTATTTATTGTAATAAAATGTTGCATAAGCCCTCCATTTGTCATTTTCACAAGGAGTAACAGGACAAAAAGCACCAAAAGTTTTGTTAAGCATTTTCTCCTGAACACAGTAGCATCCTATGTGGGGTTGTAAATTGCTTTTTGGGAAAATGGCAGGGATAAGAAGGAAAAGAGCGCCATATGTTTTTTGGAGGGTAGATTTGGCTGAAATGGTGTTCAGCACCAACTCACATTTGAAGAGACCGTGAGGTGGAAACCCTCAAAAAGTGACCCAATTTTGGAAACTAAGTGGGTCATTTATTATACTGAAATATGCCTATATTATTAAGCATATTTCAGGCACAGATGTGGTTAGTTGCGCTGCAATCTGTGACTTTTCCCCCGCTTACGCCAGTCTTAATAAATGTGCCCCTAAATCCCTCAAATAATTTATTAAAGGGTCTAGTGAGTGCTTTGTACATCACATTTGCAGAACCCCTGAGGTACCCGTACAGTGAAATACCCCTATAAGTGACCCCCATTTTAGAAATTTCTCAAGCTATTTTTTTTAGTTTTTGGAGCTGTGCTGTGTGACGGAGCTGTGTGAGGGCTTTTTTTTTGCGTGATGAGTTGTCATCATCATTGATCCCATTTTTATTTAACTTTTTGAGAATAAAGGCAGCAATTCTGTCACTGCTTTGTGGGTTTTCTTATTGTGGCGAACATTGTGCAGGAAAAATACCCTTCTCTTGATTCTGCTGCTCAGTACGCGTGAGCTGCAGGGAGAAAGTCATCCTCCCTCCCACCCTTGCAGCTGACAGAAGTTGATTTTTACCTTCGTTTTTCAATCTCCATCGGTTGCGGAGTGGGAGGGGTGTGGCCTAACAGGGTCAGGGGTGCGGTTTAGCGGGACCTGGGGGGATCTTTTGAGGGTGGCCTGAATGGCCATCCTACCTGCCCCCTTAACTGTGACCTCCACAGCACTCCGCTCCCTTAACAGTGTCATCCACAGCGCCCTGCCCCTTTAAAGCTGACCTACAGCAGTGAAGAAAAATGGCTGGGTTGTTATGGAAACCTGGTTTAAAACTGTGTGCATGTGGAGACTAAGGGCCTGCGAGCTTCTATTGGCTGATAAGTGTCATGTGACCGTGTGTATGGCAGTTGGGATATGAGGAGAAAGATTTGCAGGCTTCTATTGGCTAACGTAGGTCATGTGATGGTGCCATATTTGCATTTTTTGGGAATATCTCAGAAACGGTACGTCCTAGAGAGCTGAGAACCGGTCTAAAACCTTCCCATACAACTGTTGTACCAGTGTGCAAAATTTTGTGATTGTACATGCATTGGTGCGGATTCCTTTAGCGGACATACATATACACATACATACACTCAGCATTATATATTAGAAGGAAAAAAAAACCTGGAGTGCTTCTTTAAAAAAATAGCTCAAGAGTATGTTGTACTTACATATACCAGTACAGTTCCATCTTCTTGTACCTCTCTCATGAACTGCTCATTTCAGCACTGGTGATGAAAGAAAAGAAATCAATAAGAATTATGTTACACACATATGAGAAGCAAAGTAAATGATTATGGAGGTAGAACCTAGCTTAGTATCAAAGATAAATACGGTTACAAGAGACAGAAGTGAATTATTTAGTTTATTTTGGACAAACTGTTATTTAAAATATCCATCTGTCCTAAACTTATCATGTAAGAGTTTTAAAGGGATATGTTAACAAAGCCAGTTACCTCTTGTCCACTGGTTAGGAGATAACTCTGTTAGAATGGAGCAAGGATCAAGTATACGCACTGCCACTCAGAGATAGCCGAGGACTGTAGTCGACTAGCTTCTTAAGTCAGGCAGATTTTGAATGGAGCAGTGATGTATTTGCTCGAACAAATTTAAATGGAGGACATGGATCCCCCGGTTTCATGATCATTAGACATCTCAGGGGGATAGGAGATAACTTGTTGCTACCACTTTACCTTTAGGGATTGAAGCACTGAGGAATCACAAAACAATAAATCACTTGCTACGGTATCAATTCAATGTTATTACTGGAAACTGTATCACCCGATTTAAAACATACCTTTTAGGCTACTTTCACACTTGCGTTTTATAATTCCGGTATTGAGTTCCGTCTTAGGGGCTCAATACTGGAATAAAACTCTTCAGTTTTGTCCCCATTCATTGTCAATGGGGACAAAACTGAACTGAAGACAACGGAATGCTCCTAAAAGCATTCCGTTCCGTCTTCAGACCGGAGAGCAAACCGCAGCATGCCGTTTGCTCTCTGGTCCAGGCATCTGCACCAAGATGGATCCATCATGACCCCCAATGAAAGTCAATGGGGACGGATCCGTTTGGTGTGATACAATGGTGAACGGATCCGTCCTCCATTGACTTTCAATGGAGTTCATGACGGATCCGTCACCTGCATACATACACACATACAGACATACACATAAACATACACAGACATATACACATACAAATACACATACATACTTACATGCTCCCAGCAGGTCTCCACAGTGCAGGAGGAGCAGGACGGCGAACACACAGGACGATTCCACCCGGCGCCCAGCAGAGGGCGCTGTGGGGAATCATCCTATGTGCGCGCTGTCCTGCTCCTCCGGTGCTGTGGAGACATGCCGGGAGCATGTAAGTATGTATGTGTATTTGTATGTGTATGTGTATATGTCTGTGTATGTTTATGTGTATGTCATAACATTCACATTCCCACATAGGGACTCTGTTGTACTCCTTATTGGATTACTGTCCCCTGAAGAACCATGATCTATTGTAGAAGAGAAATGTTTTGGGACAGTGGAAATATTCATTTAAAAGGGACCGATAATGGTTTAATAGCAGTGAGTCATCTGTGAAGAAGGACAGTCTTCCCAGGGCTAACACCCTGCAGTTAGGCAGGGGACGTACAGTGAGAGTGGATGGGTGGATATTTATCAAGCTATCATCTGGATATCGGAGGGATAAGTCTAGGGTGACACTGTGTAGCACTATAGATTGCTGTTAACTACTGAACCACAGCTGCAGTCCAAAGTGATGTATGAGGCTGGCCCTTGAATATTACAGCTGTCACACAATAGTTAAAACTCAATAAAAAGCACAACAAAAAGTAGCAGCGTAGTCTTAATGCTTAAAATGCTGTGACTGTGAATAACAAACTCAGTGTATCACTAGTACAGTACCAGGAAAGCTGGATGAAATCTCATCCACACTCTGCTGCGTATATTGACATGCCATGCAGATTTCAATCTTTGCAATGAATAGGCTGACATTTTGTGGCACATCTGCTTCAAATCCGCAGTGGAATTACAGCAAAATCTGCAATAGAAAATCAAATTTGTGTGGCAATATCCTTAGCCCTTTCAGCCCTGGATGATTTTCCGTTTTTCACTCCTTGCCTTCCCGGAGTCATAACTTTTTTTTATTTTTCTGTTCACATATCCGTTTGAGGGCTTATTTTTTGTGGGGCAAGTTGTACTTTCTAATAGCGCCATTTAATATTGCATACAATATAGTGGGTAGCTGGAAATTCCAAATCGAGTTGAAGCTGACGTGTGTTCTTCATTTTTTGGGTCAGTACGATTACAGCTATACCACATTTGTATAGTTTTTTGTCTGTTTTAATAATTAACCCTTAGGCTCCCAACACCTATATGTATGGCACTGGGAGGATCTTTAAATATGGCACACGCTTGCTCCCTGGTTTAGAATGGTCCCCCATGCGCCGTTCGGGGAACCCAGTCCTTTATTCTAACATGCTGAGTCTCTCTGAAGAGTCCCAGCATATTAGAGCTGCAGTTCCTATGTTGGCCTGTAGGTGGCAGGCCAACATAGGATAACAGCAAAATCAGCTTATACTGTACTTTTCATAAAACATTTTATTGCATGTACTTTACATAAAAGCTAAACTACACGTATTAAGTATCCATCCGAGTTACCGTGAACAGCTCATTTTTGGCTACTTTCACATCTGCGCTTTCCCTTTCCGCTATTGAGATCCGTCATAGGATTTCAATAGCGGGGGGAAAACACTTGCGTTTTGTCCCCATTCATTGTTAATGGGGACAACTGAATTGAATGAAACGGAGTAAACCAGAATACATTCCGTTCCGTTTGACCAAGTCTTTCTGTCCGCGATGTGGTGCGGAGCACGAAGAGTCCACCATGACTCACAATGTAAGTCAATGAGGACTCAATAGAAAACAGATTGACTTTCAGTGGTGTTCATGACAGATCCGTCATTGCCATTTTAAAGATAATACAATCGGATCTGTTCATAACGGATGCAGATGGTTGTATTATCCACATTTTTGCAGAAAGCATACGGCTGTCTAAATGAGCCCTTATGGTGCCACAATGGCCTCCATTAAATGCAGTTAATGCACTGGAGATGTGGCTGTCTCCATTGGTTGTGCACTCCTAACTAACCTGTCTGCCCCATAGGCTGATTTTAATTAGTGCTAGTGTAAAGGTCTAGCCTGCTCCCATTTGACACCAGGAGAGGTAAAATACAGTGTGGGCTCAGCATGAATGTGGAACCTGCATTCCGTGAATTTAATGGAGGCCATTGCGGCACCAAAAGAGGTATAATACAGTGTAGGCTCGACATGCATGTGGACCCTGCATTCCCTGAATTAAATGGAGGCAAGTATGGCACCAGCAGAGTTAGTATTTAGTGTACGTTCCTGTCCTAAAGAGATCATTTTTCTAGATGGCAGACAGGCACAAATAATTTTGTACAAAATGTATGTGCCAAGAATCTCACATTTGTAACATAGCATTAGTACATTTTCTATAGTGTGTATGGTACGATTGTATTTACTTTATTATTTGTCTTTGCAGAGTGCTTTTACATTGTGTCTGTTTTTGCTTTTGTGCTTCCAATCATGGCGATGTGCACCTGCGCATTGGGATGTGCTGACTAACCCCCATCTTTTTCTTTGCAAAGACAAAAAAGTAATGCCAAAAATCGCTTTTTGTATATTTGCAACGCAAAAAAGTACCCTCAAACAGAACAAAAGCTAGGCCTTATGCAAGCATGTTGATGAAAAAGAACATAAAAAGTGTTGGCTGCTTAAACATGGAGACGCAAAAAAAAGTAAACATTAGATTTAGTCATTAACCTCTTTGATACCAGAGTTTTTTTGCGTTTTCATTTTTATTCCCTATCTTCCTTCAGCAATAACTTTTTTTATTTTTCTATTCACATTTCCATAAGAGGGCGTCACAGCCAGAGAGAAGGAGAAGCCCATTGAGAAACCGAGCCGTCTCCTCCTCCCTGTACCGATATTCTAAATTAACATATCAGGTGCCAAAAACAGCACAGGAACGGAGAGGTATTTAAAGGGTTTCTGTCACCAGTTTTTTCGGTATGAATCAGGCTGACATTAGAGATGGCTTTTTAATTTTTTGCTTTATGCACGGAGTATCACATTAAACTCTTCTTTTCGCATATGACTTTATGAGTGCGTAGTTTCATTAATTAAGACTTGTCTGGTGATATTATCCTTATACCATAGCACCTGACCCCAAGTGGAGTGCATATCCTGTTTACCTTATCTCCGTAAAAAGGTTGTCACTAAAGAGTTAATGAAAAACCGAACAAAAAAAAAACAATAACATATGTGCTGTCGGTTAATCGGGCTGATGGTTGGTTTAGTTTTTTTATTGATTAATCGTCCAGCCCTACTATTTGGAGAGTCACATGGCACAGTTTGGTCACACGGCACAGCTGAGTAACAGAAGGGAGGTTATAACTCACAAATACAATCACCAGTAAGAAGATTACCTTCATTACAGTTTACATCATATAACTTTCTAACGGATCAGATAATAAAATTTTTGTCGGAGTGTTTCTTTAAGTTGTATTTTTGTATATATAGTATGCTGTACGTTCTCAAAAAATGCACAGGGCAGCATGGTGGCTCAGTGGTTAGCACTGGTGCCTTGCAGTGCTGGGTTCCTGAGTTCGAATAAAATCAGGGACAACATCTGCATGGAGATTGTATGTTCTTCTTGTGTTTGAGTGGGTTGTCTCTGGATACTCCGGTTTCCTCACACACTCCCAAAAATATACATATAGGCAAACTGGCTTCCTACGAAATTGACCCTAGTGTGTTGGAGTTGAGTGACTATAAGGCTCCCACTGACTTTCCAAGGAGTCACCCCCAGCCACACAACTATACCTGCTCTTTGATTTCCTGTGAGAAAAGTGCATTACAAATGTTTGTCACTGTCATTTTTGTAACATTGCAGCTGTTTGCTGTGTACAATATATATCTTTAAAGAGTAACTGTACTAACACAATGTAATTAAATTTAATGGAGAATTGTGTAATTAGCAAATTCCTAATTTGCTTCAATTAAAAAATCATACATCCATCTGAAAAAAAAGTTGTAAAGTCATGGCCACTAGGTCTCACTTTCACCTAACTTGCAGTCCACTGCCTTTTGATAGGCTAGATTCATCTCTCGTAACAGAGACATATCACAGGAAATGGGGGCATGTCAAAACTAGTTGAGCTCCTGAGCCTGAACTTACTCTACATAGATTATGAAAAGCAGAAAAGCTTCTATGTGTCTGTAAGTCTGATCTTCCAATACTTATCAGCTTTCTAAGCTCCCTAGAAATAAATATAGTGGGAAGTGAGGTAACTGCAGTATAGTACTGGCAGATTCCTCAGAAGGGAGACACCACTGCTTGTGAGAGAAATGCATCTAGATGTGTAGCTGAAACAGGGAATATTATGACTGAAGAAGACATTAGGGAAGCCAAAAAGACAAATTCCTTCAGTTATGATTGTATATGTACAATGAAGCACAGCCATTATGCAAACTTTTTATTTCAAAACTCTGGAATGCTTTAACACATTTGAGGATTATGGCCAAATATTGCATGGTCTCTGTTTCAGTGTTTGTACAAGCTCTTTTTTATGTACACATACACTTGTAGTATACATGTGCTTTGCAAATCATAACCAGTTCAAACCAGGCCATTTACACCTCTTCCTGACTATACATATTTTCTATTTCTTTTTTTACACATGAGTATTTGAGAGACATAACTTTTTTTCAGTTTGGTTATGTAAATAATTTTTACACCTTTTCTGGTGGCTTTATTTTATGTCATTTTTATTTTAGTATTTTTAGCTTTTAATTTTTATACCTGGAAAAGGTTCCCCAGAGACATTGTACAAAGCTCTTTCAGCCTTATTGCATAGCTGATCTGGGTCTCCTAAGACCCAGCAGCTCGTGAAGATACCCTGGCAACCACATGATGACTAGGAAGGAGCAAAAAATGGTACTGGCACTTCCTGGTCTAAATACACAGCTCACTGAGCAATGTGTATAAAGCAAGAGAGAAAACAGGGATGTTAAAAAACAGTCCCTACCTTCTTGTTGGGGAACTCCTGCTGCTGCTGCTGCTTACTCTCATTCACAAAAGTCCTTGTAGAGTTAAGAGTGACTCACCTAGATGTTTATGGTCAACAGACAGTTACATTTTCACATTGTGCCTCCTTTTTTACTTACTTTCAGAAATATATGGGAATGGGAGATTGTTTTTGTATTTTGTAATTTAGGCTATTATTTATTTGTGCATGTCAAAACCACAAAAATTAAAGACTCTGCAGATGGAAATTTTCCGTTTCATATGGGCTAATAAGAGACCGAGGATAGCTAGAAATATAATGCATCTACATAAGAGTTTGGGTGGTCTCTCAGTTCCTCTTCTTTACAAATATTATCTTGCAGCCCAGTTATCACAGCTGGTTTCATTTAGTGCTTCTTCTCATACCCCACAATGGGTCCATTTAGAGTCTGATTTACTACTACCTACCTCCCCATCAGCATTGATTTGGTCACCTGACATTCCTTTGGGGACGATAGACCCAGCCGCAAAAATTTCCTACCTCATGATTCAACTCTGGAGGAAGGTTAGGTTTAAATATAAATTGCAGAATCCCATCTCTCCCTTGCTTCCATTGTTTAGAAACCCCCTATTCCCACCTGGTCTATCGCCAACCGAGTTTATTTGGTGGAAACATACCAGATTACTTTGTGTTGGTGACTTCCTACTCCGCTCTCAACTCCTGTCCAAGGCATATTTCCTATCTGCTTTCTCCCCCCCACACTTGGAAATCTTTAGAGTCTCCCAGGTTTTCCATTTCCTGACATCTCAGATCCCAGCCACCAATATGATCATGCATACATCATTTGAAAGACTCTGTAGATACAGAGCTTCAGAGAAAGGTTCTCTTTCTTTTTATTTACTCGTTGTTAAATGCACCACCCCCCTAATGCCAAATTAGCATTCATGCATAGCTGGGAGGTTGACCTAGGAGAGACTCTCTCCGTGGAACAATGGCAAGACTGCTGTATTATGATCAGTAAGGGGAGCTGGCAGGTCACCTTAATGGAAACTTCTTTGAAGATTCTTCATAGACCTATTTTGTACCGTCCAGGCTACACGCTATCTAGCCCACTGTCCCCCCCCTATTGCTTTTGGGGATGTCAGTCTGTGGGGAATACCCTTCATATATGGTGGACTTGTCCAATCGTACGTCAATTCTGGACTAACATCAAGAGAGGACTATATGAGGTTTTCAGGAAGGATCTACCTCTGTCAGCTCCTGTATACTTGCTGGGTCTTAAGCCACCGACCTTTACCTACACGGAGTATAAATTGCTTCAATTCATCCTGATGTCAGCCAGGATTCACATAGCAACCAAATGGCGTACTCCGTCCCTTAGGATGTCATTAGTTATCCACAGAGTTAATACTATTGCACTGTATGAAAAGCTAAATGCTACACTAAATGATACGAGAGAACGCTATGCGCAAATATGGAATCCCTGGCTGAACTGCTCTAAATCTCCCAATTTACAATACTATCTATCTCTATAGCCAGATAACCTGAATTCTGGGAAACTATCTCAAAAATTTTTAATTTTTTTTTCTCTTCCCCTCCCATCCTTTACCCTTGACCGGGGGAGGTCATCAGACGGTCTCTCACAATTCTAATGTAAAACGAGTCAGACAATTCTTGTTTAATGAAAATTTTAATTGATTTATGATTGTTTCATTTACACATTTAGTTACTATATACGTTGTTCACCGCATGTGATTATACCAGTTGGAGAATTGTATTCAATTCATATGCCTTGCTATTGTAACCGAGATTTCTCCTATTTTGCAATTAAAACAATAAATATATTTTGGAATTAAAACCACAAAAATTGTCCTGGCTACAAGCTGCGCAAAATGTCCAAAAACCACTGGGCAGCAAAAGGGTTAAATTTCACTGTGAATGAGATTTTGTAAAATCCTATTCACTACACTATAGGCATAGGATATGTCTGAAAATCTGACACATGTGAACACGTGTCCTATTTTTTGAGATTTTGCTGCAATTTCCCCAATGACTTCGACAGGAAAAAACTACAGCATTGAGAACCAGAAGCAAAAGTGACATTGCTGTTTCTACATGTGCTAACCAGATTTTGGTTTTCATTAGAAGCATTTTAGGACTATTTCGTTAGACTGTTCCGTCAATAAAAAAAGGAATACAATAGCTGCTATTTTATACTCTATGACTGAGGTTTGACCACAGTCTTTTCCCACAATTCAATATGCACACTGATACTGAACATTTACAGTATATTATTTTAAAAAATTGCAAGGAAGCTGGAAGAATAAATACCCCCTTTACACAATTCTGTCACTGTTTCTTCACTATTAAATCTATCATTGGTTGGATTAGTCACGTACATTCCTGAACTAAGAACATTTTCTTCCCTAAGTTACATACAACAGCCATACCAGGAAATACTTTGCTTAGCTTATTTCCTTACTTTTCAGGATTTCCTAGTGTAAATACAAATGATTCATTTCATTGTTTTACTGTTGATAAACAGCTTTATCATCACCTTATAGTATATTTAAAGAGAACCTGTCACCATGCAGTGCAATTTGCTGGCAGCATGCTATAAAACAGGAGGAACTGAGCAGACAATATAGTTTTGTGGGAAAAAGATTAAAAAAGACTTGTAATTTTATCTACTCTTTCTGGGCTGAGGATGGCCCATTCAGCTACTATCAGTGATTGACAGCATTTGTGTGTGTGTGTGTGTGTGTGTACACTGAGATAGCTGTCAATCACTGTTAACACCGCCCCTGTGTACAACTGAACTCAGAAAGAGCAGAGACTTAAATGTAGAAATAACAAGTTTTGTTGAATCACAAAACCATATATCATTCTGCTCCACAGCATGCCGCATGCAGAGTGCACTGCATTGATGGGTTCCCTTTAACAGTATTATTATTGAAATTAAGAGGAGTATGAGGTTTTACCTTGGTTTGACAGAAGATTATGTGATATTGTACAATTTGCCAGACAGTCTAGCTGCAGACAATTACTGGACTAGGTTTTGCACAACATTATAGTTATCTTATTCCATTTCTTTATAAAACATATACACGTAAAGCTGCTTCTATATCCCAACTGTAATGCATAAAGTGACATCCACCAACTGTGTCCAGTCATCTTAGTAAAACAAGCACAATATGTCCACATTTAGCTCAGGCAGAGTTTACTAGCCTCTCTATGGTAACCAGACACAAGTCATAAAATGTAACCTTACTTCTGCCATAAAACATCTGCTTGCCTTCCACATTCTGCTAAGTAAATTCTTACAAAGAAAGATCAGCACAAGCCGTTTTCAACAGAAAGCAGCAGAAGCTCACCACTTAAAGCAGACCTCTAGTAACCAATAAAAACTTTACATTGCTCTTACATGCTCATGTGCAGGACCTAGTTAAAGCCTTTCCATGCAAAGCTCCCTGCTGGTTGTGCTGAAGACCTTTCCTTTTTCCTAATTCACTACAATTGATTATCTGCCATATTGCACATACAGTGGAGCTGCTGTCTGATCACTGTCACCGTATACCTTGAAGCTTATTCATACAATGTTGTCAAAGTTTTTTCCAAAATCAATGAAACATGACTGCACATAGTGTTAATAGACCCCTAAGGATAAAGCCTGACAATTCAGCAGGCTGAATATGTCCAACCAACGTTCACCCTCGGTAGCCAAAGGACGCATGATTTTCCCTCAACATTGTGCGGGCATTGGCTGCGGGTTGTGGGTATGACATGGACCCTAACAGGCTAGTTTACTCTACTTTCCCCCCAAGCCTATCACAATGCTGACTGTTTGCCTGCAATTGGGCAGAGGCTGCTGTAATCACAAGACTTTATAAGCTAATAAGTTCCCTCTACAGACAGACAGGAACCTCTGCTAGCATGATCAACCCTATTATACCAGGCATATTGCTTGGTAGGGTTGATCATGATGATTAAAACATTATCTTCTTTTTCTTTGTAGCATGCACAGCTGCCAAGATATCATTACTTTTATGCAAATTAGGCAGTTGTATCTTTAGGGGTCTCTTGCAGCACCACTACAGCTGGGCCCTCGGTGCTCAGTACACTCCCACCTCCCCTTTGATTGACATCTCTATATAATGGTGCCTGGGCTGTGATTCACTAAAGGCCCCTTTACAATGCCCAATATTCGGGCAGATTATCACTAATGGGAGTTCGTACAAATGCTCATTAGTGATAATCGGCCCATTTAAAGGTGTCACCAATTACTCGACAAACAAGCGAAATGCTCATTTATCGGGTAATAGATCGTTATTTCTTATTTAAGGATGTGTTCTACCTACAGTTCCAGGGAACGGCGATTGGGGCGGCCTGTGCGCTGTCCTTCGCTAATCTGTTCCTGGAGCTGTGGGACAGGACAATCTTTTTGACAGACACTACCCCTCTGGTTGGCGGGGTCCAGATGTGGGCCTACTCTATATAGACGATATTTTCATCATATGGCAGGGCCCACAGGCTGGATTGGGTCAACTGGTAAAGGCATTGAATAATAAATTGATTTAAACATTAAATTGACCCACAGGGTGACAAGAACAGATGTTGAGTTCCTCGATGTTAAGATTCTTGCCGACGATGAAGGCAGGATCACAACAGATCTTTTTAGAAAAGAAACGTCAACAAATGCATTGCTTCACGTGGACTCATGTCACCCTAGGAACCTCATCCATAGCATACCATACGGCCAATTTCTGAGAAGAATTTGTTCTAGGGAAAAATTCTCTGAAAAACAATCTCATGACCTAACACATGGATTTCAAGAAAGAGGATATTCGAGAAGGAGTATAACACAAGGTTATGAAACAGCCAGACAAATTAAGAGAGATGACCTTTTTAAAGGGAAAGATAAACAACAACGTGAATACAAGAATAAAGTGCGTTTTATATCTACATATAACCCGCAATGGAAAAAGATGAGGGCAGCTTTGACAAAGTATTGGGAGGTATTACTGCTGGATCCAACCTTGGAAAAAGTACTTCTGTCAACCCCAGCCATTACATATAGGTGGTCAAAAAACTTGAAGGACATCTTAGTCAAGAGCTACCATCCAGGTGAGCATCCATCAAAGACATTTGGATCAAAGGGTCCAAAATGGGGGTGTTCCCCATGTGGGAAATGTGTGGCCTGTAAGAATATTGATAAGGCTTCTCATTTTAACAACTTAGACTAACAAACAATACACGATCACTTACAATATCACTTGTGGAACAGCGGGTATGATATATCTGGCACACTGTCCATGTCAATTGGTATATGTGGGGATGACCTCGATAGAACACATCTTGGCCATTGATGGGGCAAGAGATGAGGAGGATTTAACAAAGTTAAAGGGGTATTCTCATCTTAGACAATGAGGGCATATCGCTAGGATATGCCCCCATTGTCTTATAGGTGCGGGTTCCACCACTGGGACCCGCACATATATCCAGAACGGAGCGGGGAGCGCTGCGCCTGGAGGACCCCAGGTTTCCGGGGGTCTGGCCACCACCAGGTGCAGCTCCCCGCTGTGCTCATAGAAATGAATGGGAGCGCAGCGCGCAAGCGCGGCCACCGCTCCCATTCATTTCTATGGAGCCGACGGAAGTAGCTGAGCTAGCGCTCGGCTATTTTCGGCGGCCCCATAGAACTGAATGGAGGGCGGCTGCGCATGCGCAGTGCGCCCTCATTCAGTTCGGGGGCTCCGTTCTGGATATAGGTGCGGGTCCCAGCAGCACCTATAAGACAATGGGGGCATATCCTAGCGATATGCCCCCATTGTCTAAAATGAGAATAACCCTTCAAATCTATTCCCAGATATTTTAAAGAGTTCCATAATTCTAACAGTTCGGGACTGAGAGGGGGAAAATGGTGGAAAATACTGGCACAAAAAGAGGTGAGATGGATCTATGAATTAGATTATGTAGCTCCTAAAGGTTTAAATGAAGAGATTACTTTTTTTCCCATTTCTATAACTTGTTTGTAAGTCTAAGCTGTGATGTACTTAAATATATACATTGAGTCTTTTTTCCCTTCCTTGTCAGTCTATGGTCCATGGTTCTTTGATTTTAACATGCACAGTTTTTACAGGACTTTGTTTTCCGTCCAGCATAACGGCATCCAGACGGATCCGTTATGCAGGGCCATAGGCTTCTATTATGACGGATCAAAACGGAATGCCTCTTAAAGGTGTCCGTTTTGATGTCCGTCCTAGGGATTCCGTTTCTTTCCGTTATAACGATGTTATAACGGAAAGCCTGAACGGAAGCCCTAACGGTGATGTGAATGCACCCTAAGTATGATTTTTTAAAAGTGGCTGGGTGGGGCTGATCTGAGGTCTGAGGGGGGGCACAACTCGCTGACCTGAGGTCTGATGGGGGCACATGGGGGCACAAGAGGCTGGTCTGATGGGGCACAAGAGGCTGACCTGAGGTCTGATGGGGGCACAAGAGGCTGACCTGAGGTCTGATGGGGGCACAAGAGGCTGACCTGAGGTCTGATGGGGGCACAAGAGGCTGACCTGAGGTCTGATGGGGGCACAAGAGGCTGACCTGAGGTCTGATGGGGGCACAAGAGGCTGACCTGAGGTCTGATGGGGGCACAAGAGGCTGACCTGAGGTCTGATGGGGGCACAAGAGGCTGACCTGAGGTCTGATGGGGGCACAAGAGGCTGACCTGAGGTCTGATGGGGGCACAAGAGGCTGACCTGAGGTCTGATGGGGGCACAAGAGGCTGACCTGAGGTCTGATGGGGGCACAAGAGGCTGACCTGAGGTCTGATGGGGGCACAAGACGCTGACCTGAGGTCTGATGGGGGCACAAGACGCTGACCTGAGGTCTGATGGGGGCACAAGACGCTGACCTGAGGTCTGATGGGGGCACAACGCTAACTTGAGGTCTGAGGGGGCACTAGATCGCTGACCTGAGGTCTGATGGGGCACATGTTTTGATCTGAGATTTATTATTCCTGTACTGTGACATCACTGTGTTTATTATCCCTGTACAGTGACATCGCTGTGTTTATTATCCCTGTACGGTGACATCACTGTGTTTATTATCCCTGTACAGTGACATCGCTGTGTGTATTATCCCAGTGCAGGAAGAGGTAAGTGGTCCTGTGTTTTGTGTGTTTGTTTTCTATTTTCAGGGTCGTGAATGCAGAGGACTACGTCGGATTCGGTGGACTACGTCGGACCAGCTTTTTTTTTTTTTTTAAATAAAATGGTCAAACAGGGGTCTGGGGGAGTGTTTATTTCAATAAAATGTTTTATACTTGTGTGTGTGTATTTTTTTTTTTACAATACTACAGTTTTAGTAATTACGGCTATCTACAGACGGCCCTGATTACTAATACTGGGCTTAGTGCTTGCCGGTATGGCAGGCCAGCACTAACCCCAACATCTATTACCTCGGCACCCACCGCCACCAGGGGTGCGGGAAGAGCCGGGTACCCGCAGGACCGGACCTTCTAAATTGAGGGTCTGGCTCTGGGGCGGCTGCAGGCTGGTACCATTAGGCTGGGAAGGGCCAATAACCGTGTCCCTTCCCACCCTGGTAGTGCCAGGCTGCCGCTGCTGGTTGTATCTGGCTGGTGAAGGAAAAAAGGGGGGGACCCCACGCCATTTTTTTTTTCAAAAATTTCATTATTTAAAAAAAAAAAAAGGTCAGATCACAAGCAAGGTCCTGGGGGGGAAGGGGGGGGGGGTGAGGGGTGCACAGATAAGGGCTAGGGTGGCGCACACAGGGGGCAGCAGAGACGACAACCAGAGAGGCACAGACAAAGAGGGAGTGGGGCACAGATAAGGGCCCAGGGGCGCAGACCAGGAAGAGGCGTACAAAGACAAGGGTCAGATCCCAGGGGTGCAGACAGGGGCCAGGTAGGCACAGCCAAAGGGGCACAGATAAGAGCCAGGGGCTGCATTGAAAGGGCCAGGGTGGTGCACAGAGCAGGGTCAAAAGCAAGGTCTGGGGGGGGGGGGGTGAGGGGCGCACAGATAAGGGCCAGGGTGGCATTAATAGGTTCTTCTTTATTTTGGCGAGGTATCGTATCAGTATCGAGTATCGTGATACTTTTGTACGTATCGGTATCGAACTCAAAATTCTGGTATCGTGACAACCCTAATTGGATCTATTAAATACTCACACTCATTGGATTTTTCATCCCCTATAAATATGAGGGGACTTATTCTCTGCTAATGAATTGACACCATTTATGTTATTTATTCTTATTATTATGATATGACATCAATTAATTATGTGTATTTTATTACTATTTATTATTATCCCTTTTTTGCACATGGGAACTATCTTCACTTTTTGCACTTGGGGAGCACTGACTAGTTTACCTGCTTTGTATTTTTCACTGCATGATTTTGATAATTTTTTTTTAGATTTTATATATTTGTTTTTTTTTCTTTTTTTTATTAAAATATTATGTTGGTATGATATGAAATAATTGCACTGTTTTAATGATGGTACCATGATCTTAATTTTATATGTTATTCCACCTTTCATAATAATGTATATTGATTTCACATGATTCTTTTTAAAAATATTCAGTGGTTATTAATATTTGAGTTCATGATAAGAATATACTGTCTACTGGGGTTTCTTGGTGAGGTACTGATTGTTATTATCCAGTGAGTGTGATGTGCATATGCACGGCCATCTTGGGCCAGCCAGTGTGGCGAATGCATGGTGACGTGCGTCTCGGGCCTCGGTTTGACCTGACACGCACGTCTCCAGCATTCCCGCCGAATAGGAAGTGAGGAACGGGGACTCTTACTGAACATAATGAGGTAATAGCTGGCTGCATTTTATTTCATTGGTTAGTTTGGATATAAAAGGAGGTGGTTTCTGATTGTGGCATTTTATCCCCTGAAGAAGCCTAGTGGTGAAACGGCGTTGGGAGGGGGATGCTGCGGAGCCTGCCTCAGATTGGTAGGTACTCTGACTTGTATGTGATGTCTTGATGCCCATTACCATTGTTTCCTTTCTATATGGATGGTTTATTACCTGGTATATTATATTTAATGGTGTTGGGTATTTATGGATGCCTGGAATAGGTAAATATTAGAGATGAGCGAACGTGCTCGAAACGAGCACTGTACAGCTCGGCTCCCCAGCGCTCGCATGGGTGCAGGCAGCCGCTTCCATCCTCCTGAGGAGCACTTTCGCTCATCTCTAGTAAATATCTGATGGCAGACTCTGCTGCGTCCCCCATTTTTCTCACCAAGATATACTTACCGCTGCTTTTTTGATATATAGATTGCGGCAATAAATTATGTAATTGTATCCAATAAAATTTATTATCTTTTGTTACACTCTCGTGGAGGTATATTTTTTGTATTGGTGACATAGCATTTCTAGGGTCTATTTTCATATAAAAAAAAACACAGTCATGTCAGCTGTGACTGAGAAGGGTTACATTCACACAGTTCTTTGCCTCGTGTCCCATACTTTTCCGCAAAGCATTAAAGGGAGTCTGTCACCTCATTTTCACCAATATAACTAACAGCACTGCCTCACAGAAGATTGCAGACACATCCCAGACATACCTGTGTGCACGGTGCGTCTGTATTACATGTCAAGAAAAAGCACTTTTAGGCTACATTCACATGACCGTTGTGTTTTGCTGATCTGCATATTGCAGATCCACAAAACACTGATACCAGCCTATGTGTGTTCCGCAATTTGTGCAGCACACATACCGCGGCTATCGTAGAAATGCCTATTCTTGTCCGCAATTGCAGCGGTTAGAAATCAAATCAGGAGAGAAAGTTGTTTTTACTTTCACTTTCAGCCAGGCACTAGGGAGCTGTTTTCCAGCAGAATAAAAGTGCTTTTCCTGGACATGGAATACAGACACAAAGTGCACACAGGTATGTCTGGGATGTGTGTGCAATCTTCTGTGGGGCACTGTTGTTAGTCATATAGGTGAAAATGAGGTGACAGACTCCCTTTAATTTTTTTAAATTACAGAATGCTCTTCAGGTGTGGTGTATGTCCCCACTGACTTCAACAGATAAAAAACGATAAAAGAAAGCATACACCTATTTAACGTTAAATTATACACATTTTTAACTGAAAAGTTTATAGACCTAAAAAAAAAAATCAAACAAGCTCAATAATGGTGCAAAATAGCAGTCCAACTTTGTATGAACATGGTCTTAGAAGGTCATAAATGGAAGGAATTGACAACGATATGTGCATGTAAGCTGAAGTTTTTTGTTTTTTTTTGTTATCACTAGGGATGAGTGAACTTGTGTTTTACAAGTTCGAGTTTTGGGTTATATAACAATTCCAATATGGATTCCGTTATCACGAGCCATAACGGAATCCTGTATAATGTAAACCAGACAGATCCGTTATGCGGCCCATAGATTTCTATCATAGCGGAATGCAAAACGGAATGCCTCTTAAAGGCACTCCGTTATGCATTTACGTCACAGATTTCCATTATGGCCCGTGGTAATGGAATCTATATAGAAATTGTAATAAAACCCGAACTCGAACTTATAAGACACAGGTTTGCTCATCTCTAGTTATTACTACTACACACAGAAAGACAAACAGTGGTATTATTACACATAAACCGATCCGGAATGAAAGTCAAGCTCTGAACAGAATCTGATTAACATACATACAGAGCACTGTAACAAGGCTCCATAGGGCGCTGACGTTTCGCATTGTCATGTAATGTATGTCTGTATGTTTGATGTAGTCGTATGTTTGTATGTATGTCTGTTTGTATGTAGTCTGTGTCTGTTTGTAGCAAGCGCTGCTCCGGCTCCACACATGTGGAGCAGGTGCCGGATCCGTTACAGTACTTTACTTAGGCCTTGTTCACATATCAGTTATTTGATCAGTTATTTCCATCAGTTATTGTCAGCCAAAACCAGGAGTGGAGGCTCCAAAGACATAAGGTATAATGAAAAGATCTGCTCCTGCTCTGTGTTTTTGAACCGCACCTGGTTTTGGCTCACGATAACTGATGGAAATAACTGATCAAAAAACTGAAGTGTGAACAAGGCCTCACACAGCATGGTAGTTTATAACATAAGCTTCACTGAAGTTTTTAAGTAAACAGCTGTTTAGAACATGTAATTATCTAGGATTTGTAAAAGTCTTATGCCTCATTCACACATCAGTGTTTGGTCAGTGAGCACTTCTCCAAAGGTTCATGTGTCTGCCGCTGAATAGCCCAATTTCACTTATTTGGCATACATCAGGCGATATGTATACATTGTGTAGAACTTGAGAGCACAGTGTTTGACACAGGGGTACTTTTTTGTGGTTGTGAGGCCCTCTCATACAATGCTCCTCAGGGCCCTGCACTAGCTTTAAAGCCTCATGCATGCGACCATAGTTTCGGTCCGCATCTGATCTGCATTTTTTGCATTTATTTCAATGGGACCGCAAAAGATGTGGACAACTAACCATGTGCTGTTCACACCCATATCCGTATGTCCATTCCGCTGCCCTGCAAAAAAGATAGAACATGTCCTATTCTTGCGCATTTTGCAAACAAGAATAGGCATTTCTAACAAAGGGGAGGACGTGCGGATCAGTGAAATGCACGCAGCCGGTACCTATGTTATGTGGATCCGTGATTTGCGAATGACAAGATGCGGTCGTGTGCATGAGGCCTAACAGTGTATAAATGTAGCTATGATTCTCATGTTCACAGCTCTCACCTATCAGGGCTCCAGATGGCGACCAAAATGGTCGCAAATGCGACTTAGATTTGACAAATGGCGACAAGACTTTTTAGTCTTGTCGCCATTTGCGCCTGGACCCGATCGGCACCTACTGATACTAGGCTGCGCTACTGCACAGCCTAGTATCAGAGAACATGGAGCAGACAAAATTAAAAAAAAAATATCTCACCTGTAATGCGCCGCAGCTCCGCTCCGTTGTCCGGCGCTCCTCTTCTTCTATGTGCCTGCGCTGCACTGTCCTGACCGCGTACAGCGTCAGGACGTAGTGCGCGCACTCTGACCTGACGCTGCACGCAGTCAGGTGACAGTGCAAGCGCCGGACACGGGAGCAGAGGCGCGGTGCAGGACAGGTAAGTGATTTTTTTATTTTATTCTGATGGTGGCAATGTGGGCTGATCTGAGGTCTGAAGGGGGCACAAGTGGGCTGGCCTGAAGGGGGCACAAGTGGGCTGGCCTGAGGGGGCACAAAGTAGGCTGGCCTGAAGGGGGCCACTGTGGGCTGGCCTGAGGGGGCACTGTGGGCTGGCCTGAGGTCTGAAGGGGGCACTGTTGGGCTGATCCGAGGTCTGAAGGGGGCACTGTGGGCTGATCCGAGGGTCTGAAAGGGGCACGGTGGGCTGATCCGAGGTCTGAAGGGGGCACGGTGGGCTGATCCGAGGTATGAAGGGGGCACGGTGGGCTGATCCGAGGTATGAAGGGGGCACGGTGGGCTGATCCGAGGTCCTGAAGGGGGCACGGTGGGCTGATCCGAGGTCTGATGGGGGCACGGTGGGCCTGATCCGAGGTCTGAAGTGGGCCGGGCTGACCGAGTTGGGGGCGGGGCTGATCCGAGGTCTGATGGGGGGCCACGGTGGGCTGATCCGAGGTCTGATGGGGGCACGCTGGGCTGATCTGAGGTCTGATGGGGGCACGCTGGGCTGATCTGAGGTCTGATGGGGGCACACTGGGCTGATCTGAGGACTGATGGGGCCAATAATTATTAAATAAAAAGTAAAAAAAAAAACAAAACCCACCAATATAATAATATATATACGACCGTGTGAACGTGCCCGCATCTATTCCGCAATTTTGCAGAATAGATACGGCTGCATTCACTTCAATGGGCGGCTTGTGAACTTGCCTAGCCGCGGCTCCGCAAGAAATGATAGAACATGTCCTATTTTTGTCCGCAACAGAAGACAAGAACAGGCATTTTGATCAGGACGCCCGGCAGTGTTCGGCAAATTGCGGAACACAGGCCGGGCGGCATCCGTGGTATTGCAGATCCGTATTTTTGTGGATCCACAATACTATAGCCGTCTGAATGGCCCATTAATCACCCCATTTCTCAATTTTACATATAAAATATATTAATAAATGTCCAAAAAGTTTTAAGTATTAAAATATAAAAAAAATCTCCTATACGGTGAACACGTAAAAGAAAAATAAATAAATAAAACCTCACAATTCACTATGTTTTAGTCACCTTGTCCCCCCAAAAAATAGGATAGGACAATTCTATTAAGGGCCGGACGTTCCGTCTTCTCCTCCAAGTCTTTTTTTTTTATTATAATTTTATGTATTTAAATTTGGCGCCTAAAAATTTTATTTGGCTCCCAAATTTTTCAGGTTAGGAGCCAATGGCTCCTTGGTTTTTTTTTAGTCTGGAGCACTGCCTATACACTGTTGCTTATGAATGCTGCGGACTACACAGTATGCTCATCAATTAGCAGTGCTGCAGCAGAAAAACAATGGCCCAGATTTACTAATGTGTCTGCGCCTAGAAACTACCTATCTTGTGTAGGTTGCACCACTCATTAGTTAAAATGTAGAATTAGGGAACATCTGAACCAATATGAAAGTAAAAAATCCTTCTTTAGACAGGCTCATGCTGGGGATGTGACTACTATAATTTTTTCAGGTTTGACTTTCTACTGTGAAGGTATTACCATGTCCCTCACAGTCCCCTGATCTGAACATTGAAAATCTGTGGATAGACCTCAAAAGGGCAGTGAATGCAGGACAGCCCAGGAATCTCATAGAACTGGAAGACTTTTGCCAGGAAGAATGGATGAAAATCCCTCAAACAACAACTGAAAGACTCTTGGCTGGCTACAAAAAGTGCTTAGAAGCTGTGATACTTTGCAAAGAGGGTGCAGCTAGGTACTAACCATGCACAGTGCCCAAAGTTTTGCTTTTAGCCCTTTTTTGTTATTTTGAAAATGTAGAAGATGAAAATATTTTTTTTTGCTTAAAATACAAAGGGAATGTGCCATCTTTAACTGTATGCCTTTTGGAGATCATTTCTCTATATCTTCAACTTGCTTAACTGTTCACAGCAACAATAATTTTGACCAAGGGTGCCCAAACTTTTGAATGCCAATATCAATATGCTATAGCTTAAAGGGGTTATCAGAGTTTTATTTTTTTAATCTTGCCTTCGTCTTTACACATCCTGCCCCCCGTAAAGTGTATTACAAGTATTGCCTTATGATGATTAACATTACTCTACCGGGTGAGCACGGCACTCCCTGATCTAATTAGCTTGTAGGCATTTCCAGGATCATGTGCCAACACTTGTAAAGCCTCATTCACACGATTAGTGATTGTGAACCAAACAGAGATAATTTAAAGGGAACCTGTCACCTCCTTTTCTGAAAATGAGCTGTTAACAGTACCTTAAAGTAGAGCCGAGTGTGATCCTAATGCTGTTGTTGAAACTGAGAACTGCCGGATGAAAACGCTGAAAACTGAACTTTTAATCTTGCTGCGCGGGCTTTCCGGTGTGGGCTTGAAGTCAAGGGGGCAGCGGCCTCCTTGCTTCAAGTCAAGAAAGCCACTCCCCATTTGCGCTTGACTGACAGTTAGCCCGGGTGCCGGGTATCGCAGAAATCTCGAGCATACGCGTTGCGCGACTGAGTACTGCGCGATCCTGGCACCCGGGCTGTCAGTCAAGCGCAAGTGGGGAGTGGCTTTCTTGACTTGAAGCAAGGAGGCCGCTGCCCCCTTGACTTAAAGCCCACACCGGAAAGCCCGCGCAGCAAGATTAAAAGTTCAGTTTTCAGCGTTTTCATCCGGCAGTTCTCAGTTTCAACAACAGCATTAGGATCACACTCGGCTCTACTTTAAGGTACTGTTAGGCCCCTTTCACACGGGCGATGTTTCCGCGCGGGTGCAATGCGTGATGCGAACGCATTGCACCCGCACTGAATCCTGACCCATTCATTTCAATGGGGCTTTTCACATGAGCGATGTTTTTCACGCAGCAGTTCGCCGTTGCGTGAAAATCGCAGCATGTTCTATATTCTGCGTTTTTCACGCAGCCCTGGCCCCATTGAAGTGAATGGGGCACAAGTGCGGATGCAATGCGTGATTCACTGATGGTTGCTAAGAGATGTTGTTTGTAAACATTCAGTTTTTTTTCACGCGCGTGAAAAACGCATTGAAACGCTTCGCACCCGCGCGGAAAAAACTGAACGAACGTACGCAATCGCAGTCAAAACTGACTGCGATTGCGTGCGGATTGGTGCGGATGCGTGCGGATTTTCCTGAACGCATCCGGACACGCTCGTGTGAAAGGGGCCTTAACAGCTCATTTTCAGAAAAGGAGGTGACAGGTTCCCTTTAAATTGGAAAGATTGGCACCTGTTCTGAGTTTTCAACCCGCACCTGGTTTGGGCTCAAAATCACTGATGGAAATCACTGATCAAACACTGACTGTGTGAAAGCGGCCTAATACACATCAGGGCGAACAAGATGAGATTAAAAAAATAAAACTCAGATAATAAATGTTTGCAAATAATGCCACAAAAAATACGCCACAAAATGCAAGCTGTTATTTTGTTTTTTTTTAGTGGTAAAAAACACCATTAAAATGTAATTTTTATTGATAGATTTAAAAGGGTATTCCCATCTCACAAATGTAGTTTGTATTATTAGATATAGCCATACCAATATTATTACTAATAGAATGTATTTATATAAAATGTACCGTTTAGAAGATTTCCCTATTTGTATATCCATTGTCCCACACACATCAGTCAGGCCGTTGCCCCTAGTTACGACCACCGCGGCCATGTAGTAGTGGTGGCCGGCTTGCTCCTGTTCAAACCCGCTGTGAGGTAACTGCTGTATTGTGAACGCACATTGCATGAGCATGTGGAGACACATCTTAGGGTTGTAGCATTTTCGTCTGCGCTTCCAAAACGCAGTGAAACGGATCCTGTTCCAAGATCAGTTCACCTCTATGGGGCAGGATCCGTTTATAAAGTCTGCGTTTTGGACGGATCCTGACCGTTGTGTTTTTAACTGGTAGCGTCCAAAACGCAGATGTGAAAGTACCCTAAGATGTGTCTCCGCATGCTCATACTATGTGCGTTCACAATACAGCAGTTACCTCAGAGCGGGTTTGAACAAGAATAAGCTGACCACCACTAGTACATGGCCGCGGTGGCCGTAACTAGGGGCAACGGCCTGACTGATGTGTGTGGGACAATGGATATACAAACAGGAATATAAACGGTAGATTTTATATAAATACATTCTATTAGTAATAATATTGGTATGGCTATATCTAACTATACAAACTACATTTGTGAGATGGGAATACCCCTTTAAGGGCTCGTTCACATCACCGTTAGGGCTTCCGTTCTCCTGCTCCGTTATAGAAGCAGGAGAACGGAAAGGACGGATTCGGGGCATAACTGAGCCCAACGGAGCCTAAGGGACCCCATAGACTATAATGGGGTCCGTTAGGTTTCCGCTCAAAAGATGATTTTTGAAGCGGAGACAAAAGTCCTGCGTGCACAACTGCGTCCGAAAACTGACGTAGTTGCCCATAGCAACCAGATTCCACCTTTCATTTACCAAAGGAGCTCTGAAAGATGAAATCTGATTGGTTTCTATGGGCACCTAAACTGATTTTCCTTTAAACCAGTTTTGATAAATCCACCTCAATAGGTGTGGCCACCAGCATTAGCACATAGGAACTACCAATGCCAAAGACAGGGGCTGTTCCATCTGTCCCATTTATGGCATATCCCCTGTCTCACCTCTGACACCTGCTCCTGTCTCCAGAAAATTGTGAATGGCTGGGAATGGAGAGGTGGCGGTGCACACACAGCTCTCTGCAAACCTCCCTGAGTTTGCTATTTTCAGACGTGCTAAGGAAGTAAATGGAGAAGAAAGGCCATCTCTTCATTCCCGATCAGATGCGGAAGGCCCCTATTCTAGAGATAGGAGTGGGTCCCAAAAGCAGATATGCCGTAAATTTCCCAGATAAGAATACCCCTTTAAGAAAAAAACAACATACAGTAGGTCTGCAGCATAGTACTATCTTAGAATATTTGTAAAACCCCAAGAGCCAGATTTACTATTTACACAGGCTGGATGACAAATCTGGTGCAGGGCTAGACACTTGTCTGGCTCTACACCATTGGCTAAATTTGTGACAGATTTTTACACCAGAATTGAGGCACAATTTCAGAATTAAAAAACCCCAACACATTCTAAGCTCCACCCCCTTTCCATGATGCCAAGCCCCTTTTTGGACTAGGATTACAAAATTTCTTCAAACCTAGATGTGCCACAGTTTGGCTCCTTAGACATGGACTGATTATTCAGTGTACATTGTTAATGGCCCTGCGGTTTTGTGGGTCAGGGTGCTGGCACACCTTCAGGCTTTTTGATGCAATTTTTGACTTTAACAGGAGAGAATTTATTAAAGGCAGATACAACTTCTCCACTTTTCTTGAACCCACTTCTGGTTTTGGCTTCAAAAACTGCATGAAAAAATTCATTAACATTGGGGGTCTGAGCTGAGGTCTGATGAAAAATATTTTTTTCCTCCTGTAAAACCTAGGTGTGTCACATGGGCAGGTCTGTCTTATAGGGCGAAAAATACGGTACATCATTACTCCTCCTGCCTCTACCCAAGGTGACTGACATTTTGTCACAATGTTATATGCATATAAAAAATAATAATTAGCAGGTTTCATTACAGGTCGTATTACGATGCATTATATACAGAATACAGAGGCACATCACAGTGTGTGATGTGTCTCCATACAAGTTCAAGCACACAACTCTCCTGAACCCATGATTTTCTATCCCTTCAATTTTTTCTAGATATAATTTCTCTGGTGATGTCAGTGATGGGAAAAACATACAAACTATAGTTTTTTTTAAAAAAAAACAGACCTAGAAACATTTCCTAGAAATAAAAAAAAATGTTTAACTGATGTAGTTTCACTCTTGCACATTCCACAAGGTGCCTTAGTAACAATAAGCACTTCTGGTCACCCACACCATATAAAGTCTCATGCACAAGACCGTAGTTCTGACCATATTTTGCAGATCTGTGGCTTGCCAACTGCAAAATGGATGCATCGTGTGCATGAGGCCCAAGACTGGATCATGACTTTGGTAAACCACTTGTTCACACATCTTTCTTATGATCTACAATACTACCAGCTAAATGGAGGGTGGATATCTACAGGAAAATAATTAGGTAGATGTATTGAGATGAATTATTGGATTCCAAAAGAAAGGAGGCTAAAAAAAAAAAAAATCACGGAGACATGACAGGTCCTGTTTAACGGAGGTCATGTTATTTTTGGTAGACTGCTTACAGGATGTCTTCTATTTTAAGCCAACTCAAGAGTCAGGCACATTCAAGCATTGCCCGTTGTTGAAAAGATAGGAAAAATGAAGCGAGATTTATATTCTCCACACAATGGTGCAGGGACAGGCACTGACAAGAAAACAGATCATTTCACCATATAATTTGTCTTCTATTGATTAAACAGGCAAAAGGAAAGGTGCAAAAAATAGATAAAAATATACCTGAACTAAATGTACTTAAAGAGGACCTGTCATCTCTCCTGACACGTCTGTTTTACTAAACTATTTTATTCATCCTAGAACATCTTTTTACATTACTATGTTGTTCTGTTTCTCAGATATACCAGAGCGGGGTGGCCCTGCACTGTAGGATACTTTCCAGTCAGCACTGCCAGTGTGACACTGTGCAGAAATGAAAATAATGAATGGATGGCACTCCACAATCGGGAAAAAGGTTCCGGTGCTCAGTGATGGGGTAGTGACCCAATATAGTAATAATATGGAAAATCACAGCACTCGGATAAATGCAATTAGAGACGTACTTGGCCGATCCATATGTTCGTGAACGGATTGCGGGATGGCGTCTGAGAGCCTGGGGCTGACAGGGTGCTGACAGCTACTAAGGTAGGCCCAGGCTTTACACAGGCCCTGGGGCCTGCTAGCTACGGAAGCCTATGTAGGCTTGAACAGTTCAATGCAGAACAACACAGCATGTAAAGTTGAATTCCCATAGTGGGACAAAAACAAAAAGTACTATGTACCCCAAAATAGTGCTAATGAAATTAGCACAAAAAACGAGCCACTACACAAGACCATCACCAGAAAAATTTTAAAAATATGGCTTTCAAAAAATGGCGACACAAAAACAAGATTTTTTCTTTTAAAAAATGCTTATATTGTGTAAAACTTAATGGGATTGTCCAGGATTAGGCTACTTTCACACTAGCGTTTTAAAATTCCGGTATCGAGTTCCGTCATAGGGGCTCAATACCGGAATAAAACGCTTCAGTTTTGTCCCCATTCATTGTCAATGGGGACAAAACTGAACTGAAGACAACGGAATGCTCCTGAAAGCATTCCGTTCCGTCTTCAGACCGGAGAACAAACCGCAGCATGCTGCGGTTTGCTCTCCAGTCCAGGCATCCGCACCAAGACGGATCCGGAATGACCCCCAATGCAAGTCAATGGGGGCGGATCCGTCTGCTGTGACCGCAATGGTAACCGGATCCGTCCTCCATTGACTTTCAATGGAGTTCATGACGGATCCGTCACCACATACACACAATACACACATACAGACATAGACATACACATAAACATAACATACACAGACATATATACATACAAATACACATACATACTTACATGCTCCCCGGCAGGCCTTCAGAGCGCCGGAGGGACAGGTTGGCGTGCACAGATGACGATTCCACCAGGCGCCCAGCAGAGGGCGCTGTGGGGAATCGTCACCTGTGCGAGCCGTCCTGCTCCTCCGGCGCTCCGAAGACCTGCCGGGAGCATGTAAGTATGTATGTGTATTTGTTTGTCTATATGTGTGTGTGTCTGTGTGTATGTATGTACTGTGTGACATGTGTGGGGCCGGAGCACGGTTCCGGCTCCACACATATCGCTGCGACAGTCCTGATCCGGCAGCACCCTTCACCTGCCGGATCAGGTCTGCCGCTAGTGTGAAAGTAGCCTTAGAAAAACATGGCTGTTTTTTTTTTCTTTTTCAAAAACATCACCACCCTTGTCCACAGATTGTGTGTGGTATTGCAGCCCTGCCCCATCGACTCCAATGGAGTCGAGCTGCAGTACCATACACAACACATGGATAGGCTTGGTGCTATTTTTGGAAGAAACCAGCCACATTTTTCTAATCCTGGACAAACCTTTTAACAAAAATGTAAAAAGTCTTGACCCCTATAACTTTTTTGGTATTTATGTGTACGGAGCTGTATGGGGGCTCATTTTTTGCGGGGCGATCTAAAGTTTTTATTGATACCATTCTGGGGTGTGTATTATTGTTATTTAATTTTTTTTTAGAAAAAAAAACGCGACGAAAAACAGTGAATCTCCATTTGGATGCTTTTTTCCGCCACGCAATTCGCCGTATTGGAATTTTTTTTATATATTTTAAAAGTACGGGCGTTTTCGGTCACGGTGATACCCATGATGTCTATATTTATTGTTATTTAGGTATTTATTTTTTAATTATACGGAAAGGGGGGTGATTTGAACTTTTATATTTTTTTATTTTTTATATATTTTTTAACATTTTTTTAAAATTTTTTTGTGATTATTTTAAAGCTCAAATATGAGCAAATAGATTGTGTTTTTTATTATTTCTTTATGAGCAATGAGGGTCTCTTAATTTTGAATTAATGACCGAATTTGCTCATTTCTTATCCTGGCCTGCCATCTAGTGGCCAGAATGAGAATTGCACTCATCAGCAAGGTTTACAGCTTTTAGATCGTGTACAGACACCCCGATCGGCCACACGGGGTGTCTGTACACCACCCGGAAGCATACGCTTCCGGGTTTAGACGCAATTAGATGCCGTGATCACGTGTGATCACGGCATCTAAAGGCCTATGAAGACGCCGCCGATGGCGGTAAGTACCCGCAAGTCTCTGCTGTTAGAAACAGCAGAGACTTGCCGGCCATGACACCACATGTACGGCGCTGGGGCTGTAAGGGTTAAAACTTCACTTTATTAAGAGCCTTCCTGTGTTCTAACGATTCCTGCTGTAGAGAGTAGAGGTGTTATTTAATGCAAAGGTGTCTCGTCAGCCTGATATGACGAGTGGAGGCAGCTAAGATTGATTAGTTTCAGCATGGAGTCCTATTCCATTATTCATAGCTCAAGTATTGAGGCAACCCGGCCTGGTGTGAACACTCGAATTTTTTAAGTTAACGATTCCGGCCCCCGGGACACTCACCGAAGAGCATCGGGGAGGCACCGAGAGGCAGGGGCTCCGAAACTTTTTTTTGTCATGACTAGTGATGATCGAACACCCCGATGTTCGGATGCTTGGGTGCTCTGGCTGAAGACTAGGTGATGCTCGAGTGTTCGGCCAAGCATAATAATGGAGTATAATGGAGAATGGATGGGAGTCAATGGGAGAAGACTGGGCACCCCCTGATCTGCAGAGGGGAGGGTGTCTGGTCCATAGGGAAACGTCAGAAAATGATGGAAACACCACAGAAATGGTTAGGGAACAGCATGGGGAGGATGTCCGGATGCATCTTGGACACCGAAGTCGCTGATATTAAAGATGATGATTGACACAAAGAGGCTATGCTAATTGGGTGGTTGACAGGGCTGTCAGTAATTCCTCTGAGAAAAACATAGGGGAATTATTGGGTAATAACAGAAAAACCAATGTAAGATCAGGTAAACGTAAATCCACAATGGTTTTGGAATATAGTATGGAGTTTGGTGCCATTAGAAATATAGTCCAAAAATGGCTCCCTATATTAAAGGAAGATACCAAATTGGACTCTATTTTGGAAGAAGGAGTCCAAATTGTTTCCAGACGAGCCCCCACATCGGGACAGGTATTGTCTCCAAGTCTAGTCACACAATGCAAAAAACATAAAAATACATGGTTATCAGTAGTAGGTTTTTACAAATGTGGAAAAAAGAATTGTAATACTTGCAAGGTGGCCAAAAAATGTACGTCATTTTGGGATGCAGCGAATCAGAAATGTTATCCAATTAAATCGTTCATGAATTGCTCATCCACAAATGTAGTATATATGATTGAATGTCAAGCATGTAGCAAAAAATACATCGGCTGCACTACTAGATGTCTCAAAGTCAGGATATCGGAGCACCTGAGAGATATCAAGCAGGAAGGAGTCAAACACATTTCAATGGCATCAAAACATTTCCGTGACTTACACCAGGGGTCCATTGATACACTCTGTGTTTCTGCAATAGAACAGGTATACAGTTCACCAAGAGGGGGTGATCGAGAGCTGAGAGTGTTGGACCGTGAGGCATTCTGGATATACCAGTTAGATACCAGGGTGCCTCATGGTCTAAACCTCAGACATGACATTATGTTCCATTACTAAACGAGTGACATGTTCTGCTCTGTGGATCTATGAGATCACAGGGGTCAATGTTATTTTGTTTTTATATATGTCTTGATAAACGGGATATATATTGTTTTATCCGTGATTTATAGTGTATAATCATATTGCTTTTCTATGTACATATGTATATAGTTGTGTCCTATTTAATGATCTGCCTTGAAGGTTGCTGCCACAAGATTTACGGGTGTGGTACATATCATTGGATAGCTGTGGATGGTATAAGGCCTAATTCACACTGGGTGGCATCACTACTTCAAGTATACCGTATGCTATATTAGAAAAATAGACTGTCATATTGTTTTATTATGTGGCATACGCGTTATCATTTTGGGTTATATAAAGGAGGGTAGTTTAAATACCATATGCTCTGTTTTTCAAAATATATTGTGGTTTAAACTCCATTTAGATGTAATGTAGCTTTAAGAATGGGAGTTCCATCAACGGGTCCAGGTGTGGGATCCACTCCCAAGGAATGCTGGGGATTTAAATGTCAGAGAGAACTCAGAGTGTATAGACCATGATTAAGACCTTTTATGGTTGAAACATGTTGGTTTTTATGCATGATGGAGAAAAGTTTGCTGTATGGATTTTTTAACTCGACCAAATAAAAGGAAGTTTTATCTTAAAAAGAAGTTTGGCTCGCGGACAGCATTTTTTCTACAATCATTAATGTTTGGAGAGTCCACGTCAGGACTCGCTGGAGCCAATAAAGAGGGCGGATTAGACGTCCAGGGTAAGCTGGTTCAATTGCATGTTTTTGTTTGGACTTATTAAAGATGATGCCCAACTATTATGCCACTTTTACGGAATGACAAAAATACCCCCCCAAAACCCAAGATAACATCGATTTTACAGGAAATATTGTTAGGAAACATAGATTTACTTGTACGTTAAGCGCAAGTGCTGCCAAAAATTACACGGATGAGGCACTCCCATACAACCGGTATATCATATAAAGGAGGGCCTCATTCACATTGTGGTATAATTGTGGGACTCCCAGACTCATAAAGCCTATGCACTAAGTGAAAGGGCTGCCAAAAATTACAAGGAACAGGCAATCCAATACACCCTTTATTACACATAAAGGAGGGCATCATACACACCCTTGAAAAATTATGATTGATGGCCTTCTGGTGACAGTCTAAAACATTAGGGGTGACATTAGGGGTGACATTCTGCTGCTGCACTCCAAAAAATGTAAGGGTGACCCGCAGATGCCGAGCTGACCGTCCAAAAAATGTAAGGGTGACCCACAGATGCCGAGCTGACCGTCCAAAAAATGTAAGGGTGACCCGCTGATGCCAAGCTGACCGTCCAAAAAATGTTATTCTTAATGTGACATTCTGCTGAAGGGCAGACCGTAAAAAAGAATTTAAGTAATCCATAGAATGTATCAAGGTAATAAAAAGCCAATAGGAAAAAGGAAAAAATTTCTGTATTGATACAGTAATCCCGTACATTTATGCTGCACCTTAAACAAATTTAACTCCCCCAAGAAAATATTAAAATTTCAACAGTGTGAAAAAGGGAATACCCAAACTGACTCTCAGGCAGTGACATGATGCACTGAAGGCTCCAGCTTTGCCTGGACTGTGACAAAATGGAGGTATTGATGCAGTAATCCAAGACAGCTCGGCGTTCGATCTTGAGATCGAGCTGGCGGTCTGCAGGGAGGTGAGCTACCACCTGTCGGAGCCCCTGCCTCTCCGATGCTCTTCGCTGAGTGTCCCGGGGGCCGGAATCATTAACTTAAAAAATTTGAGTGTTCACACCAGGCCGGGTCACCTCAATACTTGAGCTATGAATAATGGAATAGGACTCCATGCTGCTGCCGAGCTGACCGTCCAAAAAATTTAAGGGTGACCTGCAGATGCATGCACTTTGCAGTTCAAACTTACTGTAGTCTTACTTTTGCAGCTTTATATTTTTCCCACAAAAAGCTTCTTTATAAATCGTACTGATATGCAGAAAGCTGTAGAAATATACGAAGATAAGACTGTTTTATATATTTATCTGTATTGGATATACACAACCTCAGCACTACAGATGATTGAAAATCGAAAGCCATGTCCATGTTAGTTAGTTTTTGTTTGTTTTTTAATCAATTTTTTTGGTCCTATTTTTTGGGTTATTTAAAAAAAAATATTTACTTTTGCTATAATAATATCAAAATCTGTATGTTTTTGCAAAGTATTTATAAACCAAAATATTAATGTATATCTCAGTTTGAATGTCTATTTTTGTTCTTACACTTTGTAAACGATTATGTGCACAATAGGCTATGACTAGAGATGAGCGAACATGCTCGTTACGAGCACTGTAGCGCCCGGCTCCCCTGCGCAATGCCCGCAGGCATTGCGGATCCATCCTCAGCTGCATGTAAGTAAATGGGGACGGATCGTTTGGTATGACACTCATACCAAACAGATCCGTCCTCCTCACCCGACTGAAAGTCAGTGGGGACGGATCCGTTTGGTATGAGTGTCATACCAAACAGATCCGTCCCCGTTGACTTACATGCAGCTGAGGACGGATCCGCAATGCCTGCGGGCATTTGTTCGCAGGGGAGCGGAGCGCTACAGTGCTTGTAACGAGCACGTTCGCTCATCTCTAGCTATGACACATATTGTAGCTTGCCAACAAGATAATAATGTAATATAATTAATGTCACAAATCAATACTTGTAGATTGATCAGTAGTAATGGAATATGTAGTTTTATTTTTCCTATTTTCTAAAGGTGTTATCGGTCAGGGCGTAGTAGAGGGTGTGGTCTTATAAATAAAGGCGTATAGGGCTAGGCGAGGACCCTTTCTTGATACTTTCTTTTTTTGTATGGAAAATGTACAGTAAATGTAATAGATTACTTTATTGAGCTGTTGGAAAGAGTCTTTGTTAACAATTTTATAAAGTGTGCTCCGTTAAAAAAAAAGGGTGCAATTACAATTTATTGTGAGCTGCGAGCTTTTTAGTAGACACAGGGCATTATCGCTGCTCACCATCTGTGTAGATTCATCAAAGTTGCGTAACACCTCACAGAGGTCAGACATCAATGCCCACTCGTCGCTTGTGAAGAATGTAACAACGGCTGTCAGCTACATAGACTTTTGAACAGTTGTAATACGCTGTGCACCTAGCGTTACTGACAGGGCACACTTGGTTTTTTCTTTGCCACTCAAAAAAAAAAAAGACGTATTTCACAATGGACTTCGGTCTTTTTTGAACAGCGACAATCTTTCTACCTACCCAAATCCTATCCCTATAGTTTAATTCCCTCCTTGGGAAAATTGAACTGCAGCAGCAAATGAGAAACTGCGGCCTAAATTAACGGTATTAAATACGGATGTCAGCTACAGAGACTTTTGAATGGTTGTAATACACTGTGCACCTAGCGTTACTGACAGGGCACACTTTGGGTTTTTTTGCCACCCAAAAAAAAAAAAGATGTATTTCACAATGGACTTTTGAACAATGATACTAACCCTGCCTATAGAAATTCTATCAATACCCAAATGTTATACAGCAAGACACAAAAGAAGTACTGGGGCTTAACAGCAGAAATTATAGCAAAGTATGTCAGGTATATAGTATACAGAGAGTATCCTACAGCATGCAGCAGCAGCACATGTGGCATTAATGGCAGGCCACCTTGTGCTATTTTCACCACCTTTTAAAGTCCTCAAATATAAGTAAATAAAGGTTTGTGCCAGATATAATAGCCCTTAAAAGGGCTTTTGGGTCTTTTCTGAGCGATTTCTATCCCTGCCTAGCGTGCTTCTCTCCCTACAGTGTATGTCCCTCCTTGCTGCAGCAGCGCTTGTGGCGTTAATGGCAGGCCACCTAGCGCTATTTTCAACACCTTAAAAGTCCTCAAATATAAAAAAATAAAAGTTTGTGCCAGATATAATAGCCCTTAAAAAGGCTTTTGGGTCTTTTCTGAGCGTTTTCTATCCCTGCCTAGCGTGCTTCTCTCCCTACACTCTGTCTCTCCTTGCTGCAACTCTCCCTGTCTAACACTGGCCGGGTCACATGTCACCGGGTGCTTTATAGCACCCGATGACGCGTTCCCGGCTAGCCAATCAGCTAAGATGGCTACTGGCATTATAGTGAATGCCAGCACCTTCCCACACACTAATTGGCTAATTAGCGTGCGGGGAGGGGACTTGAGCATGGCTGAATACCGCGTGGTCCCGAGCACCGCCATGTTAGGCCAAATAGTGTATTCGGACGGACATGTTCGCTCAACACTAGTCATGACATATCTATACTATTGATTTATGCAAAGTTTGTTTAAAGTTATCACTTAAACATGCGTCATGTATGAGGGAATCGGAGTTGGGACTTTGGCTTACCGACTCTACAGCCCTGGTATGTCTGCTAAAGGAATCCGCACCGTCGCAGCTACAATAACAAAATTTGGCACACAGGTACATTGGGTGTCCAGGAAGGTTTTAGGCCAGGTCTCAGCTCTCCAGGATGTACTGTTACTGAAATATTCCCAAAAATGCATTAGCCAGTAGACGCCTGGTCACATGACCCTTATCAGCTAATAGAAGCTTGCAGGCCCTTAGCCTCCACATACAGACAGTTTCACACCAGGTTTCTATAACAACCCAGCCAGTTTTCTTCACCGCTGTAGGTCTGCTTTAGGGGCAGGGCGCTGTGGATGACACTGTTAAAGGGGTATTCCAGTTACCATAAATATACCTTATGTTTCAGACTAATTCATCATCAATCATTACCTAATATAATGTAAATTTCGCATATTTACCGTTCAGTAGTAATAAAAGATGTTTTCTTCCACTGCTACCCACTGTGCTTCCTCATAAATTACTATGGCATTGACTTGTAATTTGCAGCCAACAGGGATTTAAAAAATGAAGGTAAAAATCAACTTCTGTCAGCTGCTCTTTTTCCCTGCAGCTCATGCTCAGACTGCACAGTGCTGTTGTCTGAGAGTGAGCTGTTCAAAAGGACATCACTGTGTCCATCCAGGCCCTGCACCAGATAGAGGACAGGGAGTCAGAAAGCCAGACTGTCCGGCCTAAAAACTGACCTCTGGCCACCCTAGGGGCAGGCTGCTGTGGAGGTCACTGTTAAAGAGGCGGGCACTGTGGAGGTCACTGTTAAGGGAGGAGGGGACTGTGGAGGCCACTATTAAAGGGGCAGCGGGGTACTGTGAGGTCATTGTTAAGGGAGCGGGGTACTGTGACAGTCACTGTTAAAGGGGAAGTCACTGTCAAGGTCTCTGTCAAGGGGGCCAGGGATGGTGGAGGTCAGTTAAGGGGACTGTAACCTATGGTCAGTGTTAAGGGGTGGGTGCTGTAGAGGTCACTTAAGGGGGCGAGCCCTTGTGGAGTTTACTGTCAAGGGGGTGAGGGGCTGTGGAACTCACTGTTAAAGGTGCAGGCTGCCGTGAAGGTCAAAGTTAAGGGGGTGGGCTGCTGTGGAGGTCGCATTTTAAGGAGACGGGGCACTGTGGGGGGAGTCAGTGTTAAAGGGTGGGGGCTGTGGAGGTTACTGTTAAGGAGGTGGGGTGCTGTAGAGGTCACTCTCGATATCTTTTAATGACACACACACAAACATTAAATGAAATAGATGAAATATACCCAGGTGAAGCCGGGTCCTTTTGCTAATATATATACATATATATGTTTTTTTTCCCTTTTATTTGTTTCTTCAACTTACGAAAAGTCTGACCTACATACTGGAGACGACATGGGCACTCTGGCATATACAGTGGAGGAAATAAGTATTTGATCCCCCACTGACTTTTAAAGTTTTAATACTAAAAAATAAATGAAACGTCTCATAATTTTATGCCAGCTTTATTTTAACAGTGCCACATAGAATATCCAAAGAAAAACTGAGAAAATTACATGAAATAAGAAATAAAAAAATAATTTGCATTTCTTTGAGGGAAATAAGTATTTGATCCCCTAGGAAAACATCATTAAATACTTTGGTGGCAAAACCCTTGTTGGCAAGCACAGCAGTCAGACGTTTCTTATAGTTTTTTATAAGGTTTGAGCACACTTCAGGAGTAATTTTGGCCCACTCCTCTCTGCAAATCATCTCCATATCCTCAAGTTTTTTAGGCATGCATTTGGAAACGCGAAGCTTCAGCTCTCTCCATAGATTTTCTATGGGATTGAGGTCAGGAGACTGGCTAGGCCATTCCATGACCTTGATATGCTTCTTATGGAGCCACTCCTTTGTTTCCTTGGCTGTATGTTTTGGGTCGTTGTCGTGCTGAAAGACCCATCCACGACCCATTTTCAGTGCCCTGGCGGAGGCAAGGAGGTTGTCACCCAGGATTTTGCGATAAATGGCCCCGTTCATCTTCCCGTCAATGTGGTGAAGTTGGCCTGTGCCCTTAGAAGAAAAACACCCCCAAAGCATAATACTTCCACCACCATGCTTGACGGTGGGGATGGTATTCCTAGGGTCATATTCTGTATTTTTCTTCCTCCAAACACGTCGAGTTGAGGCCAAAGAGCTCAATTTTGGTCTCATCTGACCACAGCACCTTCTCCCAGTCTCTCTCGGAGTCATTAATATGTTCATTGGCAAACTTGAGGCGGGCCTGGACGTGAGCCTTCTTGAGCAGAGGAACCTTGCGTGCACTGCAGGATTTTAAACCATTACGTCTCAGTGTATTACCAATGGTTTTTTTGGAGACTGTGGTCCCAGCTGCCTTGAGATCATTACTCAGCTCCTCCCGTGTAGATCTTGGCTGATTTTTAGCCTTTCTCATGATCAATGAGACTCCACGAGGTGATATCTTGCATGGAGCCCCAGGCCTGGGTCGATTGACAGTAATGTTACACTCCTTCCACTTCCGAATAATTGCACCAACAGTTGTCACCTTCTCATCCAGCTTCTTACTTATGGGTTTGTAGCCCATTCCAGCCTTGTGTAGGTCAACAATTTTGTCCCTGACCTCTTTAGACAGCTCTTTAGTCTTGCCCATGGTGGAGATGTTGGAGTGTCACTGAGACTGTTGGCAGGTGGCCTTTTATACAGGTGACAATTTGGGACAGGTGTCTCTCATTCAGGTAACGACTTCACTGTGATTAGGGTGTGTCAGTGGTCTGTGGGAGCCAACATTAGTCATGGTTTTACTAGGGGATCAAATACTTATTTCCCTCAAAGAAATGCAAATTATTTTTTATTTCTCATTTCATGTAATTTTCTCAGTTTTTCTTTTGCTATTCTATGTGGCACTTTTAAAATAAAGCTGGCATAAAATTATGAGATGTTTCATTTATTTTTTAGTATTAAAACTTTAAAAGTCAGTGGGGGATCAAATACTTATTTCCTCCACTGTATACTACCCCCACATTTTCACAGCTATGGTTACCAACAACATGAAAGGAATCCCCATTAGTCCTGGAAATCACCGCTTCTGTTTTTCGCTTTCTCCCTTTACGTTAACGTTTCCTGCAACCCCCAACAGAAACAGCACCATGTGAACATTCTTTTTTCCCTTTTTCTCTAAATATGGCTTTAAACAACTCTTCACTAAAGAATCTCTTATATTTGGATCTTGGTGAAATATAGGGAATGATTTATATTGCGTGTATGTGAGGTATATATGTACATACTTAAAAATTTTTTAACATACTTTTAGACATTTATTGAAAGATTGCTATACATTTTTATTGTTTTGTTATGTATAGAAAGATTATATGTGTGACGGTATATAAAGTGATACCGGAAAGATTTGGTATGTGCCCAGGAAGAAGTTGCCTTCGTCAGGCCGAACGCCACATGGCTTTTTTATTTTATTTTTTATTAAAAGGGTTCTCCAAGGGTTCTCCCTGCATTGTGCCAAACAGCAGTTTATGATCACATATGGAGTGATGCCATATTCAGGAGAAAATGTGGTATGCTTTCTCTCGTGTTACCTCTTGTGAAAAATGAAAAATTAGAAAACATAATTTTCACAGCCAAATGTTTTAAAATTGTATGAAATGCATGTGGGGTCAAAGCACTAACTACACCCTCAAAAAATTCCTTTAGTAATGTAATAATGTAGGATAGGTCATCAGTTTCAATATCACAGAGAACCCCTTTAACTCCGGGCCTGTTTTCACCTACCTGAACAGGCCATTTTTTGTGAATCTAACGTGTCACTTTATGTAGTAATACAAGCCAAACCATTGTGATATTGTTTTGTCATGACACATTGTATTTCATGGTAGTGGTAATTTGAATTGATATGTTCCACCTTTATTTATGAAAAATCCCAAATTTACTAAAAATTTAGAAAAATTAGCAATTTTCAAAATATTAATTTCTCTGCTTTTAAGGCCTCATGCACACGAACGTGTGCCGGCCGTGACAGTGCTGCGGGCCGCATACGGCGGGTCCGCAATAAACGGGCACCAGCCGCGTGCAGCCAGCATCGCGGATCCATTCACTTCAATGGGTCCGCGATCCGGGAGATGCGGAGCGGAGGCACGGATCGCAACACCACGGAAGCACTACGGTGTGCTTCCGTGGTGTTTCTGGCCGTGTCTCCGCACCGCAAAAAAGTAGCACAAGCACTTCTTTTTTGCGGTGCGGACCCTTGGATGCGGATCACGGACCCCATTCAAGTGAATGGGTCCACAATCCGCATGCGGTGGCCTCACGGTCAGTGCCCATGCATTGCGGACCGCAGTTTGCGGCCCGCAGCACGGTCACGGCCGGCACACGTTCGTGTGCATGAGGCCTAAGACAGATAGTAATGCCTCATAAAACATGAAGTTATTTTTTCACATTTCCCATATGTCTTCTTTATGTTGGCATCATTTTGTAAATACTTTAATTTTTTAGGACATTAGGAGGCTTAGAATTTTAGATGCAACTTTAAGAAAATTTCCAAAACCAGCTCTTTAAAAACTGATCCGTTACTTTCATTCTACTGGTCAGTACGAATCCGGCAATACCTAATATGTATAGTTTTTCCTGCGTTTTCATAGTGATAAAATAATTAGAAAGTTGCCCTTTTTTTTTTTTTTTTTTTTCCTTGTCAAATCTTGACCCCTATAACTTTTTGGTATTTATGTGTACAGAGCTGTATGGGGGCTCATTTTTTGCGGGACGATCTGAAGTTTTTATTGATACCATTCTGGGGTGTGTATGACTTTTTGATCACTTTTTATTTAATTTTTTTTAGAAAAAAAAAGCGACAAAAAACGGCAAATCGCCATTTGGACGCTTTTTTCCGCCACACAATTCGCCGTATTGGAATTTTTTTTTTATATTTTAAAAGTACGGGCGTTTTCGGTCACGGTGATACCCATGATGTCTATATTTATTGTTATTTAGGTATTTATTTTTTACTTATACGGAAAGGCGTATAGACGCAACTAGATGCCATGATCACGTGTGCTTAGAATTTTAGATGCAACTTTAAGAAAATTTCCAAAACCAGCTCTTTAAAGGACCAACTCAGTTCTGAAGTCACTTGGTGGGGCTTACACAATAGAAACCACCCATAAATGACACCATTTTATAAACTACGCCCCACTACACTTATTCAAATATAATTTTACAAACTTTGTTAACCCTGGTGTTCCACAAGACTTAAAAGAATATAGCATTTCAAAATTTCCTTTTTTTCTGATTTTCCATTTAATCCATTTTTACGATAACACAAGGATAAACAGCCAAGCAAAACTCAATATTTATTAAACTGATCCTGCAGTTTACAGAAAAAACCCACATGTAGTTGTAAACTGCCGTATGGGCACATGGCAGGGCTCAAAAGGGAAGGACATATAGATTATGGAGGTCAGATTTCACTGGGATTTTCAGGTGCCATGTTGCATTTCAAGACCACCTGATGCATGCCTACCATGGAAACTCCCAAAAAGTGACCCAATTTTGGGAACTACACCCCCCCACTGAATTTTTATAGGGTGTCCTGAGGACTTGGACCCAACAAGTGTTTCAAAGAATTTTGAAACACTTGGGGGTGAAAATTAAAAATACATTTTTTTTTTACACAAAAAATGTCATTATATACCCGGATTTTCCATTTTCACAAGGGGTAGCAGGAGAAAATGCACCCCACAATTTGTTTATTATTTTCTCTTGAATACAGCAACACCCCATATGTGCTCATATACTACTGTATGGGCACACAGCAGGGCTCAGAATGGAAGGAGCACCATATGGCTTTTGCAAGGCAGATGTCACTGGAATAACTTTCCGGTGCCGTGTTGCCTTTGAAGACCCCCAGAAGCACCCCACACTTTGACAGTGAAAACTCCCAAAAAGTGACCCCATTTTGGAAATTACAGTCCCCAATGAATATTTGAAGTGGTGTAGTGAGCACTTTGGCATTTCCTAGAATTTAGAAACACTTGGCTGTGCACAGCTCCTATGCCTGCCTAACCATCATGATGTACTAGTACATCAATCTGTGGGAAGTCACATGTTGGGAAGGGGTTAATAGCCAAGTTCATCTTATGGTGTAAAACAAAGTTATGGAACAGTGCATATAAATGACTATAACATCACCACCAGGAAATGCCTGTGCAGTCAGCAGACAGAGCGAGAGATTTTTATGGTATACATCTGTACAGAATAGTGCCATCTACTAGTCTATTCTATGCAGAAAATAACTCCCTTTAGCATACGGCCTAAACAGTAGCCTCCCTTCTAATGGTACACAGTACAATAGTATATTACTAGCAGCACTGGGTCTCCAGTGTTAGAGCAGGGATATATGCTCATGTGATTCGGAGTGGGAGCACACATTCTTCTGATCCTTCTGAATGTCACACTCTTCTGATCCTCAACACTGCCACAAGAAGCTGTTTCCCTTTAGTCATTAAACCTTTCGTGGTGTTAATATCTTAGTGTCTAAAAGCACATTTTGATCAGCAGATAATCGTTATAACGCTAACAAATCATGTTGGATGATAACTGTGTAGGGTAGATGTACGTAGCGACTGAGCAATTGTACTGAAAACGACTGTTCAACACTTACTGGTGTAATCGTTTACGTGGAGTAGATTATTGCTTGTCACTGTTGAATTGTGGTAATGTAAAGGTACACTGTGTGATCTTTCGGCAATGTGAACAATGTAAAAACAGGTCTGTTGCTGTCTAAATACAGTGAATGATCCTGGATTAAGGGATTGCATGCAAACAAATTTGTACGTGATAATCCATGAAAATGCTTGTCTGTCATTGATTTCAAATCACTAAATGTGATCGTGTCAATAATCTACATGATTATTAGTCAAAAGTCATTAGGGAGAATTTATCAAGACATTTTTACACCAGTCTTAAAGGTTATATACACTTTTGGAGTCAGTAACATGCAATATTTTTTTTTATTGCATGTTACTTATTTTTGGCTAAAAATAATTTTTTTCAATTGGTCTTTATTAAAAATATTGAAATGTTCTGTCACAAAGGGTTAATTGTGTTTCTAGCTGTGTTCACTTTCACTTTGTGACCTCATCTAATAAGGCTACTTTAACACTAGCATTATGGAATTCCAGTATTGAGTTCCGTCATAGGGGCTCAATACCGGAATAAAACGCTTCAGTTTTGTCCCCATTCATTGTCAATGGGGACAAAACTGAACTGAAGACAACGGAGCGCTCCTAAATGCATTCCGTTCCGTCTTCAGACCGGAGAACAAACCGCAACATGCTGCGGTTTGCTCTCCGTACTAGTTATCCGCACCTAAACTGATCCAGAATGATCCCCAATGCAAGTCAATAGGGACGGATCCGGTTGGTGTGGACACACTTGTAAACGGATCCGTCCTCCATTGACTTTCAATAGAGGTTATTCCGGATCCGTTTAAAAGATGCTAAAGATAATACAACCGGATCCGGAATTACGGATCCACAAGGTTGTATTATTCAGTACGGATCCAGCGGGTCCCTTCACCCGCCGGATCCGTACTAAGGCTAGTGTGAAAGTAGCCTAAAACTTATCTCTAAACTACTGAGAGGACATAAACAAGTCACATTCTTATCAGTAAGAACTAAGCTATAATGAGTGTTTTTAAGGTCAGCAAGCAGAGATAAAAAGCCCGTCACCGCCTGGTCTGACAGAAAATTCAAAGGGTGCTATTAGAGCATGTCAGCTCTGTACAGAAAAAAAAGATGCCATATTTTTAATAAAGACCAATTTAAAAATTTGCAAAATGAGTACAATGCAATAATAAAAAGGGCCCCCAAAAGAGTACATAGCCTTTAATCTAGTTTGCAATGGAGTAAGATGTACCTAATTTATTAATAAAAGGCACAGGCAGGCTAAGAGCTGGCACAGATTTCAGGTATAATTTACAGCAGTTACAGCAGTTTCTGGTGTAAATGATAGAAAATCTGCTGAGTTGCAGGAGGCCATGTTCCATTAAGTCCTTCTGTACATGCACAAAAAATTACGACCTTTTTGACGCCACTTTTCTGGTGCACAGGGTTGATCATTTCCCACCAGTGCCTTTACAGGAAGGAAGGTTTGCTGAAGAAATCACCACATGACAACCTGAATGATTCTATAAGCAAGGATCATATCTCTTGTGTAGTGCCAATAGAAAAATCTTATAATCCAACATGGGAAAGAAAAGGGGAGCGTAGAAAAGAGGGTTAAGAATAAGAAAAAATAGAGTGGACGGGACAAAAGGAGGTTTTGTAATGATTATCATATGTTGGCTATATGCTCACTAGGAAGACCCATGCAAACATACAAACTCCATGCAGATATTGTCCTGGGTCAGACTAAAACCTAGGACCCCAGAGATGCAAGGCACCAGTGCTAACCACTGAGCCACCAGGCTGCCTTATATGTAAGTTGAATGGGGGTCCTTCCCCCTTTGAACATTTTTCTTTGTATGTTAATGTGTTAATACTTCCAGCCAGCCATAAATAAAACTTACTTGTCCTGGAAACTGTGTCTCCTGTGAGTGGCATTTTACAAGGGGGAAGAGGAAGGGCCCAATATAATGCCTCATTCACACGTCAGTGTTTTGGTCAGTTATTTCCATCAGTTATTGTCAGCCAAAACCAGGAGTGGACACTAAACAGAGATCAGGTATAATGAAAAGATCTGCACCTGTTCTGTGTTTAGAGCCGCACCTGGTTTTGGCTCAAAATCACTGATGGAAATCACTGACCAAACACTGATGTGTGAATGAGGCATAAATCAGATCCCATCCCTTAAGGCCCATTCACACGTCCGTTTAAAACATCCGCAATCTATCCGCATCCGTTCCGCAATTGCGGATGTTTTTTGCGGATATTTTGCGGATACATTCATTTCAATGGGTCCTGATAATCTGCGGACATTGCACCGTATGTTGTCCGCATCCATTAATCTGTTCCGTTTTGCGGATCCGCAAACAGAAAACCTCCTGTCCTACTTTTCCTCCTGTTTTGCGGTCCGTAGCCCAATGAAAGTCTATGGATCCGCAAAAAATGCGGAAGACATGCGGAAAGGCATCCGCATGTCATTCGTTTTTGCGGATTCCGTTCCAGGAGGGGTGAAAAAAAAGATGTTATTAATCCTTCCGTTTTTTGCGGATCTGCAAAAAACGGATGACATATGGATACATCCTTTCCGTTTTTTACGGAAAAACTGAACGGATGTCCTGGAAAAACTGAGTTTTTTGCGGAACAACGGATCCGCAAAAAACTGAACGTTTTCCAGGATGAGCAACAATACGGATGTGTGAATGGGGCCTAACTCATAGTTCCAAACAAAATAAAACATATCTGCTCACAGAAGTCCCAAGACAATTTCAGTAAAGTCACTGACTTCCTAATCCTCCTGTATAATAATAAAAAGGGAGACCAGTATAAGAACATGCTAAAAGACAGTGATCAAAACAGGGATCATTGGCACGTGGGTGTCCCCAGCAGGCCACTCAGGGGGATCTTGCACCAACAGTCTCTCCTGCTACCACATGTTTAAACTAAAACAGTGATGTAAAATAATAGCTTGTCTAATATGGAGACGGAGGATGGAGAGGAAGCTTTCTTAGAAACCAAAGGATTGAGCCACTGCTTTCTCCTTGAGTAAAGATGCCTCCACCCAGTCCATACGCACGACAAATGAGAACTTCTCCAGAAACAATTTAAAAGGAATGGCTGGGTCTGAGTCACAAGTAAAGTACGCAAGTGTGCCATAAGCAATTTTAAGAGTCCCACACTGGATATCCGTATAATGACCATACCATGTCGTGAGGGACATAAGTAGTCAAGTAGGTAGGTACAAAATAAATCATTTAGTGTCCAGAACCAACAAGCGTGTTTTTGGTGGACTCAAGAGAAAGGGAGTTTTTTAGGTAGAAATACTTTTAAACTAATTACACTATTCTGCCCTTCTCTCTGGCGGTAGTTCACTGTGGTAAAACTTGGGAAAGTCCATTGCAGAAGAATTTCCCATTAAGAAGTGGAGCACATCTAATGATGAGTGAGTGTTGTAGTTGTGTGTGGGAAGCAATCAGAAAATAATGTCACTGACAATCTGTGGGCCATGAGTGTGAAGAAGTCACCAGTGATACCCCGGAGACTATTTTTAACTGCTTCAACACTCTTCTGTTATTACAGCGAGGCTTTGCTTTTATAAAACCTCTGACATGTCACATGTGAGCAAAGAACCAAATTGACCGTCCCTTTGGCTTATAGTTTGGAGATCTCCATGTCCCTAAAGAACCTGGTTATATGTAATGAGGGGGCTCCAACAGGCATGAATGGGCCATCTCATCCACACACACTTATAGTGATAAACATCACACGGATCTCTCTGACATGTGGGACATTTTATAAAACCAGAGGTTAATATTTTAGCCGTGACCTTCTGTCCATGCATTGATTTCCAAGCATTTACCATAAGGCGCTATACAAGCAATAGCTAGATTAATCTGTCCCACTGACCTACATACAGTAGAACAGAAATAGACAAATAAGGGCTCGGAAGTAGGGAAGAAGAAACCTACATCCTCAGCCTCATAACGCAGGCTATGCCAGCAGAAGGTAACACCAAGTCATATTTTAGCCATGTTGTAAAGATTTTTACGGCTGTCATAAAAGCATAGGCATTGTTTTACTATTTCAAACAAACAGAACTTTATTCAGTATTTCCACAATTATGTAACAATGGACAAGTCACCCCCTCCCCCAAGCAATATAACAGATCCTAGCAAACTGAAAACTTTTAAACCTAATAATATTCCTGGAATCCTTTATTCTGTCATTTAAAACATGAAAATGCAACTGGTTTATCAAGAAGAAATTACATCAGAAAATTCTTAGTTTAAACTGCAATAGTCATACATGCCCAGCGCTAGCTTTAAAGGGAGTTTGTCACTGGTAACAGCACTAGGCAGGGGCTGAGGAGAGCAGTAGAGGTTGAGCGAAGCGAGCTTTGGATCATAGCCCCTTAGTCACTTGTGCCAAAACTGCGTTTTAATGCTGTACAGAGATCCTTCTCTATACAGCATTTAAATGTATGGGCTCCGGCGAGGTGAAATTCATGGAATAACTTCAGCGAATCGATTTTTAAACTTGAAAACCATTTTAAAACTTGATACTGAAGTTGGTTTCGGTACCGACTGACTTCAGATTCAAGTTTTAAAATGGTTTTCAAGTTTAAAAATTGATGGCTGAAGTTATTCACCAAATTTTTGCGAGACTTTGGTGGTAACGAATTTTACTTCACCGAAACACCCATACATTTGAGTGCTGTACGGAGAAGGATCTCCGTATAGTATTAAAATGAAGGTTTGACCGAAGCTCGATTCGCTCAACACTAGAGAGAAGTACAAACATATCTATGTGTATGGAGATAGCTGCCAGTCCCTTACAAGACCATCTCAGAATGAGCAGGGAATTCAATGTATAAAACACAAGTAAAGGCTTATGCACACGACCTTAGCCTGTTTTACAGTCCGCAAATTGCGGATCCACAAAACATGGATACCGGCCATGCGCATTCCGCATTTTTTGGAACAGAACATCCGTCCCATAATAGAATAGTCCTATCCTTATCCATAATGCGGACAATAATAGGACATATTCTATTTTTTTGCGTGTGCCAGAGTGCTATCCGCATCTTTTGCAGCCTCACTGAAATGAATGGGTCTACATCCAACCCACAAAAAACATGGATTGTGACTGACGTATTTGGCGCAGGCGCAGTGAGAAGCTGAAAGCCGGCGAGCGCCGTTCACTCACTGTGCCTGCGCCGAATACTTAACGGAACGGCGCAGACGCGAGATTTCAACAGCAGACATGGCCGGCCTGAGGAGACCAATGCTGGCCTGGTCCTGTCAATCAGAAGGATAAGGGCATGGATTGAGGTGGGCAAAACGGAGGATGGATATTTATATAGCAACCAATCAGATTCGTCCTTTCACTTTCCAAAGGAGCTGCCCAAAATGAAAGGTGGAATCTGTTATGGGCAACTAAGCCAGTTCTACGTTACACCAGTTTGATAAATGACCCCCTTAGTTTGTGAGCTCCATTGGAGACAGCAAGTGATGATAATGTCTGTAAAGAGCTGCGGAATATGTCAACGAGTGAGTAAATAAGTAAATTAATAAATAAATAAATATGTGCAAAAGAAAGGTCATGAAAAAAATGCCAACTAAACAAATATAGGCACACACCATAATACAGACTGACAGCAGCTGGTAAACTGTGCATGGGCTGAAAGAAATGGAAAGTTTGTATATAAAGTGCTACAATATACTGACCCTATCATTTGTGAGGATTGTTATTGTGCCTGGCATTCATCTGAAAAGGACATTTAAAGGTGATCTGCTCTCAGGGAATAATAAAAATAGTATATCAGATGAATAAATCTCTCCCGACTACCCCATAAAGATACACCCTCAGCTTGGCTAACCATGCATGTTTTCGCAACAGGGACAGGGGAGTAAGCCTGCGACTGCCAAACACATCTGGAGGCTTACATCCTGGGAAACAAAGGGATCGGACATGTTGGAATACAACATCCCCCCACAGCTGCCGTTGTGGGTGATGTTGGAGACCCCCACACATTCTCAATGTAAACATTACAGACCCAATGGATACCAATACAAAAGAACTGGCCTGACCTGGCGTCCACACATTAGGTGAGGGCTGTGTCTGGGCTTCTTGTCCATTCCTGGCAATAACCATACACTTCCCAGTAGTTGCTATTCTTCCACATGAACCTAAGGGTATGAGGGAATTGCTAGTTATGTAATAGCCGGCTAGTATGTCACTGGGCAGGCAGCGACCACCTCACGAGCTGGAAATCTTTTGTACTTTCCATGTGATCATGTCATTTCCGTGCACGCCCTATTAGACTCGTCACATACACAAAGCAAAGGGCATGTCTTCCCAATGCCGCTACAGAGAATGCCCTGGACGCTGGACATCTCCAGCGGGCACAGACTGCTTAGAGCCCGGGCATTATTACATGTGGCAGCGCCAGGCACAATGCAGAGCCCCTCTGCCCCCTCCCAGGAGGACGAGCAGGGTCACACAAGGCTAGCTGCCAGCCCTCATAATCTCCCATACTTACTGGAGACAGTCCTACTCCAGGCTCTTTGTTCTCCGTCTGGGCAGCCTCCACAGTAAACACACACACGCTGCCTTCCTTTGTTTCCTGCTTTCTTCTCCTTGTCCTAAACATTCCCAGTCTGTGACATGGTGACCGCAGTAACAACAAGCTGAGGTGACAGTGCCTCTGCAGGGCTGGAGAGTCTGGGGGCATGTGAAGCTCCGCTCTTCATTTGTACACTGAACCCACCCAGCTCCTGGCATCTGACTTCAGGCACGCCTCTCTCATGTCACCGAGCTGTGGGGAAAGCCAGGGCTGTGAGAATTCCCAGACAGATCACTGTGACCATGGTTTGACAAGTTTTCAAGTTTAAACAGCAGGAAGAATGGTCTCCAGTAAATGCCTGTATGCCATGCTGCTAAAAGAGACCTAGCCTTGCCTGATTCTGGAACAGCTGACAACAAATATGGCCTCAGGGCACAGACTGTCAGACATCTGTTGTAGATACATTCCTCCCAACTTCTGAAAAGCCCAGGGGGGACAATATCAGAGGCTACATGCCCCACCCCAAACTTTGTTTACACTAAGCCATGCCCTCAACTCCGCCCAGTGCCAGTCTGTACACGCTCAATCCCCCCTAGTCCCCTTTGTGGCTAGGGTTGCCACCTTTCCCAACAAAAATAACATAGGGTGTTAAGTTGCTATGTCATAATGTGGCTCCCAGTATTAATAGTGCCCCGCAGTAATAGTAATGACTCATTTAGTGCTCCCCAGAATTAATAATGCCCCCATTAGCACCCCCCAGAATTAATAATGCCCCCTTTAGTGCCCCCCAGAATTAATAATGCCCCCTTTATTGGCTCTAGTAATAGTAATGCCTCCATTAGTGCCCCCCAGAATTAATAATGCCCCCATTAGCATCCCCCAGAATTAATGGTGCTCCCAGTAATAGTAATGTCCCCATTAGTGCCCCACAATACTATTACTGCCGCATTAATGCCCTTCAATAATATTAATGCCCCAATTAGTGCCCCCAGTATTAATGCCTCCATTAATGCCCCCCAGAAATAATAATGCCCCCATTAGCTCCCTCAGAATTTAGTGTCCCCATTAGTTTCCCTAGTAATAGTGATGCCCCCATTAATGTCCCCAATAATATTAATGCCCCCAATAGTGCCCCCCCAGTAATAATAATGCCTCCATTATTGCCCTAGTAATAGTAATGCCCCCATTAGTACCCTAGTAATGCCCCCTAGTAATAGTAATGCCCCCATTAGTACCCCCAGTAATAGTAAGGCCCCCATTAGTACTCCCAGTAGTTCACCCCAGTATTAGTAATGCCCCATTTAGTGCCCCCAGTAATAGTAATGCCCCCATTAGTGCCCCCAGTAATAGTAATGCCCCCATCAGTGCCCCCCAGTAATAGTAATGCCCCCTTCGCTTCTATGTGCAAAAAGAACAAAAAAAAACAAAAAACTCACCTCCTCCATTTGATCGCACTGCTGTAAACACTCGCTGCTCACTGCAAGCTCATGTCAGGACCTGCGTTCCAGGATGATGACATTTGGCAGGTCCTGCCCTGCACATCCAGTCAGCAGTGAGTGTTCATGGCAGGTGAGCAAACAAATGAGGCGGGTTCTTTTTTTTTTTTTCTTCCTAACACGGGGGTGGGGGCTTTGCTAGTTGAAGGCTGTACTAATGAGCACTCCACATTGGATGCGCTCATTAGTAACAGTCTTTATAGAAAAATACCGCCAATTATTATTGTCAATAGAAAAAAATTACTGGCAACGCCAGGGTCACTAAATACCGGCTGGGTGGCAAGCCTATTTGTGGCCCCAAACAGTAGTTATGCCCCCTTAGTGTTTTCTTCCCTTGGTGTCTCCACATAGTCTCTTAGTTCCCCTTCACAACAGAATGCCCCTTTAGTGCCCCCACAAAGTAGTAAAGATCCTTTGGTGATGTCTTCACAGTAATGATGCTCCCTTAGTGCCCCCACGGTAGAGATGCAGCTTCCCCTTTAGCGCCCATAGAAGTAGCTATGCCTCCTTAGTGGCTCACATACTATTTATGCTCCCTTAGAGCTCCCCACACAACAGTGCTGCCCCCTTAGTGCCCCCCTTACAACAGTGCTGGTCCTAATGCCCCCTTACAATAGTTCTGCCCCCTTAGTGCCCCCTCACAATAAGTAATACCTAACCCCATTCTCTTGATGAATGTAGCATATCTGTCCCTGGCCTGTGCGCTCTCCTGCTCACTGCAGAAGGTGCAGTTATTTCATTGCCGGGGAGCGTCCAGTGAATGCTGCACCAGGGAGCTGTTGGGAGGTACGTAGATGTGGCAAAACCGTCAAGCATTGCTACATGCCCTTTTCCTCCATCACAGCAAATCTTCTGTTCCTGACTCCAGGAAAGCTTGGGTGACAACTCCTGAGGGAAGTTTAACCCCTTCCTTATATCTGGTTTACATGTACAGTGGAAGTTGGGTCTTCAAAGATGGAGACATAACCGTTGTGTGCCTGCTGTTTTGCACAGCAGACTCTGACAGAGTCCGTAATCGATACAAAGCAAGTCTGCCACAGGCAGGGTCTCCATAGGAACCTATGTGCAGCAGCCGCGGATCATTCAGGAGTGGTAGAAAAAAAGCAGATCAATGGGCGCATGTTTCTCTGGTTTATTGTGGAAAATAAAAGATACAAATAAAATTATTCCTGTAACATGCAACACGTTTCGCTGGCGGCCTGACAGCTTCATCAGGCATATAACATACAGCGTCTTTGTGGTGGTATTTAACCCTAAAGAACCGGAAGGGATACATAGGTCACTGTTCACTCACAACGTGTAAATAGTAGGGAATAATGTGTACAATAATGTGTACAACTTTTTGCATGTAGGACAAGATGTTTCTGAAGCAATTTAATTTACACCCACTGAGAAAAAGATGGATAATGGTATAATGGGTGATAAGAGAAGGTATGATCCAAAAAAATAGGGGAAGGGGTGGAAGGACCATCCCTAGAGAGAAAATAACTTAATACCATGGGAAAAAGTGAAAGAAAGAAAATCTACTATAAAAGCCGTACAAGATATATACATTTTTTTGTATCTGATAGGCCAACACAAAGAAGCAAGTATGTGTGAAGTGAAAAGAAAATGATACATGGTTTTCAAAATTTTGTGTGGCATGCATTTATATACAGCCCCCTTGAGTCAATACTTTGTTAGACCACCTTTCTTTTGGGTATGTCTCTACCAGCTTTGCACATCTAGAGGCTGAAATTTTTGCCCATTCTTTTTTGCAAAATAGCTCATGCTGTCAGATTGGATGGAGAGCGTCTGCACAGATGCTCAATGGGATTTGGGTTTGTGCTTTGATTGGGCCATTCTAACACATTAATATACTTTGATCTAAACCATTCCATTGTAGCTCTGGCTGACCTCCCCCCAAGTCTCAAGTCTTTTGCAGCCTTTACCAGGTTTTCTTCCAGGATTGCCCTATATTAGCTCCATCCATTTTCCCATCAACTCTGATCAGGTTCCCTGTCCCTTCTGAATAAAAGCATCCTGACAGCATCATGCTGCCACCACCTTTTTCATGTTAGGGATGGTGTGTTCAGGGAAATGTGCAGAGTTAGTTTTCTTCCACACATAGCGTTTTGCATTTAGGCCAAAAAGTTCAACTTTGGTCTCATCTGACCAGGGCACCTTCTTCCATATGTTTGCTGTGTCCCTTACATGGCTTGTGGCAAACTGCAAACGGGACTTTTTATGGCTTGCTTTCAAGAATGGTTTTCTTCTTGCCACCCTTCCATAAAGGCCAGACTAAGGGCCCTTGCACACGACCATATGCGCTCCAAGATTCTCCCACCTGAGCTGTGAATCTCTGCAGCTTCTCCAGAATGACCATTGGCCTCTTGGCTGCTTCTCTACTGCTCATCTAGCTTTCAGCCATGTCTTGGTAGGTTTGCAGTTGTGCCATAGTACTTCCATTTTTGGATGATGGATTGAATAGTGCTCTATGAGATGTTCAGAGCTTGAAATATTTTTTTATAACCTAACCCTCCTTTGCACTTCTTCACAACTTTATCCCTGACCTGTCTGGTGTGTTCTTGGTTTTTGTGATGCTGTTTAATCACTAATGTTCTCTAGCAAACCTCTGAGGTCTTCACAGAACAACTGTAGTTATACTGAAAATAAATTACTCACAGGTGAACTCTATTTACTAATTAGGTGGCTTCTGAAGGTAGTTGGTCACACTAGATTTTATTTAGGAATATCAGAGTACAGCGGGCTGAATACAAAAACATGTCACACTTTTCAGATTTTTATTTATTAAAAATTTGGAAAACCATGTATTATTTTCTTTTCACTTCACACATACATAAAATCTCCATAAAATGCATATATGTGTGTGGGTATAATGTGAAACAATGTGGAAATGTTCAAGGGGTATGAATACTTTTTCAAGGAACTCTGTGTGTGTGTATATATCTCCACACATAAAGGTAAGTGAATTCAATTAGTAGGATAGTGAAGCCAGGCACACACCTACATATGGGCACACATCCCCAATGGGAAGTATACAGTTGTATATATGAGGTGCTGTCTGACACGTATTAAACATAATTTATAAAATGGATTAAAATATGGATGGTAAAAATAATCATAAAAGGGAGAAAAGGATAATATCTCCTTATATTATAAAAATAAGTTTCTGTCTGTCTGTCTGTTCTCTATGCGCGACCAAACTACTGGACCGATTTTCAACAAATTTGGCACACATGTACATCAGGTGTCCGGGAAGGTTTTAAACCAAGTCTCAGCTCTCTAGGATGTACCGTTCCCGAGATATTCCCAAATTATGACCTCCATTAGCCAATATTAGCCTGGGAGGCTTTTACTTCAAATCCCAACTGCCATTTTCTCCACATACACACAGGTTTCAATAACAACCCAGCCAGGTTATTAGCAGCCAGCTGAGGAGCTTAGGTAAATAACACTGTGGAAGTCACTGTTAAAGGGGCGGGCACTGTGGAGGTCACTGTTAAAGGGGCATTCACTCTGGATGTTACTGTTAAGGGGGCAGGCTGCTGTGAAGGTCACTGTTAAAGGGGCAGGCACTGTGGAGGTCACTGTTAAGGGGGCAGGTGCCACAATTAAAGGGGCAGCTGTTGTGGAGGTCACTGTTACAGTAGCAGGGTACTGTGAGGTCAGTGTTAAGGGAGCGGGGTACTGTGGAGGTTACTGTTATGGGAACGGGGTACTGTGGCAGTCACTGTTAAAGGGACAGGTTCTGTGGAGGTCTCTGTTAAAGGGGCAAAGAACAGTGGAGGTGACAGATAAGGAGACGGTTCCCTATGGAGGGCAGTGTTAAGGGGTGGGCCCCTTAGGAGGTTACTTTCAAGGGAGTGGGGTGCTGTGAAACACACTGTTAAAGGGGCGGGCTGCTGTGAAGATCAAAGTTAATTGGATGGGCTGCTATGGAGGTCCTATTTGAAGGAGGCAGGGCACTGTGGGGGGTCAGTGTTAAGGGGTAGGGGGCTGTAGCATTCACTGTTAAGGGGCGGGGTACTGTAGAGGTCACTATTATGGGGGATGTGAAGTTCTCTGTTAAGGGGCGGGGTGCTGTAGAGGTCACTGTTATTGGCGATACTGTCTTTTAACGACACATACATACATTAAATGAAATAGATGAAATATACCCATGCAAAGCCGGGTCCTTCTGCTAGTATAATTATAATTTACGGTATATAATAAGTGACCATGTGGGTCTTATTGATTTATCAGGTGTGTCATGCTTTTTCAACAATGACCAATCCCAAGGCAACGTAGTTTGCATCCAGTCCTCACCAAGGTGGGATAAAGCACCCAAGGAACATGTGTCTGTGTGTGTATGAATAATAATTTGGGGCTGATGAGCAATAGATGTGAATAATAAAAATGAAAGAAAAAAATCCAGTTTCTGTTTAATTTAGTGTTTTATATTGTCTCATTCAGACCACCAGGTACAACTATCTGTAACCTGAAGATCCAATATTATTCCCTATTTATAAGCTGTTGATATCTGGAATCCAGTCAATGACAGTCAGACATAATACAGAAGGGTCACTATGGTGGACCTGAAAAAATAACAAGATACACTGTGATGTTGCTTTGCATTTCTAATGTTCTGTTGTGGCAGCTGCACAACACAGTCTGGCAAGCGGTTTTGTACTTTTGGGGCTGGATCCCAGTGCTAAGGGACTTACACATGAGACACTGCCCTCATCTTCTCTTGGATCATTCGGGAGGACCAAGGCTGCTGCATACACTGTATGGCTCCCCCGATCACCGTTAACACGCACTTCAACTTCCCCCACACAATAGAATGGCCCCTTACAGTAGAAATCCCCTTTGTAGTGTCCCCTTAGTGGCCCAGTGGAAAACATTCATGATAATATCCAGATTGTGTAAAATTGTGGAAGAAGACGGGCCAGGAGAGCCAAGGGTGATGATGATCACACTGAGATCCGGGCCCACCTCCTTCTGCACGTGACTCAGATACTCTCTCAAGGGTGTAACTAGAATAGCCTGGGCCCCACAGCAAATTTCTGAAAGGGCCCTCCACATCAAAACTGCCCATACCAGCCAAATCCCTCCTCACCTACACAGTAGTTATGCCTTCTTAGTGCCCCACACACAGTAGTTATGCCTGCTTAGTCCATCCTCATAGTAGTGCTTCCCCTTAGTACTCCCCTTAATATAAGTGAATGCCCCCCAGTGGTGTAGATAAAATAAAAATCTGTAATACTCACCAAGTCTTGTTCTCCCAATGAGCAGAGCACATCCTGCTCTCCCATGCAGGCATGATGCAGTGAGGTAATCACACCTGCTGGGATGAGTAGACGAGCATGGTCAGGGAAAAAGGCCACGGCCTTAATGGATTACACACAATAGACAGTCTTAATAAAGCTCCATAGCTGGTGGAGGATCCGCCAACGTTATGAAGAGACACAGGCCTCTCCATAACTTCGGTGCATCCAGTGCCAGTTCTAGATGTAAGACAGCTTCCAGGCTGTCTTACTGTACATTTAGACCATTTTCTATGCTTAAAACAGGTGTAGAAAATGGTAAATGAGACAGGCCTGTAGGCCCGTCCCCGTCCCCTTCCCCACCCACAATTTTAGACCTGCTGTGAGCAGGGAAAAGTCGCAGATAGAGCCTGAAAAATGCCTTATTTAGGTGGATTTCACATTAAATTACCTCCTTAACAGTGTCAGCCAAATTACACTAGAAATCTATTGGATGAATCTACTTATGATATTTAACGCCTTTCCTCACTGCTTCCAAGAGCTTTCTATTGGACAAGTCTCGGTATGCCCAGGACGTTATTAGGTGATATTAGAGGGCAACACAGGGAGGAGGTATTAGAGGACTACAAGTTCCAACATGTTCAGGCCGTTATTATGTGATATCACAGGACATTACAGGGTGGAGGAATAAGAGAAAGAGCAGCAGAGTCAGTTTAGATAAGACATTGTGGAGTAACAGGAACTGGGTTTATTGGAACATGCATGCAATAACTGAAGTTCACCTTACATGGTGGATGGTATAGAGACAGGAAAAAGAAATCAGTGAGTTCACCATACAACAATGCATAGATAGGCTACAAGCAAAGCATTAGTAACAGCGACATCTAGTGTCATAACAATAAACTGCAGTCTATTCAGCAAAAGACTAAGGCTACTTTCACACTAGCGTTTTTAAATTCCGGTATTGAGTTCCGTTATAGGGGCTCAATACCGGAAAAAAAACGCTTCAGTTTTGTCCCCATTCATTGTCAATGGGGACAAAACTGAACTGAAGACAACGGAATGCTCATGAAAGCATTCCATTCCGTCTTCAGACCGGAGAACGCAGCATGCTGCGGTTTGCTCTCCGGTCCAGGCATCCGCACCAAGACGGATCCGGAATGACCCCCAATGCAAGTCAATGGGGACGGATCCGTTTGGTGTGGACACACCAGTAATCCGGATCTGTCCTCCATTGATTTGCAATGGGGGGTCATTCCGGATCCGGCTACATACATAGATACATACAGACAGACAGACATACATACATACAGACATACAGACATACATCCAGACGGGACGCCGGCAGCATGTCTTCACGCGCCTCCTGCGCGCAGCTATGACGTTTCCCCACTGCGCCCAGCAGAGGGCGCTGTGGGGAATCGTCATCACTGCGCGCAGGAGGCGCGTGAAGACGTTCTGCCGGCGTCCCTGGAGTATGTGAGTATGTATGTGTGTATGTATGTATGTCTGTATGTCTGTGTCTTGTTCCATGTTAACATGTGTGGGGCCGGAGCGCTGCTCCGGCTCCACACATGTATCAGCGTTAGCACGGATCCGTTGGCACCCTTTAGGTGCCGGATCCTTGCTAACGCTAGTGTGAAAGAGGCCTAAGCTGTAGTTGTTATATCTCCAACAACTCTCAGCCAGGGGCGTACATTAGAAATCATGGGGCCCCATAGCAAAACTCAGTATTGGGCCCCAACCCCCGCCGCACAAATATAAAGTACAACATTTGTAACAAATTTATTAACCCCCTGCAGTGCCCATTCACACTGAAGCCATCAAAATTCTGAATTAACACATGTGGAATTATATACTTAACAAAAAAGTGTGAAACAACTGAAAATATGTCTTATATTCTAGGTTCTTCAAAGTAGCCACCTTTTGCTTTAATTACTGCTTTGCACACTCTTGGCATTCTCTTGATGAGCTTCAAGAGGTAGTCACCTGAAATGGTTTTCACTTCACAGGCGTGCCCTGTCAGGTTTAATAAGTAGGATTTCTTGCCTTATAAATGGGGTTGGGACCATGAGTTGTGTTGGGCAGAAGTCAGGTGGATACACAGCGGATAGTCCTACTGAATAGACTGTTAGAATTTGTATTATGTAGTATTAAGAAAAAAGCAGCTAAGTAAAGAAAAACAAGTGGCCATCATTATTTTAAGAAATGAAGGTCAGTCAGTCCGAAAAATTGGGAAAACTTTGAAAGTGTCCCCAAGTGCAGTCGCAAAAACCATCAAGCGCTACAAAGAAACTGGCTCACATGAGGACCGCCCCAGGAAAGGAAGACCAAGAGTCATCTCTGCTGCGGAGGATAAGTTCATCCGAGTCACCAGCCTCAGAAATCGCAGGTTAACAGCAGCTCAGATTAGAGGCCAGGTCAATGCCACACAGAGTTCTAGCAGCAGATACATGTCTACAACAACTGTTAAGAGGAGACTGTGTGCAGCAGGCCTTCATGGTAAAATAGCTGCTAGGAAACCACTGCTAAGAACAGGCAACAAGCAGAAGAGACTTGTTTGGGCTAAAGAACACAAGGAATGGACATTAGACCAGTGGAAATCTGTGCTTTGGTCTGATGAGTCCAAATTTGAGATCTTTGGTTCCAACCACCGTGTCTTTGTGCGACGCAGAAAAGGTGAACGGATGGACTCTACATGCCTGGTTCCCACTATGAAGCATGGAGGAGGAGGTGTGATGGTGTGAGGGTGCTTTGCTGGTGACACTGTTGGGGATTTATTCAAAATTGAAGGCATACTGAACCAGCATGGCTACCACAGCATCTTGCAGCGGCATGCTATTCCATCCGGTTTGCGTTTAGTTGGACCATCAATTATTTATCAACAGGACAATGACCCAAACACACCTCCAGGCTGTGTAAGGGCTATTTGACCAAGAAGGAGAGTGATGGGGTGCTACGCCAGATGACCTGGCCTCCACAGTCACCAGACCTGAACCCAATCGAGATGGTTTGGGGTGAGCTGGACTGCAGAGTGAAGGCAAAAGGGCCAACAAGTGCTAAGCATTTCTGGGAACTCCTTCAAGACTGTTGGAATACCATTTCAGGTGACTACCTCTTGAAGAGAATGCCAAGAGTGTGCAAAGCAGTAATCAAAGCAAAAGGTGGCTACTTTGAAGAACCTAGAATATAAGACATATTTTCAGTTGTTTCACTTTTGGTCTGTACTGTGTATATATATATATATATATATATATATATATATATATATATATATATATATATTACTACCAACAGAGGGGTGCATCATATATATACTACATATATACGCTGTTGAAGCTTTTATATAGGAAAATGTGCGGCCCCCTACCCTGCTTAGTTTGTCCCAGGCACGGGGGTTGCCTGGGGCACAGTGTCCTCTATGTAATAAGCATCAGCAGTAAGCAGAGTTTATGGGGGCCCCCCATGAACGCTTCTTGCTGCTGCCCCAGGAAGAATCTTTCAGTTCAACCAGCTCCCGGGTCGCACCCGACCGTGATTATGTGAAATCAGAACACATTACAGTCCTACTGCTGAGCTCCGCCCCCTCCTGCACTGATTACATGACAATATCATCATAGGTCCTTCAACTCTTGCTAATGGCTGTTCTCCCCAACCCCCCGCCACCCGTCCGCTGCCTGCTGCCTCTACTCAGCCATCCTCACTAGGCCGAAGCCCACCTGCCTCATTTGTAGCCACCACCATGCTTATAGCTAAGTGCATCAGGGTGGCTGGCACTGCCTCACTCTGAATATTTCCTCTGCTAATTGAGTGTCTCTTCTGCATAGAGCGCGCCCGCTGTCCAGCTGCAACATAGTGATCCTTGCTGTGCACTGGCAGTGTTAAAAGCACAGGGGTGGGGTGCAACATGCCACCTCCCCAGGGCTGACCGAGTCCCAGGGTTTTAGGAATGCTGGCATGCCTAGGGTGGCACCTGAAGTAGGTCCTTTCTCTGGCTCCCCCCCCCCCCCCAAAAAAAAATTGTACCCCCTCAGAGTTGTATTGCCCTCATCGTACAACCTTCACAATAGTTTTGTCCAGATATATGCCTCCTCATGGTAATTATGCCCATATTGTGGCCCATCACGGTAGTTATGCCCACACTGTACAACTTTCACAGTAGTTATGCCCTCACTGTGCCCCCATTACAGTAATAATGCACTCTTTGCCGCTTCACAGTAGTAATACCCATTGTGCCCCTTCACAGTAATAATGCCCACTCAGTGTCCCATAACAGTTATGCCCACCCCCTTCACAGGAGTAATGCTCTTTGTGCCCCCTTCATAGTAGTAAAGCCCATTGTGAGCCTTTATAGTAGTAATGCCCATTATGCCTCTTTATAGTAATGCCCATTATGCCCCTTTATAGTAGCAATGCCCATTGTGCCCCTTTATAGTAGTAATGCCCATTGTGCCCTTCATAGTAGTAATGCCCATTGTGCCCCTTCATAGTAGTATTGCACTGTGCCCCCTCAATGGTAGAAATGCCCTCTGTGCCCCCTCAATGGTAGAAATGCCCTCTGTACCCCCTCCATGGTAGTAATGGTCTCTGTGCCCCCTCCATGGTAGAAATACCCTCAGTTTAAAAAAAAAACAAAAACAACACAGTAACTACTCACCTTGTCCCATTCCAGAAGCTCACAGTCCTGTCTCTCCTACAGACACAGATCACTCTGCAGCACTGTGCGGGCGGAGCTTATACAGATTCCTGGGCTGTGGGCTCCTCCCACACAGGTTGGCAGCGCGATCTGTTTCTGCAGGCTGAATGGTTGAGTAGGGAGAAGTCTCTCTGCTTCACCATTCGGTGTGGGAGAGACGGAGTGCGGGGAGCTGAGTGACAGGACCGCAGGCACCGGCACCCCCAAGAGCCGGCACCCGATGCGGACCCCCCCCTACCCTTTGGCACGCCACTGACAAGTGGTGATGTGGTCTTAATAGTTTTGTGTGTCATGGTGCTCCTACCTAGATACTGTTGCTCCCCAGGGTTAGGCTCTGTAGCATAAAAAAAGAGCTGTAATTGGAGGAATGAGTCGAGTCCAGACTTGCTAAAGTTCAACAGTTTTACTTGAATAAATTTGCATCGAAACAGTACTCATCCCTTCTCTTGGCTCCGGCAGGTTAAGGGCAGACTGGCACTTTGTTTTCTCTTTCTCTGCTGTGCTAATCTCTGGCTTCAGTCTGGTTACTGTTTTTTATAACAATTCTGGTACCTATGAATGTGGTGCCTTTGGCCCCCTCGTAATACTCTCAGTCTATGAAGTTCCATTCTATCTAAAGATCTCGCTGCCAGATATACTGCCACCTGCTGGTCAACCAGGCACATTACATGTAATAACAATACATAAGTTACATAGCAATATAATTAAGGCACAGTGTCAGAGGACCTGGAATAAAATACACAGATGACATTATTTGCCCTTGTTTCATGGTAAGGGTTACGTGCAAGGGTCCCCTTTAAGTGCTGCTTTATACGACTTTCTATTACCATTGCAGGTTTAGATGCTAGAACCCTCACACTACATTGACAATAAATATAACCTGAAATAGCAATGGCTGCCTACACATAATCCTCTCTGCGTTGCTGAGTAGGATGTTTGTGGCACCATTTCCTCTCAGTGAACCCAGAGAACAACAACTGCATAAGGCAATCATTGTTAACTTCCTTTTGTGTATACAAAGCTTCACTACCACTGAAAGTGTGGGAGTGTCATTACCGTTTCCCTGGTTTTGGTCTTTTCCCTTCCCTCGTACGCTCGGTGTGGCTATTCCCTCCACACCAGAGCGTGACAGGGGACACAGAGGGCATTACTATTACAAAGGGGGACAGTGGGCATTACTACCATAATAGGGGCACAGTGGGCATTACTACTACAAAGGGGGCATAAAGGACATTACTACTACAAAGGGGGCACAGAGGGCATTACTACCATAAAGGGGTACAAAGGGCATTACTACTATAAAGGAGCACAAAGTCTATTACTACTATAAAGAGGCACGAAGGGCATTGCTACTATAAAGGGGCACAGAGGGCATTGCTACTATAAAGGGGCACAGAGGGCATTACTACTATAAATGGGGCACACAGGGCATTGCTACTATAAAGCGGGCACAGAGGGCTTTACTACTGTGAAGGAGGCACAATAGGCATTATTACTATGAAGAGGGCACAATGGGCATTACTACTGTGAAGGGGGCACAAAGAAGGCATAACTATTATTGGGGCACAGAGTGGGCATTACTACTGTGAAGGGGCCACAGAGGGGCACAAAGAGGGTATTTCCACTGTGAAAGGGGCACAGATTTGTCTTTCCCTGTGTGTGTGTGTGTCTGTGTGTTTGTCACCATCACCATGCCCACAGTGTTCCTATGTCTTGACTAGAGATGAGCAAGCACTAAAATGCTCGCGTGCTCGTTATTCGAGACGAACTTTTCCCGATGCTTGGGTGCTCGTTTCGAGTAACGAACCCCATTGAAGTCAATGGGAGACTTGAGCATTTTTTGCAGGGGACCAAGGCTGGGTGAAAACCTGGAAACCTCAGAAAATTATGGAAACACCACGGAAATGGACAGGAAACAGCAGGGGCAGCATGCATGGATGCCTCTGAGGCTGCCTAATCCCACCATTACCCCAAATTCTCCTGCAACAGCCTGGTGGTTACCCTCATGGCAATTGTGCTCACCCAAACCAAGAAAGGCGAGGCACATGCCCATCACATGTTAGGGAAGCACCCAACTAGGTGCAACGAAGGTCCATTACCCATGCCCATGCTGGCACTGCTCTCCTGTCCCCAGCCACACGATGCAGGCATAAAGCCTGACACAACATGGCGGTGACACCAACAAGTGACCAAGTTA
>ONZH01006145.1:0-22397 GCA_900303285.1 Rhinella marina | reverse complement strand
ACCAGTGAGCTTAACGTCCATTGTGGGGAAACTTTTTGAGGTCTAATAAGGGACTATATACAGGAATATGTTTTTGGATAATAGTATTATAAGTGATAACCAGCATGGTTTTACTAAGGACAGAAGCTGTCAGACTAACCTGATTGGTTTTTTTTATGAAGAAGTGAGTAGAAGTCTGGATAGAGGGGCGGCTGTGGATATATGTGTATTTGGACTTTGCAAAAGCGTTTGACACGGTCCCCTCATAGACGTCTGACAGGTAAATTAAGGTCGGTTGGATTAGAAAATCTACTCTGTAACTGGATTGAGAACTGGCTGAAGGAGCGTACTCAGCGAGTGGTGGTGAATGATTCCTACTCTGAATGGTCCCCAGTTATAAGTGGTGTACCCCAAGGTTCAGTGCTGGGGTCCACTTTTATTTAATTTATTTATTAATGATATAGAGGGAGGAATTAACAGCACTGTTTCAATTTTTTGCAGATGACACTAAGCTTTTGTAGTAGAGTCCAGTCTATGGAAGATGTACAGAAGTTACAAGCTGACTTGGACACACTGAGTGTTTGGGCATCCACTTGGCAGATGATGAGGTTCAATGTGGATAAATGTAAAGTTATGCATCTGGGTACTAACAACCTGCATGCCTCCTATGTCCTAGGGGGGAGTAACACTGGGAGAGTCACTTGTAGAGAAGGATCTGGGTGTCCTTGTAGACCATAGACTGCAGAATAGCATGCAATGTCAATCGACTGCTTCTAAGGCCAGCAGGATATTGTCATGTATTAAAAAAAAGAGCATGGACTCGCGGGACAGGGATGTCATATTACCACTGTATAAAGCATTAGTATGGCCTCATCTGGAATATGCTGTTCAGTTCTGGGCTCCGGTTTATAGGAGGGATGTCCTGGAGCTGGAAAGGGTGCAGAGACAGGCAACTAAACTGATAAGGGCATAGAGCATCTTAGCTATGAAGAAAGATTGAAGGAGTTAAACTTGTTTAGTCTTGAGAAGAGACGTATAAAGGGGGACATGATCAACCTGTATAAGTATGTAAATGGCCCATACAAAAAAATATGGTGAAAAACTGTTCCAGGTAAAATCCCCTCAAAAGACAAGGGGGCACTGCCTCCGCCTGGAGAAGCAAAGGTTCAGACTCCAGGGGCGACAAGCCTTCTTTACTATAAGAACTGTGAATCTGTGGAACAGCCTACTGCAGGAGCTGGTCACAGCAAAGACAGCTGAGGGCTTCAAAACAGGCTTAGATAAATTCTTAGAGAATAAGAAAGTCACCACATATTAAGAAAATGTAGAGTCATGTCTTAAGGTTACCCATCCCCCTCCCCTTCATCACTCCTACCCCTTCCCTTGGTTGAACTTGATGGACATGTGTCTTTTTTCAACCGTATTAACTATGTAACTATGTAACTATGTAATTATTCATCACCTATCCTTAAGGGCCCTTTACACTGGCTGAACATTTTTAGCGATAATCAGTCGGTATAATCCACTGATCGGTACAGCCGTTAAACGAGTGAAATGCCTGCGGGCAGCAGATCGTTTTGTTTAAACAGCCTTTGCTGCTGGCAAACAATGATTCTGTATGGGGCAAGCGATGCCATTAGCAATCTCCATCCTGTGGAGGAGATCATTGCATGTAAATACAGTGGTCTCCTTCACTGACGAGCAGGGGCTTGCCAGGAACAAACATTTCCTTTCTGACAATCGTATGCTCGATCTAGCAGTGTAAAGGGGCTTTTAGTATAGAGCATCAATAGCACACCGTGTGGGGTCCAACTCCCGAAACCCCTGCTGTTCAGCTGTTTTTCAGAACCTGGCAGCTATCCATCTCCGTATACTGTGTAGTGCCTGTGCTTGGTAACTGCAGTTAATTGGGAACATAACCTAATACCTTTCTAACAAATCCAGAACCAGCCCTGTACCTCACATGAATCCAGAGATCTCCCCATTCATTGTTCCAATTGCTCTGCTAGATTATCTTTAGCCTCGTAGCTCAGAGGGTGGATCCTTTCTGCTGAAGCTCTCTCTCTGTAACTGCAAAAGCTTCTAACAGAACATATGGCTGGTGGAAGTTGAAGATTTTAAATGAGCATGTGCGACCAGCTCAGTGAGACGGACAAAAATAAGGAAAAGAACAAACAGCAGGTGGCGCTATACAGATACATTTTCTTGAATAACTCAGAGGTTATACAATATTTTTAATTAGATGCAATTGCAAAAGTATTCAGATCCAGGTGCTGGTTTCAAAAATGTAGAATATATTTTGTGACACAGCCCCTTTAAGGGTACGTAGGGTATCCCGGGAAAATAATACAGCAGAGAGAAGATTTCAGGATGAATAAATTATCTGTGGGTGCAAACAATACCCAAAAACTAGAACTCTAGTGCGCCAGATGTTCTCCACATTGCTCCTGCAGAATATTCCTTATGCAGCCAGTGCTGTACTTACAAAATTCCACTAAATAATACGTCTTTGGGTTTAGAAACTTGAAAGCAAGTAAAATGTCTATAAACAATATCTTTTAATTGCTTATTAATCCAAGTGGTATTCCTAGCTCTTGAAATGAAGGAAGCATTAATAATCTAATTACAGCAAAGACAATGAGACGAATAGTCAAATAATATGCTGTCAATGAACTCTTTGTTAGACTAAAGCTGGCTATACACTCCCGATAGATGTCGAGTGATTGCTCATGATATCAGTGAACTAATATCTATGTACAGTATCCATATATCAGATGTCACTACAGATATCTGTCTAATAAACATATTCACTACGTCTAGAGTATAGAAGGTTTTAGAAGGTTTCCACATCTACAGTAGAAGGACATTCTCTACTATAAGAGCAGTGAGACTATGGTACCAGGGGCGTACACAGATCTCATTAGGGACCCATAGCAGAATTCTGTACTCGTGCATCAATCACTGCCAGTCAATGCAGACAGCAAATCCTCCAGATTTCCAACTAGTTTACACTAGCTTGTTTTATTTTTTTTAATTTATTATTTTATTACAAAAAAACATTGTAAAAAATAGTTGGCATTGGCCTCTCCCACTTCATCTGGAACAGTTGCTTCATAAATATGGCACTCACTCTGACCACCCTAATTCTCACTGTACTTACACCAGACATCTGCCAGGAGTACATTGATAAATCTCCCCTATACAGCTATAAATTACTGATAACATTTAGAAACTGTATGCCTGCAGCCACCACTAGGGGGAGCTCAGTGTATAGGAAGTTATACATTTACCATTGACTGCAATGGAAGCTGTAACAATCTCTTTGCACTGAGCTCCCCCCAGTGGTGGCAGAAAATGCATGTTTTCTTGCAGCAGTTGCATGGCCTGTGTCCATTGAAGATACACCATTGTGTAGGACTTGCTGACATTGAGTGTTATAGGGGTTAATTTGTAAAAAGATTTTAAAAAGGATCCACGTGTCTTTCTTTGAAGACAAACTAGATAGATAGATAGATAGATAGATAGATAGATAGATAGATAGATAGATAGATAGATAGGAGATACATATGACAGTAGAAGCAGGGGTGTACCACCAATGAGGCTAGGTGAGGCGATCGCCTCAGGCAGCACCAGGTAGGGGCAAGAGGGGGCCAGCCGAAGGGTCATGGGCTGAAGGGAAGGGGTTAGGTTAAGAAATTGGCATTGGGGATGGGGGGGCTGTTTCAGTTTTCGCTTCAGGCGGCAGAAAGGCTAGGTGCACCCCTGAGTAGAAGAAAACCGCAGCACTCTCAGGTCTTCAATTCAATTCATTGCAGGTTTATTCATCAAAATTGCGACGTTTCTACCATTGTGGTCTTTTTTTGTGGTCTTTTTGCTTGAAAAAGACCACAATGGTCGAAACGTCACAATTTTGATGAATCAACCTGCAATGAATTGAAGACCTGATAGTGCTGCGGTTTTCATCTACTGTCGTTTTGGAGTTCTGGGGATACTACAGGCTTGTATTGCATAGAAACATATGAGATAGATATTAGATAGATAGATAGAAAAATTAAGTTTTAATATATGCAAATGAGCCTCTACAAGCAATGTGGGCGTTGCCATTACACCTAGAGGCTCTGCTCTCTCTGTAACCGCCGCTCTCTCTGCACTGGCCCTGACCTCTGCTAAAGTCTTCTGCTTCTCCATCTGATTCAGTATCCAGCAAAGTCACAGTACAAGAGAGAGGCTCCCCGGCAGGTCTCTTCTGTACTGGGAGCCTCTGTCCTGTACTCCACCTGCACTGGATACTGAATCGGATGGAGCAACGTGAGACTTTAGGACAAGTCAGGGTCAGGTGTGATCACATTTACACTTTCTGACCATGTCAATCAAAGTGCAGAGGGCGCAGCAGTTACAGAGAGATCAAAGCCTCTAGGTGCAATGGAAACACCCGTGTTGCTCCTAGAGGCTCATTTGCATATATTAAAATATAATTTTTCTCAGCAATGCAGGCACATGTGACCAACACAGATGTCTTCAGATATCAAATGCACATGTAACAGGTCAGCCAGTGTCATAGGTACAAAACTGCTGACAGATGCCCTTTAAGGGCTGACCGCCTGATTGTAAAAGATCAATGTCGGAGACTTACAGTTCCTTCTTCCTCAGATGAAAGGCTCACTTTGGACTCATGTTTCAAATTGTTAATATCACAAAGTGCAATATCACAATTAATAAAAAACATCAATTTGACAAAAATCTAATCTGAAGAGACCTGGAAGATGATCCCATAAGTTTTGCTATGAGATCTGTCTATAATCTCAGTATAAATCAAAATGAAAGATTATTCTACAGGTTTGTGCAGGTTGGTATAGTTATGGGAAATATCAAATCTGTATTTTTATTTTTTAATGTTTTTCTCACAATAATATATTCAGCATTTTGTCTGTGCTAAACTGCTGAATGCACTAGGAAAGAACTGGAAGATCGGGACAAAGCTTTTGTGGCGCTATCTATTATTAGGAGTAGTGTGAATATGAACATTTATTCTGCCAGATTCTGCTTCTGAAAGTGGACAGGAGGGCAGTGTTTCACTGTGACACTGGGGATGTGCTCTATGCACTGAGCTGCTCCACAGCTCCTCCTCTCTGTTCTGAGTGGCCAACCAGGTGGCCACTATAGTTGTGACTCAAATAGAGGGGAGGGGCTGAGGCAGCTCACTTGCAGGAGAAGAAACCTGACTTGCAGGAGCAGAGGGAAGAACAGCTGACTTGCTGGAGCAGAACCTGGTTGAATAAATGTTCATATTAACCCTATTCCTGATGAAAAAGGTATGTTTGTACTGCTCGGCCCAGGCCCCTTCCTAATGCTGTTAGCATTTTACTATGGTCAGATTACCTTTAACTAGAGATGAGCCGAATCTTCCAAGATTCGCTTCGGCGAATATTTGTAGAATTTTTTAAAAAGATTCGCCTCGGATAAGATTCAATTCGGTTCAGTTGCGTTAAAAAAAAAAAATTGTGTTCTGCGAACATTCCCCGCGAATACGTATGCATGATTGTAAAGTGCATACGAAAATTTAGTTTATTATATTGTCTAGGCCAACAAAAATAATGAACATACAGTAAAAGTACCTACTTAAAGGAACCTGTCATCAACATTATGCTGACCAGTACTGAGGGCAGCATAAATTAGTGACGATATGCTGATTACAGCGTGTGTCTATTTGAGCTTAAAGTAAGTGGTTGTGAGACCAACATCACAAACATTGCAGCATAGACCTTAGAGAGTCAATCTACTGAGAAGAGTCATGGTTATTCATAATCCCGTGCACTCCACCCATCTACTGATGATTGGCATTTTCTCTCCTAGAGAGAAGGGAGAAAACTACGTAGGTAGAGAGACTGTCAGCATCAGCAGGTGGACAGGGAGAGCAGGAATTCATGAATAACATGGCTCTTCTCATGAAGATTTGACTCTTTTCCAGGCCCACTCTGCAATGATTGTGATGTTGGTCCTCGGCAACCACTTTATTTATAAATGACAGGACCTCCTGAAAATCAACTCACCTGTCTCTACTTTATTCTGCCATTAGTATGGGCAGCATAAAAGTGATGACAGGTTCCCTTAAGTGAATACCTACGCATTAGCGTACAAATTTATTAGATGCGTAGCATTAGCATACAATTATATTATGCGTACAAGCGTTAGCGTACAAGATTTAAAAGAATCTTCCGAAGCGAATCTGAAAAATTCGGATTCGCTCGGTGTAGGAAAAAACGAAGATTTGTATCAAATCTACAAAGGGGCGAATAGATCGCTCATCTCTACCTTTGACCAGATTCAAAACAAAGGTAAGCGTGGACACATCTGTAACTATTTTTACATTATTTTTTTAATTCCAACTACAGGACTTAAAGGGTTCCATAAAATATAACTTATGTTTTATACTAAATTTATCATCATAATGATCTAACATAATGTCAATTTCACATTTACCATTCAGTAGTTATAAAAGTAGTTTTCCTTCCTCTGCTACCCACTGTGTTTCCTCATAAGTACCATGGCATCGACCTGTAGTTCTCGAGCCTTTGTTAGGTCGGCATGCTCAGTGTGTTGCTATCAATCCTCTATGATTACTGAGTACAGGGGGCGTGACCAGACTGTGATATCAGGCAGCCATCAGTAATCATTAACACCCATGAACAAGCAGAAACTCACAGCAGGAAGCTAGGCATCGTGGGGATTGTAGTTTTTGTGAGGGAAGATCAGGCGCCATGCTACTGTCAGTGTGTTACAGGCTCACACAGGAGCGAGACAAATGGATTGGCAAGGTAAAATGAAGCTCTGGTTATATGGTAATAGGTATGGTTCTGGTGGGGTCACAGCTTGCAGCCTTATGTAGTTTTTCAAAAATTAAGTTACTTTACGTAATACCCCCTTTAATTGCGATCTTATATCAAGTTGGGTTGACAGGAAGCTCTCTTCTTCTATGTAATAGCTTAGATGCTATTGACAGAGCATCTAGGGGGTTAATTGGCAAGGATTGAGTCATCTTGAATCCTAGCCATTGCAGCAAAGTGTCAGCTGTAACATACAGTGGATGGCGTGGGTGCAGCTCCTGAGCCTGCCTCATCCTTGTACTGTATATATACAGTAATGCAGTATATAAACAGAGACTATTGCCAATGCATTAAGGTACATGCTCAGTGTTAGTATTCCTGCACATGACTATATCCATTTTGTGGTCCGCAATTGCTGGTCAGTAAAATACGGATGCGGTCGCGTATGCAACCCGTGGGCCCCATTGTAAAAATGGCTGTTCTTGTCTGCAAAACGGACAAGGATAGGACATGTTCTATAATTGGTGGCCCAGCCGCATGGATGCGGACAGCATACAGATGACATCCGTCTATTGGTTGGTTTTTTTTGCGGCACCATAGAAATGAATGGGTCTACTCCACATTCGATCGCACAAAAAATGCGGATCGGCATGCAGACTGAAAATACGTTTATGTCCTTCCACAGACCTAGAGCTGAAGATCTTGATAATGCAGGAGGAGGGTGTTTCATAGCGATTGTATTATTTTAGGATATAGATTATGTATATTTATATGTAATTATGTCAATGACTAGGGATGAGCGAGTTCGGGTATCCGGACCCGAACCCAGACCTTTCACTGAGTCCGGGTTTGGGTTCAGTGTTCGGGTGATCTTTATTATTTTCCGTTATAACATGGTTATAGTGGAAAATAATAGGCATTCCTTAAGACATAATGCAAAACAATATGGTCATTTAGGGGTTAAAAAACAAAAATAAAAAACAACTTACCTCATCCACTTGATTGCGCTGCAGCAGCTTTATTCTATCTTCATTGAACAGGACCTGAACAGGTCCTTTGGCAGGTCCTGTAAAGTTAAGGTAGAAGAAACTTCGGCAGCGCAATCACATGGATGAAGTGAGTTGTTTTTTAACCCCCTAAATGGCCATATTGTTTTGCATTCTGTCTTAAGACTGCTATTATTTTCCGATATAATCATGTTATAACAGAAAATAATAGGTGAAGTTCGGGGTCCCTATTGACTTTAATGGGAGTTTGGGGGTCAGGTTTGGGTCCCGAACCCCAAACTTTGACCTGAAATTCGGTTGAACCCAGCGAACCCGAGCTTCCACAGGTTCACTATCCTTATCAATGACCCATCTGCATTTGCAGAGCAGTATATTTTTTTGTGCAAAAATCATGATGAAAGTTGCTGAGATTTTCTTGGTGAGGCATTTCGGTCCACGCAGATTTGTTGGCTGATAATTTCTCTTCCATAAAGCTTGCGGATCTGACCTAAAAATCACTTAGTAGTAAATGCTAATGATTCAGAGGTACATGGACAAGTGGGGTGTTTTCGTGCCTCTGCTTATCCACATCATGCTCGGCAAGTCAGCGTATATAATCGTAAGTCATCCATGCTTTCATTAAAAATTATAGAGTGGAGCGCCATACAATATGAGAATGAATACCCCAGCTGTAAAATCAGGAAAGGAGCCAAACCCCCTCAGCACCCTGCTCTTATATAAAATGCACACGCTGGGAACCAAGGTAAAAGGAAGGTATCTCTACAGAACAGGAGCATTTTAATACTGGTGGGTCAAGTGGAAATATTTTACAGCTGGGAACCAGCCCTCTACTCGAACTTTCCCGGAAAGAGGTACCCCACCCGTCATGCAGATATCCACACTATATTTTTGTTATACCATAGTTGACATATACAGTGGAGTACATAGAGAAGTAAGAGCCCCATAGCAAGGATCAAACCAGGCCCCCCACACAGGACAGAAGGGTTTCCACCTAAACCCTTTTCAATGACTCTTGGGCCATTTTTTCCACTGCCTCATTTGTTAAAAGTTGCTCATTTAGAGGGGTAGAGTTCTGACCAAGTTTTCACCTCCAGGTTAGAAAGAGGGGATGATCCCAACAGGGCCCCCTCTTGCCCTGGACCCCATAGCAGTCGAATGGTCTGCCACTATGGTAGTTTACGCCCGCTGGACATATGTGTAGCCCTAGGCCTCCACTCACCTGATGGAGGCCTAATGTGAGTCCTTTGGCCTCCAAGAGGGTGGCATCATACCATACAAATGGTATAGGACAGGCCCTACTTTTTTGTGGTGTGGAGGCACGGACAGAAAACCCATGAAAAGCACTCCGTAGTGCTTCTGTGGGGTGTTGTGCCTACGTTCTGCACCGAACCTTCTGGATTGTGGACCCATTCAACGGCCAGTGCCCATATATTGCGGATCCACTGGCCAACAACGGTCATGTGCATGAGCCCTAAAGCAGGAGTTTATTGCCTATTTGTTAGTTTTTATTTTGCTAGAGCCAATGCTCCCCTAAAATGTGTGACAGCCACTAACATGCCCAAGTCTCAGATGGTCCAAGAGCACCTTAGATGGGTCCATACAGTGAGTGCCACAGGTGCACCACAGGTTCTCGAACACAGATGTCCCCAAAACCCAGCCCATGACAAGTGCTTGCACTGGGCTATGCGTCATCAATGTTTTATTGGGAGACACAATGCAGCTGCCTATGGCAGGCTTGTACTATATACTCCTCCATGTTCCCACATGCCTTGTTTCCCTCATGACATTTTGCAGTTACCTGATCATATTTTTCTCACCGGTGGCTTAATAATCCATACTAATCATCATTCTGCCCATTGCCTCAATAGAAATCATCTCTCCATACTCGGACTTCCTGTTGTGACTGGCTTGTGTTTTTACTCAAACAACCAATCAGAGGAGGCAGAGCTTCAGATTGGAGAGGAGAGCAGCAGCCTGAACCAATGGTGAGACAGGGGTGTGTCTCAGACAACCTCAGACTCCCTGCAGGAACTGTAACCAAGCTGTAGGCACAAATCACAGCTGTGTCCTAATGGAACTGAGCTAAAAGCAGCTTAGGAGCAAGAACTGAAAGAAAAGAAAGTGGCAGGTAATCTTTTCCTGTAAGTGAGAACTTACTGTATGTCATGGACAGGAACTTATTTTTTACGGGAAAACCCTTTTAAAGGTGCTATCAAGCTTTCTAATATTGATGGCCTATGCCTAGGACAGGTCAATTAGATCTGTGGGGGCTCTGACTCTCTGTACTCGCTGAATACTTCATAGTGGCTGTTCTGGGTACTGCAGCCATGTGCCATGCACTGAATAAGAGGACATCAATATCTTAGTTAAAGAGGTTATCCAACCCCTATAATGTCCATAATGCCCGGGCCCCTTATGTAGGTTTTACTAACCCCACTCCCCGGCACCTGCATTGCTCCTGACGTCCCCATGGCCACCGCTGCATCTCCACATCGCACGGATCAAAACATCCAACAGCCAATAGTAGGCCGCGACGGGGATGAGCATTGCGGGTGACACTATGGAGGATCGCTCCCTCCTGTCGCCGGATGTTTTGATCTGCATGACAGAGAGATGCAGCAGCGGCTGTGTGGGCATTCAGAAGTGGCACGGGTGCGAGGAGCCAGGTAAGTATAACCTACATGAGGGGCCCGGGCATTAGGGGGACATTATAGGGGTTGGATAACCCCTTTAATATATAGTCTGTGGGGGTTATGCAGGGGTGCACCTAGCCTTTCTGCTGCCTGAGGCGAAAACTGAAACACTGCTCCTTCTTCTCCCAATGCCAATTTCTTAACCTAACCCCTTCCCATGGCCTTTCGGCTGCCCCCCTCTTGCTACTACTGGGTGTTGCCTTAGGAAATCGCCTCACATGGTCTCATTGGTGGTGCACCCCTGGGGGGATGGGGCAACTATTGCATATTTTACATTAGGACCGAGAAGCCTTTCGGTTACAGCTCAGAACTGAAGGCCAGCCCTAGGGGCAGTGTCTAGCGTGAAACATATAACTCTCTGCAGCGCAATATGTCATAAAAGCCATTGAACAAGTCAAGTAAAAGTTTCTTGCCACTGCAATTGTCAAGATAAGGCTTGCTACACCGGTCCTTTTGTTTCAATATATTATTTGCCCCTTGGTAAAGGGGGCACCCAGGTGTTCTGCCCCTGTGACCACTCCATCAATTTGCTTAGTATCTACGACCACTGCAGTACGCGTTTGATTGCAAACAACAACGCTGAATAAACTTCTGGCGGCTTCTGCTTAGCAAATACTATTGCCTAGCCAACCTTTATTGAATCTAGGCCATGCATATATTTTACCTTGTTTGTCATATCTTCTGCACAAGCTCTCATTTCTTGAAAGATAATTTAGCAATTTATATGGATTCTAAAGCGTAAGCCGATGGGGCTTCTTTAATTAGGGATTTAGCATATTGATTAGTTAACTAGCGTGTTAAATGTTGTTTTTGGCTATTTGTCTTGAGAACGCATTGACAATGATTGAAGTTTATTCTAGCTGCTGGTAGGAGAGGAGTCTGTGCCGGATCCTGGGATGATAAGTTATGATAATGAAACAGATAACGAAACCCTCATAGAATTATATAATAATTAGAGATGAGCAAATTGAATCCAACAAAGTGGAATTTCAGGATAAGTTCGATTCGCCATTAAGCTGAATTTCCTTGTGCTTCATGGTAGCGAACTGATTTAACCTAAAATTGCGTAAAAAAACAAAAAAAATTGTTACTTAACTCCTCCATTTGCTGGTGATGGGCCATCTCGATTGAAGATCTCCGCTGAAATCCCTTGCATGGTGACATATGACGTCATCACGCAGGCCGGCGTGACAACATCAGCTCAGGCTGCGCAAGATTTTGCACCAGATCCTCAAGTAAGATGGCGGCAGCCAGCCCGCCGCCAGCAATTTTTCTTTCTGTTAATTTTACACTGTCATTGCACCCGCTACTTACAAAGAAATGCACTTCGTGACAAAGTAATTCGCCGCAAAGTACATTTTTTTTTTGTAAAATTCAGCAAAGCAGTCAAATTGAATTTTCTAAAACTTCATTCATCTTTAATAATAATCTGAAGAATATTAAAAAATTAGACACTTCCTTCTACACAAATACAGCAGCAATGCACAAAACACATCCACATAATGTCTATCAATGTCTTAGAACATTTAAGAAATCCATAATTTATCACTTCTAGTTTCAGAATTTGAAAAAAAGTGAAGCATATTCCTTTTTTCTGATCTTTTTTTTTTTTTTAATTTTCTTTCACATGATTATAGAAGTGGCCATTTTGTCTGAGCGTGGTTAACAGCAACTGAAGATAAAATTTCAGGAGCCAAATAGACCATAGGAATCTGTAGTCAGGAGATGTTTCATTGACTTCTATGGGAAAGTGTTGTGGTCATGCTCTGTGACCAGTGCAGAGGCTATTGTGCAGGGAGTGGGAGGAGATGAGCTGTGAGATCACCCCTGAAGGGTGAATTGTGTGATATCTATCATCTATCTAGGTATTATCTCTCTATATCATTGTGATCTTGCCTACGATGATAATGAGATGACTGCTTGAGATATGATGTCTACAGAACAGGCAGTGTCAGCCTTTTAATAGGCTTAGTCAACTAAGCTACTCCTGCTTCCTCTGCCAACCCCTCCCTCTCCTTCTTAACTTCTAATTGATATTTTCTTTTAAAAAAATATTCACAAAACTACTATTTATGGCACCCAAGTATTATAATATTTTTTTAAATTAAGGTTCGATGTCAGGAGGTCACTTTACATGTTCCTGTTTTTCCGCCTGTAAAATAGCTTACATCTACAGAGCTCACTGGTTCCAGTGAAGTGATCGCTTCCAGCAAGTTCTGTGCATAATTGTTCCCATGTGAATGAGACAAAGGCGTTCCCTGTCATTTCTCTGTGTCTTCCTCAAGCAATTGCTTTTCTAAAGGATAAACTATTAGCATTAAAGAGATGTACCAATTCTATTATTTTGTCTCTACAATTGTTGTGTAGTAGAATGCAATCTTTTCGTCTCTGTTAACAGCTAACTCAGGTTAGGGAGAGACTGACCTGCATGTGGATTATGCATGATCTGCAAATTTTGGAAATGCATCTTGGTCCAAATACATTAGCAACTTGTAATCTCGCCAAACATTTCACAAATCTGTTAAAAATATTGTAAACGTACTGTAAATCCCCAAACATAGCCAATATGGATGGTATAGTACCCAGTGATGGATTAAAGAGGTACTCCAGGCTTTTTCATATCCTCAGGATAGGTAATCAATATCAGATCGGTGGGTTCCGACACCAGGCCCCCCCCCCCGCCGATCAGCCGTCTCCCTCCTCTCTTCTTGTCCTCTGCTGCTGTATGTCTATGGACAGCAGCAGCTGACAGGAAGAGAGAAGGGAGACGGCATGTGCGCACAGGGCGCGCTGTCTCCTCAAAAAGCTGATCGTGGGGGTGCCTGGTGTCAGAACCCCGCCAATCGGATATTGACGACCTATCCTGAGGATAGGTCATCAATATGAAAAAGCCTGGAGAACCCTTTTAAGGGACATTGGCCCTGGACTGTTCTTAAACTTTGCTCCCCTCCCTTCTCTACTGCCACTATGCCATGCTATGGACTATAGTCAATGCTAGCTTTGTGCTTTTCACTGGAGATTTTGCCACAGGTCCACAACAGAATCCATGGCATGTATGTAAAGAGTGAAATCCAGGGTGAAAATCTGCAGCATTATTGACGAATTGAGATTTTAAATCTGCACTTCACGTTGATTCTGCATACGTTTTTTAAGTAGCCTGTGGATGAAGTTTGTTCAAGTCTCCTCAACCTTACTGCATATTTTCTGCCCACATTTCAGCTGTGGAAAATGTGAAGAGTATTCTCCACAGTCTCCGATAAGACCCTTTTTCAACAAAAAAAGACTCAAGGAACTGACCTCTAACCAGAATCCCTAAATAAGACCCAGAGCAGACCCCACAAATAAATTCAACTCCCAGACCTCCTTAATACTGACCCAGGGACCCCTAAAAAGTCAGACCCCAAATTCCCAAAATACAAACTCAGGGAAGAACCCCTAAAATTCAGATCCCAGATCTCTTAAAGGGGTATTCCCATCTCACAAATGTGGTTTGTATAGTTAGATATAGCCATACCAATATTATATATATTTTTTTTAATTAATCTTTTTATTTTTATTACATATAAAAAAAGAGAACAACAAATGTCCATACATAATAGCCAGATAAATATACAAATATACATACATTCCCACATTCAACCCACCCACCACCCCAATACCAAGCCAGGGGAGGGAAAAAAAAAAAAAAAAAAGAAAAGGAGGGAAATTTTTTCTAATCCACTTCTTCCCAGCCACCCCATATCTCTTTCCATTTATACAACACATTCATGTTCGCGAAATACACTCTCTCATAGTTCTTCATTTTAGTGACTAATCGATCCAATTCCATAACAGTAGGCGTTATACTACTTCCCCAGTGTCTAACCAAAATGACTCTTGCCAACATTATAATTCGATATATACAAATAAGGGAATACCTCGGAATTTTGGCTGTTGTCACAGGGGAGAAAACATTAAGAATCGCATTGGTCAGTGTTAGGTCCATCTTAATTTTCAATCTACAACAAATTAACTTTTCCACTTTTTCCCAATACCCCCTCACTTGTGTACAATTCCACACCACATGTATAAAGTCAGCATCCAATCCTCCACATTTCACACATGCCGATGATTCTTTCAATTTCATTTTGTGTAACATTTTAGGTGTATAATATAACCTGTGCATTAAGTTAAACTGGATCAACCAGTGTCCAGAATTCAGTGACATTCTGGGGATGCTCCGACAGGCTCGCAACCATTCTTCATCCGAGATATCAAACTCACATCTCCACTGTATTCTACCCGGAGAAGCATCCCCACATGTCAATTCCTTCAGCACCACTTTATAAAACCAAGAAACCTTATACCTAATACCAGTACCCCCACATATCCGATCCAAAAAGGAAGGTGTGAATCTGAAAGTTATCTTATCCTTCGTACTCCTATATGCATTTGCTAATTGTAAATATCTAAAATATAAGCTCCCCTGTAATTGAAAGTGCGCCTTTAATTCTTGAAATGTTCTAATATTACCCTTGTGAAATAAGTGTCCCAATTCAAATATACCTGCATCTCTCCATATCCTCCAATCCGTGCTTTTTCTAAATTCTATCAAGTGTTCATTACCCCAAAGTGGGGCACAGTACAATGGACCTTTTATCCCCTCAATACTCTTCAACATCTTCCAACTTTTCAGCAATTTCCTCGCTTTCCAACCCCCGCCAGATCTGTCTCTCTCCACTTGGCCAGACTCCAATAAGTGAAACACATTTTGTGAACCATAAGTCTCCTCTACCAGTCCGGTCAAGAAGGGAGAGGACCTCCACTGACAAAGGGTCAGCAGCTGTGCCGCGAGGAAATATCCTCTCAAATTCGGAATACCCAGTCCCCCCTCCACAACGGGCCTCCACAAATGTTTCTGCTTAACTCTTACCCGTTTATGCCCCCAAACTACATCATTAATAATTCTCTCAATTGCCTTGAAATATCGGTCCTCTATCCAAACAGGTGATACAGTAATAACGTATAATAACTGAGGAAGGATTATCATTTTAACAATAGCGATACGATCCGCTTTGGCAATTAACAACTTTTGCCATATTCCAATCTTCGCTCTTATTTTAGATAATAATGGTGATAGATTCAGGGGAAGAAAATCTTTAGGGTTGCTACTAATTTTAAGGCCCAAATATTCCAAGGAGTTCCCCTTCTGTACCACCGAAACTTGTTGACAGGGTATCTCCTCATTCCTGTTCTCATCTATCCATAACAAAGCTGATTTTGCCCAGTTGATCTCCAACCCCGAGGATTTCCCGAATCTGCCAATCAATTCCATCAATACTGGCAGTGATCTATACGTATTAGACATGCACAAAAGAATGTCATCAGCGTACATCAGTAATTTGTCATCCGTACCTTGACAACCAAACCCTTCAATCCTCTTCTCTGCCCTTATGGCCATCGCCATAGGTTCCAAATATAGGGCAAATAACATAGGGGAAAGAGGGCATCCCTGTCGGGTCCCTCTTCCCAACGGAAAAGGTTCCGACAGGACTCCATTTACCTGAATTCTAGCGACTGGGGAGTGATATAAAATCCTAACCCCCTCAAAAAATCCAGTACCGAAACCAAACTTTCTCAAAGCCGAGAACAGGAAGGGCCACTCGACCCTGTCGAACGCCTTAGTGGCATCCAATGACAGGATCGAGCGCCCCCCCCCGCCCCCCTTGGCTTCAAGATTTTCGAATAAACGATCTACATTTCCCCTAATCTGCCTCCCCGGAATGAACCCCGCCTGGTCGATGTGAACTAGGGAGCCAATCACCCCACCCAGCCTTCTGGCCATAACCTTGGCTAGTATTTTAACATCTGTATTTAATAGGGAAATAGGCCTGTAGGACTCCCTATCAAGACCATCTTTCCCTTTTTTAAGAATTAATGTTATAATTGCCTCCCTCATCGAACCAGGCAGGGCCCCACTCCGCAGTGAATGGTTGTAAACTGCCAGCAATTTTGGAAACAAGCATCTACCAAATCTTCTATACAACTCGAAAGGGAAACCATCTGAGCCCGGGCAAGTATTGCCTGTGATCGATTTTAGAGCTTCCACTAACTCCTGCTCAAGTGGAGGTGCATCCAATCTATCCCGCTCCGTATCTGTCAAAACCGGAAAATGGAGCTCCTCCAAACAAGCAGGGGGAAACATATATTCTTCACTAGGGATTCCTGATTCATAAACTCCTACATAATACTGCCTGAATGCCTCCCCTATCTCACAAGAATCCGTTACTTCTAATCCATCCACCGCGAGCAAACGGTCTATTGTGCTCCGGCCAGTTTGACTACGTATCACACCCGCAAGTAACTTACCGGGCTTCCCACTCTCACAAAAATACTTCTGACCGGAAAAGAATATCCGCTGCTCAGCTTTGTCACGCTGGAACTCCTGGTAATTCCTATCTGCGACTTGGAATTTATCATAGCTGATAGGAGTACTATCCTCTATATAACTCACTTCCGCCTGTCTCCGAACTTCCATTAATTCCGCCTCCTTCTTCCCAAAAGTACGCCTGGCCGCTCCGATATTCCTGACTAATACCCCCCTAAGATATGCCTTAAGAGCATCCCATACTATTTCTATTGGGGCAGTATCAAGATTTAAATCCCAAAATTCCTGGATACTCCTTTCAATGTCATCTCCATCCAGGACAGACAACCAGTGCGGGTTAAGCCTAAATGGCCTCCCACTCCTCAATATTACCTTACCAGGACACAAATCTACAATCATTAAGCAGTGATCAGACATACTCCCAGCCTTATATTGTATGTCACTAATCAGATCCATACAATTTCCACTTGCCAACGCCAAGTCTATCCTGGAGAGAGACGAGTGAGTTCGGGAGAAACAGGAAAAACACTTACGCTTGGGGTTCCTTATCCTCCATACATCTATCAACCCAGTCTCCAGGGCGAATTTCCCCAACGGGGTACTCAATCCACTAGCGATCTTTCCCCCCCTAAGCCTATCCATAGAAGGATCCATAACGCAATTAAAATCCCCGGTGACCAAAATTGGAGCAGACTCATACCTGCCACTAAACTCCATCAGCGCGACCAGAACTTCAAGGGAAAAAGGAGGCGGAATATAGACAAAGGCCAATATACAAAGGATCTGCTCCAATTTACCATACCAAAATATGTACCTCCCTGCCGAATCCACCTTTACTGTTAGCGTCTCGAATTTAATGTCTCTATGTACGTAGATAGATATCCCTCTTGAGTAGGAGGAGAAGGTGGCATGGTACTCAACAGCCGCCCATCTCCTCCTCACCCATAACATATCCTTATCCCCCACATGAGTTTCCACCAAACATACAATTGCCGGCAGGAAGCGAGATATTATATCGAAGATCGCACAACGCTTTACTTTATCATTCAAACCTCTTACGTTCCATGTAACAATCTTAACACTCATCTATCGGTAAAAAGAAGGGGAAAAGAAGGAAAAAAAAAAAAAAAGGGGAGGAAACCCTCCCCTGGCCTGAAATCCCACCCCCTTCCCTCCCCACATCCTGTACTGCAGATTCCCACAATACCCTATCTCAAGTGGCATATTACTGAACCCTGCCCCCACCCCCACCCCCAGCCGAAAAAACATCCTGCTCTATCCTAAACCTTCCTCTTCCAACCACTTAGCTGCCTCATCTGCAGTTGAGAAGAACAAGGTTTTATCTCTATAAATCACCCGCAAGGTAGACGGATACATCATAGCATAAACAATCTGCTTTTGAATAAGCATCTTCTTAACCGCATAATATGATCTTTTCTGTCTAGTCGCCCACGAATAATCTGGATATACAGCTATTTCACTGAGTTAAACATAAGGACATCATTATTCCGGGCTAATTTCAAAATAGTATCTCGATCCTGAGAGCTAAAGATTCTAGCTATAACTGCCCTAGGCCTATCACCTGGCACTGGGGCCCTACCTGGGACTCTGTGCGCCCTCTCAATTAGGAAAACAGGTGTCAATTTTTCTTTTCCAACAATTTCAGTCAACCAGCTCTGTAAAAAAAAAGCTAGATTCTCTGGGAGACCTACTTCAGGGAAGCCAACGAAACAAAGATTACAACGTCTTGCTCGATCTTCAAGGTCCGTCATTTTATTAGACAGATCTTTCATCTGAGAGGCCATAGAATTACACAGTTTTTTATTACTTTCTACCTCTTTGACTACCTTATTCATTCTTTCCCCCTGAAGTTTGACCTGATCATTAAGTTTAAGAACATCATTTCTAATTTTTGTAACATCACTCTGTGTAGCTTTCACTTGTTCCTGTAACTCCTCCAATACTTCATTGCTCTTCCTAACCGTGACAAGAATCTCCTGCAGTATATCTGAGGAATCCCCAGCTTGTTCTTCCAAAACCTCATTCTCCAATACCCTAAAGCGAGAACCTTCACTATCTCCAGTATTGCCCTCCACATCTATTTTCTTTGGCGCAGAGCGAGTCTTGACCTGGGGAGTTCTCCATAATGTGTCTAATTTGGTTAAAGTGTCAGATTTAGTAAATCCTTTACATGCAGGAGAAGTGGCTCCACCCCCTGACCTCCTAGCCGGCTGTTTAGGAGATGCTTAATTTCCACCTCCTCCCTTCATCCGCGCAATTCAGGAGGAAGAAAAAGGAAAACATTAATTCCTTGAAAGTGATGTAAATTAGTTCACTCCAATAGTTCATCCAAATCCCTCCAACAATGTGTAGTTTTACATGGGCTAATGCTAATAAACTTCAAGGTAATGCATTAAGGCTACATCCAGGGCGCGATCGCTTTAGTATGGATTTAATCACATATGCCATAAGGTCCAATTGGAAAAGCTCTATAGCGGACCAAAATATATTATACAGTTAGTTCATCTTATTAGCTTCCCATTCTTCCAGACCAAGAACCATTAGTTAGTATTACTTATTCAGTAGGATGGAAGGAGTCTAAGATTAGTGCACGGGTTAGTTCATCCAGCACATGCACACATTAAGTTAGTAATACATGTTCAGTAATATAAAGGATATGAAGGAGGGTTAGAATTAATATACAGGTGAGTTCGCCCAACATAAGCCGTTTGAGTGCGGTTGCTGCTTATACCACCCGACTAAAGGAAGGGAGGGAGAGATGCCACAAAGTACTCAAGAAGCAGTCACTCCATCTTCAGGGCAACAGGCTAACAAGCCTTCAAATATCACCCACAGATTCAGGCCAGCTCTCCCCTCCACAACCACCAAACAGGGCAATCAGCAGTTTTCCGAAGCAGGGGGGGGGGGAGAAAGGGATATATCAAAATCTCACCAGACCCACAAATTTTGTACCCCCTAGGTCCCGGCACCGCTCACCACCGCCACCCAAATCTTCTCCAGTGCTCCTCGGTACTCCTCCACTCCCAGCGCCTTCGTCCACTACATCACACGAAGGCCATACAGGGTGCCTCCGCACATTCAGCCCACCTGGGTCGGCACTCACCAGGGAGCTCCACGTCTGCACCTCGGAGCATGCCAGGCGCCGGCAGGGAAGCCCCTCCTCCAATCACCGGCCACTCCGGGCAGAGAGCGCAGCCGCCCGAGAAGGCACGGCGTCTCAAGGACCGAACGCACGGCCAGGTAGTCAGTATGCTCAAGGCGCAGGCGAGATAGAGCTGACCATAAGGTCTCAGGACACAGCTCTGGAGCGGACGGCAGTTCACACCCAAAACTTTCCCATCGGCCGGGGGAGGCGGGGAGGGAGGATCAAGGAGTGTGTTTCACGTCATGCCACGCACACACAACAATCACCATACCAAATTATTACTGATGATTATTTATATAAAATGTACCATTTAGAAGATTTCCCTATTTGTATATCCATTGTCCCACCACATCAGTCAGGCCTTTGCCCCTAGTTACGACCACCGAGCCATGTTAGTGGTGGCCGGCTTGCTCTTGTTCAAACCTGTTCTGAGGTAACTGCTGTATTGTGAACGACACTGCATGACCATGCGGAGACACATCTTAGGGTTGTAGTATTTTTTGTCTTCGCGTTCAATGCAGAAACGGATCCTGTTCCAAGATCAATTCATCTCTATGGAGCAGGATCCGTTTATAAAGTCTGCGTTTTGGACGGACCTCTACTATTGCGTTTGACTGGTAGCGTCCAAAAAGCAGATGTGAAAGTACCCCTAAGATGTGTCTCCACATGCTGAATGCAATGTGCATTCACAATACAGCAGTTACCTCATAGCGGGTTTGAACAAAAGCAAGCGGCCACCACTACTACATGACCGCTGTGGCCGTAACAGGGGCAACGGCCCTGATTGATGTGTGTGGGACAATGGATATAGAAATAGGCAAATCTTCTAAACGGTACATTTTATATAAATACATTCTATTAGTAATGATATTGGTATGGCTATATCTAACTTACAAACTACAATTGTGAGATGGGAAACCCCTTTAAATACCACCTAGTATAGACCTCCAAAATTGTAGACTCTAGACCCCCATGCACACACTAGACCAATGTACTTTTAACCAGCAGTTACTATACTGCCTCTGCTGCTTTCCTTATGTATCTTGAGGACCTTCAGAGGTCACGTGAAGAGCAAAAACTGCAATAAAACCATAATATATTTAAACTTTAGGGGCCATGGATCCTTACAAAAATAATTTGCACAATCCATGGCAAAAGCTGCAATAATATAGCAATTTGTGAAAATTTGGGTAGTTTGAACAACTGTCTGAGGCCTATATTTAATCTGCCACCGATAACAACTGCTTTCTCTACAATTGATATAAGCAATATTTCTTGTAATCCTTTCTTCACTCCAATGAGCCTCTGACTGAACAGTTAATGACTGAAATTGTGAGTTCCAGGGTTTGCAGGTGTATGGAGCGCCATATATACATGGAAATATCTATCTGCCTATGTTTGCAGTGTGATGTTTCTTGTTTACGATATCTCTTCACCATGTCTGCACTGAGCATGGCTCTCCACATCACTCAAAGGTAAAAAATGTTGGGCCCTCTGCCCTAGAAGGTTTGCATGGCATGTAGGTGTAATGCACACATATACTTTGTAACATGTCATCATGGGCGGATTGGCCATAGACCCTACAAGGACATTTCCCTGTGAAGCCGATGCCCAGGGGGCCACCCAAGTCCTCCTGCCAGTGTTGACTGGGTACATAACGATCTCAACAGTAATTAGCGCTGAGAGAATCAGGTACTCATGTATACAGCCAGCAACCACACATGCCCTCCTGTATTCAACGGCCTGCACCTCCCCTCCTAACCCCCTGCTCCATAGACAACTGGAGAGGAGGACAGAAGATGGTAGCTATTGATGGCCACCACAGAGGGCCAGCTTTTGGGGTAGTGTATTGTGCTACACTGTGTTATTTGGTTCTGCTGGGATGGCATTTTGCACCATGGTATTGTTGACCCCGTCTACTTGTGTTGCCCCGCCTTCTTTTCATTTTGTCCTGCCTAAAAAAATGGGGACACTTTAAATTTTTTTTTCAGGACCAGTCTTAAATCTGCAGTGCTGTCCCTACTTTTTTAGAGTCAGTCATGTAAATTGGGTTATCTGGGCCAAAAATGGTAAGGCTTACACATGAAATGCAATAAGTGGGCATTACTAGTAGGTCTGGGGTGTTTCTATGGTGAGGCCATATTGAAGTATGGACAAGTCTAATTTTGCATCATATTCCAGTTCAACTCTGATTTCACTAGATTAACAAAAGACCTACCAAGACCAGAATGTGAAATGTAATGTTTTTTCTTTTTTCTTCGAAGTTATTGAATGTAATCAAAATGGTGCCTGTCTTTCTAAATACCTAATACTGGATGGCATAGTTGGCAAGACCTCATATGCTAGGGCTGCAGACTAACT
>ONZH01006144.1:0-22940 GCA_900303285.1 Rhinella marina | reverse complement strand
TGGAGAGCGGGCCGCGCTTGCGCGGTGCGCACTTCTTCACTTTGGGGGCCCCGTTCTCAATATAGGTGCGGGTCCCAGTGGCAGGACCCGCACCTATAGGACAATGGGGGCATATCCTAGCGATATGCCCCCATTGTCCAAGATGAGAATACCCCTTTAAGTTTTCTGTCTTGACGCTTTGATGTCTTCCTTGGTCTACCAGTATGTTTGCCTTTAACCACCTTCCCATGTTGTTTGTACTTGGTACAGGTTTTAGACACAGCTGACTGAACAACCAACATCTTGTGCAACACTGCATGATGATTTACCCTCTTTAACCCTTTCAGTACCAGAGGTTTTTTCGGTTTTGCGCTCCCTGCCTTTAAACAGCCATAACTGTTTTATTTTTCTGTTCACATAGCTGTATGGTGGCTTGTTTTTTGCGGGACAAGTTGTACTTTCCAACGTCACCATTTAATATTGCATATGGTGTAGTGGGAATCGGGAAAAAAATTTAAAATTTGATAAGGAAAACAGGCCGAACTGGATGGACAGATGTCTTTTTTCGGCCTTATAAACTATGTTACTATTTTACTAACATTTAAATAAAAAAATGAAATAAATTATAAAGTTGGACATTTTTTTATTTTTTTTTTGTTGTCATATCTTGACCCCTATAACTTTTTGATATTTATGTGTACAGAGCTGTATGGGGGCTCATTTTTTGCGGGGCGATAACTTTTTATTGATACAAATAAAAGCAGCCAAACTAGAGACCGAGAGAGTAAAAGACCAAAGAGAGTAAAACTAACCCTAAAATGTTCTTCAATTATATAAATACTAAAAAGTATAAACCTGAAGGTGTCGGCCCCTTACAGAGTAATGAGGGGGGAGTTGCAGAGAGCGATGATGAGAAAGCGAAGCTACTAAATAACTTTTTCTCCACTGTATTCACTGAGGAAAATAAAAATGTCAGATGAAATGCAGAGTATAAAAGTAAATTCCCCTTTAAAAGTGTCCTCTCTGACCCAGGAAGAGGTACAGCAACGTCTTAAAAATATTAAAATAGACAAATCACCAGGACCGGATGGCATACACCCCCGTATCCTAAGAGAATTAAGTAATGTCATTGACAGACCCTTATTTCTGATATTTAAGGACTCTATACTGATGGGGAGTGTTCCACAGGATTGGCACATAGCAAATGTGGTGCCAATATTCAAAAAGGGTCCAAAAACAGAGCCCGGAAACTATAGGCCGGTAAGTTTAACTTCTGTTGTGGGTAAACTGTTTGAAGGTTTTCTGAGAGATGCTATCTTGGAGTACCTCAATGAAAATAAGCAAATAACTCCGTATCAGCATGGCTTCATGAGGGATCGGTCATGTCAAACCAATTTAATCAGTTTCTATGAGGAGGTAAGTTCTAGACTTGACCGCGGCGATTCAATGGATGTCGTATATTTGGACTTCTCCAAAGCGTTTGACATGGTACCACATAAAAGGTTAGTATATAAAATGAGAATGCTTGGCCTGGGAGAAAATGTCTGTATGTGGGTAAGTAACTGGCTCAGTGATAGAAAACAGAGGGTGGTTATTAACGGTACATACTCAGATTGGGTCACTGTCACTAGTGGGGTACCAGAGGGGTCTGTATTGGGTCCTATTCTCTTCAACATATTTATTAATGATATTGTAGAAGGTTTGCATAGTAAAATATCAATTTTTGCAGATGACACTAAACTGTGTAAAGTAATTAACACAGAGGACAGTGCACTGCTACAGCAGGATCTGGATAGACTGGAGGCTTGGTCAGAAAAGTGGCAGATGAGGTTTAACACTGACAAATGTAAGGTTATGCATATGGGAAGGAATAATGCAAGTCACCAGTACATACTAAGTGGTAAAGCACTGGGTAACTCTGACATGGAAAAGGACCTAGGAATTTTAGTGAACAGCAAACTAAGCTGTAGAAGCCAGTGCCAGACAGCTGCTGCCAAGGCCAATAAGATAATGGGTTGCATCAAAAGGGGCATAGATGCCCATGATGAGAACATAGTCCTGCCACTTTACAAATCACTAGTCAGACCACACATGGAGTACTGTGTACAGTTCTGGGCTCCTGTGAACAAGGCAGAGCTGGAGAGGGTTCAGAGGAGGGCAACTAAAGTAATAACTGGAATGGGTGGACTACAGTACCCAGAAAGATTATCAAAATTAGGGTTATTCACTTTAGAAAAAAGACGACTGAGGGGAGATCTAATAACTATGTATAAATATATCAGAGGTCCGTACAGAGATCTCTCCCATGATCTATTTATCCCCAGGACTGTGACGAGGGGACATCCTCTGCGTCTGGAGGAAAGAAGGTTTGTACATAAACATAGAAGAGGATTCTTTACGGTAAGAGCAGTGAGACTATGGAACTCTCTGCCTGAGGAGGTGGTGATGGTAAGTTCACTAAAAGAGTTCAAGAAGGGCCTGGATGTATTTCTGGGAGGTATTTCAGGCTATAGTTACTAGAGAGTGGTTGTTGATCAAGGGAGTTATTCTGATTGCCTGATTGGAGTCGGGAAGGAATTTTTCCCCCTAAAGTGAGGAAAATTGGCTTCTACCTCACAGGGGTTTTTTTTGCCTTCCTCTGGATCAACTTGTAGGAAAACAGGCTGAACTGGATGGACAGATGTCTTTTTTCGGCCTTACAAACTATGTTACTATGTTACCATTCTGGGGTGTGTATGACTTTCTGATCACTTTTTATTTAATTTTTTTTGTGAAAAAAAAAAAAGCGACAAAAAACAGCGAATCGACATTTTGACGCTTTTTTCCACCACACAATTCGCTGTATTGGAATTTTTTAAATATATTTTAAAAGTATGGGCGTTTTCGGTCACGGTGATATCCACGATGTCCATATTTATTGTTATTTAGGTATTTATTTTTTTAATTATATGGAAAGGGGGTGATTTAAACTTTTATATATTTTAACTTTTTTTCATTTTTTTGTGATTTTAAAGCTCAAATATGAGCAAATAGATTGAGTTTTTTATTTTGTCTTTATGAGCAATCAGGGATTTTTAATATTGAATTAAAAGACCAATTTGCTCATTTCTTATCCTGGCCTACCATCTAGTGGCCAGAATAAGAATTGCACTTTGAAAGCTGTATACCTCATCAGCGAGGTTTACAGCTTTCAGATCGTGTACAGACACCCCATTTGACCACATGGGGCGTCTGCACACCACCCAGAAGCAAACGCTTCCGGGTTTTTGTGCTACTAGATGCCGTGATCTCATGTAATCACGGCATCTAATGGCTGAACAGGAAAACGCCGATGGCTTTAAGTACCCGCAAGTCTCCGCTATTAGGAACAGCAGAGACTTGCAGGCCAGGACGCCCGCCGCACATGCGAGCGGGCGTCATGTTTCCGCATCGCCCCAGCGCCATACATGTATGGCGCTGGGACTGTAAGGGTTAAGGAGTTTGATAATCCTCTCCTTTTATTGAATTGGCATCTCTGGTGTTGGAGCCATGATTCATGTCAGTCCACTTGCAACAGCTCTCCAAGGTGTGATCACTCCTTTTTACCTGGATACTAACGAGTAGATTTAATCTGATGCAGGTGTTATTGTTTGGAATGAAAATTTGCAGGGCGATTCCATATTTTTTTCCTCAGAATTGAGTGATTCCATAATTTATTCCCTGTGCTTGTTCTAAAAATGTAACTGTTACTGGCTACCATAATTATTTTTCTTGATTTCTTTTACTATTTCTTAAAGCCAGAAAGTTGCCATTAGAAATGTCTTTAGTTTTTTGTCATGTCTGTGATCTGTTTTTTTTTTTTTTCAACAAAGTTAATCAATTGAAGGAACATCCTCAGAGACTGGTGATTCTATAATTTTTGCCAGGGGTTGTATGTAAAAGACAAATAAAAAAATCAACCAAACTAGAGACCGAGAGATTAATCGCCAAAGAGAGTAAAACTAAACCTAAAATATTCTTTTATTATATAAATGGTAAAAAACAAACCTGAAGGTGTCGGCCCCTTACAGAGTAATGAGGGGGGAGTTGCAGAGAGCGATGAGGAAAAAGCAAAGCTACTAAATATCTTTTTCTCCACTGTATTCACTGAGGAAAATAAACTGTCAGATGTAATGCAGAATATAAAAGTAAATTCCCCTTTAAAAATGCCCTGTCTGACCCAGAAATAAGTACAGAGACGTCTTAAAAGGATTAAAATAGACAAAATCGCCAGAAACGGATGGCATACACCCATGTATCTAAGAGAATCAAGTAATGTCATTGCCAGACCCTTATTTCTGATATTTAAGGACTCTATACTGACAGGGAGTGTTCCACAGGATTGGCACATAGCAAATGTGGTGCCAATATTCAAAAAGGGTCCAAAAACAGAGCCTGGGAACCAGTGGCATAGCTATAAGGGAAGCAGCTGCTTCGGGGCCCCAGCTCATAAGGGGCCCGGAGCAGAGCAAGCCTCCTGCTATCTGTACGATCTTACAGGGTGCAATACCCTTGCATAGTCCAGAGGGCGCCACCTTCCCCACTGCTTCCGTTCTCCCAGCTTCTGTTCCTTCCTCTATTAGAGGTGCTGAGCCTGCAGCCCAGGGCCCCAAAGGTTTCCTCTATGGCTAACAAAGCCCCTGACACTACATGGATGGAGCCAGCAGCCCAGTTCTCAGCTCAACTGATATGGCTTCCCCCTTCTAGGTAACCTCTCCTTCCTCCCCAACTCTGCTTCTTTCCCGTCTCCCATCTCTTGCAATCCCCTCCACCATTTCTCCTCCACTTCTTGCTGATCCAGTTTTGCTTCTGCCTCCATCTCCACACTCCTCCACTTCTTCCTGGTGCCTCTGCTCAATCCTCCACTCACCTCCTCTCCTAGCAGCCCTGGTGTCCAGGAGTCTCTGTTCCCCTCCCCCACACAACATCACAGGGAGGCCTAGTCAGCATCAGAGCAGGGACTTCTAAGCCTGATGTCATCAGAAAGGTAAGTATACATGTATATGTATGTAGATGTGTAAGTATACATGTATATAGATGTGTAAGTATACATGTATATAGATGTAGATGTGTAAGTATACATGTATATGTATGTAGATGTGTAAGTATACATGTATATGTATGTATATGTGCTATATAAATGTATTTTTATAAATATATTTGTTTAGTCATAATATATATATATATATTTCATTATTACTGCCCCCTAAAGTGGGGGGAAAATGTCAGTGCGTCTAATGGGGCAAATATAGTGGAGCGGTGAATGCAGTGCTCCCCAGGCTCTGTACTCACCGCTTCCTGGTCCTCATGCTGCCCTGTGCTATGTCTTGCGCACAGAGTGAGGACGTCAGCACGCTCTGTAACCTCACACTGTGCAACGTTGGGTCACAGCACAGCGCAGTATGAAGACCAGGAGAGCTGGGTCTCAGGAGCAGCGGTGGGGTCCAGAGCAGGAGAGGTGAGTGGTTTTATTTTTTTTCTCTGATCTGAGCATTGGAGTTTGAGGTCTGAATGGGGGGGGGTCACAAAAAAGAAGGGGACACATTTATAAGACCAGGCCGACTGAGCAGAATCCGTAGACACAGCCACACTGAGCCAGTAAGGAGCCGGCTTATGACGTGCGCTTGCTGACATCTATTGATACCGCCCAGTGGTCCCACAACTGCACTTAGGGCTGATTCACACAACTGTGCTTATTTGTATGGCTGGTTTATAAAAGATGGGTGGCTACAGCGTATTGTACTAAAGAACAACTGTAAGTACTGATCCACACAACTGTGCTCGTGGGGCTATTGCACTGTATTTGCATCACTATATGAGCACAGTACAAAACCTCCTCGATCAGATAGGAACTGACTGGATCATAAACCACTATGATGCAGTCAGGAGAGCTGCGGTCGGCCCAGGAGATGTGTCTAACACATGGACTGTGCTTCCGGTGCTGTATGTATCAGCACTTATAGTTGTTCTTTAGAAACAATGCGCTGTAGCCTCCCATCTTTTATAAACCAGCCATACAAATAAGATAAAGATCGTGTACGATGGAGATGATTTGTTCTTGCACGGGAGGAGGGGGTTGCGAAGAAATGCATGTGTGGGGGGAAGGGGGCATACAAAAATTTGCTGCGGGGCCCAGTCATTCCTAGCTACGCCTCTGCCGGGAACTATAGGCTGGTAAGTTTAACATCTGTCGTGGGTAAATTGTTTGAGGGTTTTCTAAGAGATGCCATCTTGGAGTACCTCAATGAAAATAAGAAAATAACTCCATATCAGCATGGCTTCATGAGGGATCGGTCATGTCAAACCAATTTAATCAGTTTCTATGAGGAGGTAAGTTCTAGACTTGACCGCGGCGAATCAATGGATGTCGTATATCTGGACTTCTCCAAAGCATTTGGCACTGTACCACATAAAAGGTTAGTATATAAAATGAGAATGCTTGGCCTGGGAGAAAATGTGTATATGTGGGTAAGTAACTGGCTCAGTGATAGAACAGATAGAACAGAGGGTGGTTATTAACGGTACATACTCAGATTGGGTCACTGTCACTAGTGGGGTACCACAGGAGTCAGTATTGGGCCCTATTCTCTTTAATATATTTATTAATGATATTGTAGAAGGTTTGCACAGTAAAATATCAATTTTTGCAGATGACACTTAACTGTGTAAAGTAATTAACACAGAAGAGGACAGTATACTGCTACAGATGGATCTGGATAGACTGGAGGCTTGGGCAGAGAAGTGGCAGATGAGGTTTAACACTGAGAAATGTAAGGTTATGCACATGGGAAGGAATAATGCAGGTCACCAGTACATACTGAATGGTAAAACTTTGGGTAACTCTGACATGGAAAAGGACCTTGGAATTTTAGTGAACAGCAAACTAAGCTGTAGAAACCAGTGTCAGACAGCTGCTGCCAAGGCCAATAAGATAATGGGTTGCATCAAAAGGGGCATAGATGCCCGTGATGAGAACATAGTCCTGCCACTTTACAATTCACTAGTCAGACCACACATGGAGTACGGTGTACAGTTCTGGGCTCCTGTGAACAAGGCAGACGTAGCAGAGCTGGAGAGGGTTCAGAGGAGGGCAACTAAAGTAATAACTGGAAAGATTAACAAAATTAGGGTTATTCACTTTAGAAAAAAAGACGACTGAGGGGAGATCAAATAACCATGTATAAATATATAAGGGGTCAGTACAGAGATCTCTCCCATGATCTATTTATCCCCAGGACTGTGACTGTGACGAAGGGACATCCTCTTCGCCTGGAGGAAATAAGGTTTGTACACATAGAAGAGGATTCTTTACGGTAAGAGCAGTGAGACTATGGAACTCTCTGCCTGAGGAGGTGGTGATGGTAAGTTCACTAAAAGAGTTCAAGAGGGACCTGGATGTATTTCTGGAGGGTAATATTGCAGGTTATAGTTACTACATATGGGTTGTTGATCCAGAGAGTTATTCTTATTGCCTGATTGGAGTCGGGAAGGAATACTTTACCCTGGAGAAAATTGGCTTCTACCTCACAGGGGTTTTTTGCCTTCCTCTGGATCAACTTGTAGGAAAACAGGCCGAACTGGATGGACAGATGTCTTTTCTTGGCCTTATAAACTATGTTACTATGTTACTTTGTACACTTGAGTACTATGGCTATGAAAGTGACAGTGTTCCGAAGAAATGGTTCAATGAAAATGAAGTAGAGCTGCTGGATTGGCCACAACAGTTCCCAGACCTCAACCCAATCGAACACGTGTGGTTAGAATTGAAAAAAGCTGCATTTGTACCCAAGTGAGTTGCCCAGTATGCACCAACATTGGGAGCGTTTAGAAGAGACCTGGGAAAAGATTTCGGTCGAGACATGCTTGAATCTGATTGACAGCTTGCCCAGAAGGATTCAGGCAGCGTTCAATGCCAAAAGGTGGATTTATAAAATACTAACAAAATAATAAAAATTAAAACTTAGAATTTTAGGAGCAAAACAGTAACAATGCAGTTATACAACAAGCATCTGCATAACTAGTCATATTCAATCATAGTCAAACGTTCAAAACACTGTTTCCCTTTTGCTCAGCACTGTATGACTTAAAGAGGACCTTTCATGCTTTTACACTAGAGTAGCTAAATACCTTTACTTGCAGGGCACCCCCCGCTGATGCTGCCACCCGGCCAGGTTTTTCAAAATAGCGCTCCTGCGCCCCGCTCTGCCCCCTGTATTTTTCACGCTCAGTATGCTAATACTGAGCATCGGAACAGGGAGGAGGAGACGCCAGGGTTTCTCAATGGGCGTCTCCTTCTCCCTGGCTGTTACGCGATCCAATCGCATCGGAGAACGTCACAGCCAGGGAACTGGCAGAGCGGGGCGCAGGAGTGCTATTTTGAAAAACCTGGCCGGGTGGCAGCCCTGCAAGTAAATATATTTAGCTACTCTAGTGTAAAAGCATGAAAGTTCCTCTTTAAAGGACGCTGAGTGGGGGATTCTGGGACAGGCTGAGCCCTACCAGACGTGAGCTCGGGATAGAATTCGGGGTGTGTGTGTGTGTGTGTGTGGGTGGGGGGGGGTTCATGCCTCTCTTGGGGTTTGGCTAGCACCCCTCCATGTTGTCAGGCAAAGATAGAGACATGTCTACCATACAGGGTTAAATAATCTAACGTCACTGCTGCAGCCATGATCCTCTTTGTCATTTTCAGGGGCTTGATCCTCCTGAAGAGGATACCTGATCATTGCAATGGGTGTATACCCTCCTGTGGATTCATACATTGTTGCCGTATACCTCCTAGGCTGTGCACGAACACTTTCAGTTCCGAATGTGGTCCCCGGAGGCAACATCAAACATCAGGAACTTACGCCAGAAGGTAATGGCTGATTGCTGTGCATACACTTCAAGAGATCTGCTGCCATGGAGGAAGAGGCCAATGGAGCTCAGAGTCCCTAATTAGAGGGGATAAGGCAACCAGACCAGATCCCTGTGGCTCCCCAGAGAAGACCACAAAACTGGGATCTGTTAAGCAAGAGTACTCCAACAAGAGGGGTGCTAGCCGAACCCCAAAAGAGGCATGAACCCCCCACCCCAGATTCTATCCGGGCTCACTCTTAACAGAAGGGTTTTAGAATCTTCATTCCCCAAGCAGCTTTGGTAGAACTTTGTAGGGTCAGGAAGAACACTGGTGAAGGAGGGTGGGAGGGGCTTTTTAAGCTCTTGGTTCCTGTCCCTGCAGATGTCAATGAGGACATCCTCCATGTGGTGCTGTCATGGAGGACATCCTGGAAAATATGCATTAGACTTTTTTCAAAGCATAAAATTGCCCATTGGGCATATCTTGATAATGAAAAATGGTTAACTGACTTTTGGCAAAGATGGTATTCTATGACCATGCCAGGTTTTACTGCACTAAGCCCTTCCCTATAACTCAAACTATTCTGACTACATGCACATGACCATGTATTTTGCCATCCGCAAAAAAAAAAAAAAAAAAAAAAAAAAGGATACCGTCTGTGTGCAGTCCACATTTTTTGAAGACCCAATGACTTTAGCTGAAGTTAATGGATCAGCAAAAAATGTGGACAGCACACGAACGATACATGTATTTTGCGGATCCATGGACCGCAAAATACATGTGGTTGTGTGCATGAGGTCTTATGGGAGAGATCGCAGCCATGTGCCTGATTTTATGTACCTACTTGCAGTGCCTGTGCCTCAAAAATGAAGAGTGTCCACATCATAAGTGGCTTCTCCTACAAAATATACCACTTCTGGACAAATCTTTTAGGATGGTATATCCCACACCAGCTATGGCTCATGTGACACGATCTTACAGCAGCAGAATGACTTATGATGCTGTCAATTCATGTCTGACCATGGGTTTACTGCACATCAGTATCAGCATGTGATTACAATACAGAAGATCCATGGTCAGACAGGAATTGACAGCATCATAAATCACTATGATGCTGTGAGTTCAAATCAAATCAGCCGAAGTTGGTCCATGAGACACACAGACCTTTTTTCCCCAGACTGTACACAGCCATCTGACACTGAACTTGGGTGTTTTTTGGTTTAGAAAATGTATTTTCAAATACCTTATGGAATTTTCAGTTAAAAAAGGAAGGTTCTTCACGCCAGAAACTCTTCTATTAGCTGAACCAATGGCTCTCTGGAGGACACTGCTAGCCATGCATTACAAGAACAGTCCATTTATTTCAATTGACATCATGCAATGCTTTGTTTCCCTGTGGTTTTTCTAATCACTATGGTGACCACTTTTTGTTCTGACCCGAAATAGAAGCGGTATAATCAGTAGACTCATAATTATCACTGCTCAGTTTTCTGCTTCCATTAATTTGCAGTTAATCTGACAATTGTTTCCAACATGAATTATCAAAAACTCTGGACTCGCAGCTTGGTAAACTGTGAGAAGTCCTCCTCAAACAGCAGATTGGCAAGAGAACTGGATATTGGACCCCAACAATCTGATATTGATGACCTATCCTGAGAATAGGTCATTAAAGGGGTTGTCCGGGTTCAGAGCTGAACCCGGACATACCCAGGTTTTGACTCCGGCAGCCCTCCTGAACAGGGCATCGGAGCATCTCATGCTCCAATGCCCTCCCTTGCCCTGCGCTGGATCACGCAGGGCAAGGGCTCTTTTGTTTGTAAACATTCACTGCCGGGCGGAGGCTTCCGCCCGGCAGTGAGTTCGGTGACGTCACCGGCCGTAATGGGCCGTCTTTAGCGCTGCCCTAGCCGTTTGAATGGCTAGGGCAGCGCTAAAGCCTGCCCATCAGCGCCGATGACGTCACCGGGCTGACTGCCGGGCGGAAGCCTCCGCCTGGCAGAGCCCGGTACGTCACCGGAACCGGGCTAAATTCCTTTGCCCTGCGCTAATTAGCGCAGGGCATCGGAGCATAGGATGCTCCGATGCCCTGTTCAGGCGGGCCGCCTGGGTGAATTGAAAGGTATGTCCGGGTTCAGCTCTGAACCCGGACAATCCCTTTAATATTAAACACTCAGACAACCCGTTTACCACACTGTGAAATACTATAATGTCACAGAGTGCTGGTACTTAACGCTCTGGGCCATAATGGTACAGTATATTACACTGTGATGGTGCAGGCTCAGGAGCTGGGCCCACGACATTGCTTGCAGATGCAGGCTGTATTATCTAGCAGGCACCTAGGCTATCAATGCTGGGATGTGAGCTAACTCCGATCATGGCAGTATAATCCTTTATAAGCCATGGTCAATAGCCACAATAGCAGTCAGAGCTTTTAGGAGAGACTCAGATGAGTTCAATGCAAGAAACATGCTGAGAGTGTAAGCAGCATTTCCCGTTCTGACCTCTGCTCCTGTGACACTGGGTAAATCTCCACAATGACATCAACTAAGTATCACACTGAAGAAGGTCTGTTTAGGTAACAAACTGTACTTTTAAAAAATTGTAATTAGCTTAAAAAAACCTAAACTACTAGATATTGCAGTATGCAGTTCTGTTGATTCCCTCTCAGAATGAGCATTAAATTGTTAAAAATAACTTGCTTTGTGGCATCTACCAAAATGAAAAAGGTTGTCCCATTTGGGACATTTCTGGCATATTGCTTGGATATGCCAAATGTGTTTGATAGATGCTGGTCCAAGCACCATGATCTGAATACCTTTACAACTGCATGTAATTAAAAATGATAATTACACTCACCGGTAATTTGATTTTTCTGAACCCATGACAGCACCATGGAGAGAGATGGATCCTCCCCCACAGTTGGACAGGAAGCCTTAGAGCAATTAAAAAGGGAACACCCACTTCCTCCTTCAGTGTCGTTTCCAGAGCAAATCAGTAGGAGCTGTTCAAATACATTCTTAAAATTTCTTCTCTTTTCCATTTTTTTTTTGGAAAGAGAAACAATTGTCATCAATCACAGGCGCCTGGGAGGGAATTAGAGTGGTGCTGTCATGGGTTCAGGAAAATCAAATTACCGGTGAGTGTAATTATCATTTTTCCCCTCACTCATGACAGCACCATAGAGAGACTGAAAGCAGAGGAATAAAAACACCCTTCAGGAAGGACAGCTCTTTAAAAGTATTCTATTCCAAGAAGACCCCGAAGTAAGAGGAGGGAAACGAAGGCTAACAAGAGGTCCGAACTAAAAAGTTGGATCAAGAAAACATCCCAAACTAGGAACTTTTAACTAGACATTAGACTTAAACCAGTGATAACTTAGAAAGAAATCGCATATGGCTTCTCCTTAGGCCCCATTCACACGACCGTATTGAATGGGGCCGTATCTATCCGCAAAACTGCGGAATAGATGCTGCCCCATTCACCTCTATTGGGCAGGGAGCTCCGTGCCGCGGCTCATTTGAAGCATGTCCTATACTTGTCCGTACGCACGGACAAGTATAGACAATTTCAATGAGGGGCCGCCCGGCATGTGTTCCGAGCGCTGCGGAACACACGCCGGGCGCCCCCCATATATTTGCGGGTCCGCAATAATGCGGACCCGCAAATATATGTTCGTGTGAATGGGGTCTTAAGCATTTATAAAAAATTATAATAAACAGATTTAACCACACGTTTTAGAAAGGTACTTATCTTGATACAGGATGATCAAAAACTGAAGATGCCTGCTGAACCACCAATGATTTCTTTGGTGCAAATTATATCATGGAACAGATGTTTAGATCCAAGATCTGCTGGAGACCCGTCTCCTTTCTTTCTGTTACATCTACTGAACGTACTTCAGACAGCAAAAATTCCAATTCTCTCCGCCATCTGGCAACCATGATGGAACCCTACCGTGGCATTTCCATCCCTCTGGAGGTGCGCACGGATCTGCTGCAAGAGGTCTAAAGAGCCCACAGGACCCTTTAGACCTCCTAGGGTCCACAACACCGGAACTACTGCACGAAGGACCCCAGCAGACAACTGCGGACCCTCCAGGGACTCCCTGATCGGCAGCAAATATTAATAGGGTTTTGCTGGTGCACTATTACTCATATAGGCCACCCAGAAAATATAGTCCAGTCCATGCTCTTACTCTCAACCATGAGCCTTATAGGGCTTTGTTGGTGCGCCATATCTCCTGTAGGCCAACCAAACAATATAGTCCGGCCCAAATCTTCAGTCAACTAGAGGTTTATAGGGCTCTGCTGGAATGCCATAGCTCCTTTAGGTCTTCCAGACAATATCATTCAGTCCATCTTCTCACTACTACCAGGAGTATAAAAGGGTTTTATGGGTCGCTCTGTTTTCTGCAGACCAATACACTTGAAAAGGTCAACCCGGCATAACCAACACGGTAGACCCTCAACCAGACATGGCAGCACCTCAGACATGCAAGTCACATAGTCACTCACTCATCACCCAAGTAGAGACATCCCAATACAGTTGTCGCCACCCAAACATGGTCGCACAAGCCCTCCAGACACCGCTGTATAGGCAGGCAGCCAAACATAACTGTACCACACAAGCTCAGCAGCAGAAGCAAACAGCTACAATGCAAAGCTGCAGAACAGTCATTTTAGCAAGCAATCCTGCAGTCCTTCACATTAGTCACCCCACCACAAAGGCTGCCCCAACTCAAAAGCAGCCAGCCAGACAAGCCCTGGATCACAGTCAGCCTTCAGCCAGGCATAGACTCACAGTCAGCCTTCAGCCAGGCATAGACTCACAGTCAGCCTTCAGCCAGTTTTTTTTTTTCACACCGTGCTTCTAGTGCTATACAGCATGGAAGTGCCATGCCTCAGCGCTTTAGAGCGAATCTTGCTACCGCGTCTCTGCCAGCCCCACCACGCACCCCTGTGGCACTTGTCACCGACCGGGGACCGGCAGGTAAGGAGGTTGCTCAAGCTGATGCCGTGGGGCAGACAACCAGGCCCTGAAGCCGTGGGGCAGACAACCAGGCCCTGAAGCCGTGGGGCAGACAACCAGGCCCTGAAGCCTTGGGGCCAGAATATCCAAAATTCAAACATATCAATCATAAGGTGTTCCTTGTTTCACAGCCCTGAGAGGCTGCATGCTCCAGGTTCCACTTTCTGGAGGACAGGAAACCACACTGAAGGAGGAAGTGGGTGTTCCCTTTTTAATTGCTCTAAGGCTTCCTGTCCAACTCTCTCCATGGTGCTGTCATGGGTGAGGGGAAAAATTTAGTATACCCATTGAGTTATTCAACAAAGTATGTCTGTATAGCGCGCCACTTGCGGTTTGTTTTTTTTCTTTATTTGTCCATACACCTCAGTAACATCACTGCAGTGGTCACACACGCTCAGTTCCATGGGGGGTGGGGGGGTAATGCAGCAGAATGAACACACCCCATGAGCTACCACGTGGTCTCTTGGTTCTAGCCTTGTTAGAGAGAGACTGTCATGTACTATATGACATTTGATTTTATTACATTAATTATGGATAAACCCTTTAATAGATTAACCACTTCCCATCCGCCCATAGTATATAAACGTCCGGGAAGTGGTTAATTATCTCTGAATGGGGGCGTGGCCTGACTATGGCGGCGAGTGCACGCATTGCTTAAGAGCTCCGGCCGCAAGGACGAGAAAACGCCGGCTTTCCCACTACTTAAGGCGCCAGACCTTGGTGAGGACAAGAAGGTGATGGTGAGGACAAGAAGAGGGTCCCGAGCCACCACCACCCCAGCTGGGAGCCCGGCCATGCAGAGAGGCTTACGGCACTTCTCCCCTGGGCCTGGACGAGACGCACCAGCCGCAACCTGGAGGCCGCTCCCTTTCATCCCGCTCAGCCTCCTTCAGCGTCCCCGCACCCTGAGACATCACAGAGGTCTCCGGTGCCCAAGCCAACCCCAGGGGCCGAAATTAGAAGCTCCAAACTAGGCCAAGGCTCACCTTCTATGGCCTCCAGTCCTCTGCCGCAGCGTACCACCACGAGGCAGCCACCATCTTGTGCCAGCAGCATGTCCACACCACAGCATGGAGGTAATGTAGGGGATATACCTCTTAACGCAGGAGAGGGGGACAATCCTTCAGCCCCTGATTGGGACTGGAAAGCTCACATGAAGCTACTCCCTACCAGGCAAGAGATGGAAGGATTTGTGGAGCGGCTGGAAAATTCCTATAAAAAGGAAATCTCCAATATAAAAGCCAATATACAAGCAATAGAGGAGAAAGTAGAGGAAGTAGCTTCCATGCATGACCATACCGCCTCTAAAGTGGATGAATTAATAACCAGAGGTAAAGAGAGAGACCGACATATTTGCCAGCTTTATCGCCTTCATGACGACCTAGAAAATCGCAACAGGAGAAATATTAGGGTGAGAGGGTTGCCAGAGGCTACGAAGTCCGAAGACCTAATCCCCACTCTACAAGGTCTCTTCAGCTCTATTCTAGGTAAACCCATCTCTGATAGACTGGAGATTGACAGGGCACACAGGGCTCTGGACCCGATCAATCCTGATCCCTCTAAACCGAGAGATGTCATTTGTAGGTTGCACCATTAGGCGGTGAAAGAGGAGATAATGCGCAAAGCACGCAATTTCACTACCATTGATTTTGACTGAACTGCTCTAACAATCTTACAGGATCTCTCACGTTCTACTCTGGCTCAGAGACAAGCCCTCAGGCCTCTACTAGATCACCTCAGAGCTCACGAAGTCCAATATTCGTGGGGTTTCCCCTTCCAATTGGTGGTACGTAAAAATGGCCACCGCCTGGAACTGCGTGATCCAGATGATCTACCTACATTTCTCCAGGCTCTGGATTTGCCTCAAATTCAAGTACCTGACTGGTACCACCTTCCTCCATTGCCTTCTCACTCTCTACTGCGTAAACAAAGAGGGAACTTTCAAAGATCTCACAAGGATGTCCAAACTAATTGATCTGACTGTCTGCCGCACCTTAACAGGCTGCAGTTTTCTTCATCTCCAACTGCTGGACTAAGCGTGCTCACACCTTCCAGAGTTCCCTAAGCTACCAATGACTTCTAGGGTCCACAGTTTTGGGCCTATGCTTGCCACTCTTTGGTCTAACGTTGTTTGTGTGCCTTAGGTTTTTGCCTATGTCTTAGATTGTATCTTCTAAGTTTGGGAAAGCTTAACATGGTTAACTTAGTTTATTGTTTCAGAGGTCTCATCAGGGATGGCTACAGGGTTCCGGCATTGGAAGTCAGTCTTCAATATATAACACTTTCTCTGACGTGAAAGTTGCACCCCCCTTTACTAAGGGGTTTCTTTTTCTACAATCTCTTCTTTCTCTCTCTCTCTTCAGCTTGATCTCATTTCTTTTCTCTCTTCCTCCCCCCCCCCTTTTTTTTTGTTTATCACTCAGTTTGGGTCATGGCTGCTCTGGGTGTCAGGCTTGCCTCACTAAATGTCAGGGGATTTAATGTACCTGAAAAGCGCTCGAAAGTGCACGGCATGCACAAAGAGAGGGTGCAAATTCTCCTCCTGCAAGAAACCCACTTTAAGCAGGAACATGTGCCAAAAATGTATTCGAAATAGTACTCCTACTGGGCCCATAGCACAAACCCTGAGTCCAAATCTAGAGGGGTCTCTATCGCTTTACATAAATCTCTATCTTATTCTTTTCTAGATCAACAGTCTGATCCTCAAGGTTGGTTCCTGTTTATGAAGCTGCAGATCCATGGGAGACCGTACACCATCGGAAACATATACCTTCCAAACAACAGACAGTGTAAGGCCCTGTTGGGCATACTAGCCAAACTTGACGCATTTGCTGAGGGCATACTATTACTGGGGGGGGTGACTTTAACCTGACATTAAATCCAACGCTTGACTCCTCCACGGGTAGATCGACAATTCCCGTGTCTTCCATCTCAAGGGTTAAACAAGCACTGCATTCCTGACAGCTGAAAGACGTATGGTGGATTTTACACCCAAACGTCAAAGATTACACCTACTTCTCGCCTGCCCATCAGTCATACAGTAGGCTAGATAGGTTTCTAATTTCACACCACGCATTAACTTTTCAGCCAGTATCTAATATAGGCTCCTCGATTTGGTCTGACCACTCCCCCATCAATCTCTTTTTGGAACTCCCAGGACTAGTAGCGACTGAATGGTCCTGGCGCCTCAATGAGGCCCTGCTTCGAGATGGGGTTTGCGCAAGAGCTCTAGAGTCTGCCATCAAACATTTTTTGTTGGATCACTCCAACCAGAGGCGTAGCTAGAGGTTCAGCACAGGTGGGGGTGGGGGGGGGGGGGATACTTGAGTGGACCCCCCACTTAGTGGCTTCCCAAACGCACGTTTCCAACTTCACAGGCACGTACTACTAGTTGTGGTTATAATATTGTATTAGAAAGATGACTGTATAAACTGCTAGATCATGTATGCTGTTAAGTACAGTACAATAGACTTTCTACATACCCTAGTGTAAATACTCTACCATATAATGCAGTAAAATATAGGAGTAAAAAACAAGGGGACTCCTATGTTAAAGGAAACCTGTCCCCAGTTTTTACATCACTAAACTAACAGTCCCCTGCCCCCATCAGACCTCAGATAAGCTTAATGTGCCCCCATCAGACCTCACATCAGCCGAATGTGCCCCCATCAGACCTCACATCAGCCCGAATGACTGTGCCCCCATCAGACCTCACATCAGCCTACTGTGCCCCCATCAGACCTCACATCAGCCTACTGTGCCCCCATCAGACCTCACATCAGCCTACTGTGCCCCCCCATCAGACCTCAGACCTCACATCAGCCTACTGTGCCCCATCAGACCTCACATCAGCCTACTGTGCCCCATCAGACTTCACATCAGCCTACTGTGCCCCATCAGACCTCACATCAGCCTACTGTGCCCCATCAGACCTCACATCAGCCTACTGTGCCCCATCAGCCTACCATTCACATCAGCCTACTGTGCCCCATCAGACCTCACATCAGCCTACTGTGCCCCATCAGACCTCACATCAGACCTCACATCAGCCTACTGTGCCCCATCAGACCTCACATCAGCCTACTGTGCCCCATCAGACCTCACATCAGCCTACTGTGCCCCCATCAGACCTCACATCAGCCTACTGTGCCCCCATCAGACCTCACATCAGCCTACTGTGCCCCATCAGACTCACATCAGGCTACTGTGCCCCCATCAGACCTCACATCAGCCTACTGTGCCCCCATCAGACCTCACATCAGCCTACTGTGCCCCCATCAGACCTCACATCAGCCACATAAGATTAAAATAAAAAAACCTCTCTTACCTGTCCTGCGCTGCTGTTGCCCTCCAGTCCGGCGCTGCGTTCACCGTCAGGTCATAGTGTGTGCCGGCCAGGGAGACAGTGGAGCGCCTGACCAGAGGACAGCTGCAGCGCGGGACAGGTAAGAAAGGTTTTTTTTATTTTAATCTTATGTGGCTGGGTGGGCTGATCTGAGGTCTGATGGGGGTCCCTATAATACAAGTGAGCGTTCCATAATGGAAGCGCTCACTTGTATTCGCCTGATAGTCATCCTTGCTGGGCCCCCCCCCCCCCCAGGTCACTGGGCCCAGAGCAGTCGCCCCCCCTGACCCCCCGGTAGCTATGCCTCTGACTCCAACGACTCCACTTCCCTCCCCCTACAATGGGAAGCATTGAAATGTGTATTGAGAGGCATATTTATACAAAATGGCTCACGTCTCAAAAAAGAGAGAGCTTTTAAAATTCAGCAGCTTATGAACCGAGTGGCAGAGTTGGAGCAATCCCATAAACGCACCTTGAAGCCTGAGACCCTGGCTGAACTAACACTTGCAAGGGATGGATTACAGGACCTCATCTCTGGGTCTTTCAGCAGGAATAGGGAAAGGTTCCGTAGTTATCTATATGAAAATGCTAACAAACCTGGGAAAGCGTTGGCTAGATTAATACACCCTAAACAGCAGAATAGTTATATTCCCCACATCAGGGATGAAAAGGACATCCTAACACATCACCCCAGCCGAATAGCTAAGGACTTCAAGACCTTTTATGAGTCCTTCTACAACATCAAGGGCCAATTAGCGGATTTACCTCAGTCGGACTTGGACACACGGATTTCTGTTTATGTAGTGGAGACGGCTTTGCCCTCTGTTTCCGTTCCAAGTGAGAGCTCTTTACTGGAAGAGCCTTTCACGGAGTCAGAAATTAGAGCGGTCCTATCTCACCTTTAAGAAGTTTGAGGAACTGCTCACACCATTTCTCCTGAAAGTGTTCAATGACATATCCCCAGCTAATCCCTTTCCCAAGCAAGCTCTAGAAGCCCACATAGTAGTAATCCCAAAACCCAACAAAGATAAAACTATTTGTACGAATTATAGGCCAATTTCACTTATCAATTGTGACATTAAAATATACTCTAAACTTCTAGCGAATAGGCTTAGTAAGATCCTCCCATCGATCACACATGGGGATCATGTCAGCTTTGTTCCTAAGAGGGAAGCCAGAGACAACACGATCAGAACGACTAATCTCATCTCCAATGCTAAAATAAATAAGATTCCCTTATGCCTTCTTTCAGTTGACGCTGAAAAAGCGTTTGATAGGGTTAACTGGAGATTTATCACGGCTTCTTTAAAACAAATTGGCCTGGGACCCCAGTTCATTGACAAAGTAAGCGCCTTGTACACTAACCCTATGGCCAGAGTATGGGTGAATGGAATTCTGGCTCCCTCTTTTAATATTAGGAATGGAACCAGACAGGGCTGCCCCCTTTCTCCCCTCTTATATGTCTTGGTGATGGAACATCTGGCTACTGCACTAAGACTGAATCAGGATATCAAGGGCATAACAGTGGGCAGACACCAGCATAAATTGGCTCTTTATGCTGACGACCTTTTACTTTATGTATCTAACCCAAACATTTCACTACCATATATTCTTCAAGAATTCAAAAGATACGGACTTCTTAGCAATTTTAAGATCAATCTCACTAAAAGTGAGCTATTAAATGTATCCCTCCCAGAATCCGATATGTTACTTCTGAAGAGAAACTTCCCTTTTCGCTGGCAGGCCCAGAGCTTGACTTACCTTGGTCTTCAATTGCCGACACATTTCCACCTGCTATACCTTCTCAATTACCTACCGCTTCAAAAGAAAATAATAAAAAGAGATGGAGAGCTACTCGCGCAAATCCCTCTCTTGGTTTGGAAGGATGGGTATTTTAAAAATGGACATACTACCGAGGTTCCTATACTTGTTCCAGACAGTGCCCATCTGTGTACCAAATAGCTTTCTGGACAGCTAGGAAAAAGGTATCACACGGTTCATATGGGGAACAAGTAGACCCAGAATCAAGGTGAAAACCCTGTCGAAACCTAAACTCAAGGGAGGTATAGGATTATCAGATATCAAACTAACATTCCTCAGCAGTTCTTATGAGAATCCTCAATTGGTCTCCTAGGTCATCTCCAAAATTGTGGGCCCAGATGGAATTTGATACCTCTCCAATGGACCTGTTACTTGCCCCTTGGATACCCCTTGGACATCAGACCTCCGTCAGAGAACTGGCCTTACTTAGTTATACATACTCTGACATGTTGGGATCAGTGGATCGCTAGGTCACAGATATCTAACAGACCAGGCCCTATGACCCCCCTGATGGGAAACCCAGCCTTTCCCCTCGGCCTGGGAACAACCAGATACTTGATTTGGGATAAGTCCTTGTGTCCCAGAATATGCCATAGCTTGACAAGCGCGAAGATCAGAAGCCTTGACTCCTTTACTCAAGAGAGTAGGTCCACTCATCCTTTATGGCTTATGTATGCTCAACTAAGATCCTTCTTACGTCAGTTTTCGGAACAGACTCTTGCCCTTAAATTGACAGACTGACAACTTATTTTTAAAACCCGACTCTCAGTACAAACCACTGTCGCAGATGTACAGTATATTAGTTTCCATCAGTAATTCAGATAGGGCTCCTTTCTTCCAAAAATGGGAAGAGGACCTACAGACCTCATTTACTCAGGAGGAGGTGATCAGGGTGTGTGCGTTCTCCCATGGATTATCTATAGTAGCCCAGGCTAAAGAAAAGAACTTTAAAATCCTTTCCAGATGGTACTACTGCCATACGACGCCCCACAGGATGTTTCCTTCTACATCCAACCTTTGCTGGAGATGTAACCGTGCAGATGGAACCATGCTACATATATGGTGGGCGTGTCCCATCATACAACCCTTTTGGACTCAGGTGTTTTGGGTATTTACTGAATTTTCTGGCAAGAGAGTCTCCAATACTCCCAGAGTAGCACTGTTATCTTTGATCCCAGGCACGATGGCCCAAGCAAAAAAAAAGAGTGCTTTAAGATTCTTCCTCACTGCAGCGAGATCTGTGATCCCGCGACATTGGAAGCAAAATACTCCACCCTCTCTGTGTGAATGGGCCGCGGAACTTAAACACATATTTCACATGGAGGAGCTTATAGCTATCTCCCATGATCAATCAGACAATTTTATTAAAAAAAAAAAATGGAGGGCGTTTTCGATGTTTCTAGAATCTGTAGACTTTACTCGGATCATTGTAGATTTCTCTGGATAGGGTGATTGGGGGTTCTGACTCTGAGGGAGAGTATGGGTGGGGCGAGCCTGGCACCTGAACCTTGGTCATTAATGGTTCTGAGAACCTTCTATGCAAATCTCTATTTTTCTCCCTTTTTTTTCTGTCATTTTATTATTTTATTTTTTAAATTGATTAAGTTATTGACTGTCTCAACCAATTGTTGAATTGAAATCAGTGTGCCCTTGTGGTACCTGGTATATCTTTATATCTGTAGGGCTGAACAGGGCCCCGACACTCTTACTGGGTATGCCTCCTTGGCGCTGGACTTTACAAGTTGGTATAGGGGCGAGCGAAGTACATACTAAGAATTGATGCTTCATAAACCTGCATTCTACTCTCCCGCTCGTCAATCAGATAGTCAGTTTCACTGTCTTTAGTTTTCATGACGAGCTCCCATACGGGTCTCTCCAAATATGAAGGAAGAGTTCAAAAATAAATGGCTCATTCCCGGGGCGGTGCCCGCTATACCACGCACCCATATAACATGCCAGACAGATCAGTATTAATGGGAGAATAGGAGTTACCACAACTAATGCCAGTTTGGTCATCTTATACTTTATTTGATTTTTCAAGCCAAATGTAATGTCTAGGTCAACAAGACCCTTGCTTCTTCACCAGGTTTTGTTACGAAATGTGTTTTGACTCTTGTAATGATTATAAACCTTAATAAAATCAGAGTAAACATAATTATCTCTGAATGGACGTTTCTGAACTTCCATTCAGAGATAGCAGCTGCACAGCGGGGGACCTGCTGTCAGTGACAGCAGGTTACCCCATAGAGAAGGCAGGGACTGTTCCCAGGAGTCCCTGCCTTCTAGATCGCTGTATACACAGCGCTCACCTGTCCTGTTATCTTTTGTGAAAAAGAAAGTTTGGGCCTAACGCACCATTTTCTTGTTAAAAAAAAAAAAAAAAAAGAAATGTAAACTTTTCATTTTCACAGCCAAGGGTTATAAATTGTATGAAATGCCTGTAGGGTCAAGTGCTTGCTTCACCCCTGAAAAATTCCCTGGGTGGTGTAGTTTATAAAATGTGGTCACTTTTTGGGTGTTTTCACTGTGGAGATACCTCAGGGTCTCATTAAATGCAACATGGAGCCCAAAAACCATTCCAACAAAATCTGCCCTCCAAAAACCATATGGCGCTCCTTGACTTCTGTACCCTTCCGTGTCCCCATACAGCTGTATACGACCACATGTGGGCTGTTTCTGCAAACTGCAGAAACTTGGTAATAAATATTGAGTTTTGTTGTTAACCCTTGATGTGTTACAGGAAAAAAATTATTAAAATGGAAAATCTGCAAAAAAGTGAAATTTCACATCTATTTTGCTTAAATTCCTGTGGAATACTTAAAGGGTTAACACCATTTCTAAAACCAGTTTTGAATAGTTTGAGGGGTGTAGTTTCTCAAATGGGGTCATTTATGGGTGGTTTTTATTATGTAG
>ONZH01006143.1:0-22250 GCA_900303285.1 Rhinella marina | reverse complement strand
TAATTAACTTTCCCTCCTCACCTCTATTACAAATCCTTAAATATAAGAGAATTGCATCTAATATTAACAAACTGTACTTAGGCAGAAAATTAAATATTGGCTACATATGTGTATATTATACTCAGACAAAAAAATTGTCCTTTTCACCTCTTCATTGGCAGCCACTCTGTCCTAGTTTCCTCATCAGTCATAACACTGTTACGAATGAAAGGAAATCAGGCTAATCGTACATATGAAAATTAAGATAGTCATACGTAACTTTTGAATTAATTAAATTCAGACATCTTTTCCTATTAATAAATCACTTTTGGGTCATTCCATGTCAAGTGGACCAACCTAGAAATCCGACCCTCTCTAAATTGAATAAAATTTTTCTTACAATTTTTTTCATCTGGGCCTCTGTTGGTTCCAGAGTTTCAAGCATCTGATGATGGACTAGCTGTAATGCGTTGCTTGCTGCGTAGCCCAAAGTGGCAATTTTGTCAAGGCACAGTATCTTAAGTAGTTAAGCTAGGAGGCTGAAATTTTGCAAGTTAGTAAAACTACTTAGGCTAAGTCTTCTTGCAAGGTTTGGTGCCTTAAGAAAGCTTGACTCAATTTTTACATGCCATCAAAATGGTCCAAAAAATTGACGAATGACTGTTAAGGCCTACTTTAACTGTCCACTGCTCCTGACATGCATGTCCGATCAGGCTGTAATTTTGCCAGGAGTTATGGGCCATGTGATATATCTTAAGGTCACATACACTAGCTTTCTAACCAACTTGAGTACAAGATATGATTAGACAAAGAAATGACATTTAATATTTTTGCTACTATTGGGGTGGAGATATCTCAAATGTGTAATTTTTTTTATCATTTTTTTAATTAATCTCATCTAAAAGACTATTTTTTGCCACAAAAGTCACCCTGTTTTATCTTTGACCCGGCTTTATGTTGGCCAGAACTAAGCTGACAAGAAAGTACCTATTTTGCATGCGTGCATGAACTTCATTACAAGGAGATATTTTTGGTGGTCTCCTGTCTGACAGGCTGGTGAGCCAGAAACATAGGATAACAAGCTCAGCAGCGCTACATAATCTTAATATAATATTTAGATATATTTCCATACACATATTCTAATTAATTGTGGGTTGCCATTTTAAATTGGCACATTTATCATCAATTTTGCATTGGACGACTCAGCTACTGCCAGTTCAACAAAATTACTTCTTTAGAAAGTGGCATGCATAATGTAGATAAAGTTAATACAAGCCACTTGGGACCGTGGCTTGTGGGAGTACACATAGGCTGGTGCTTTTTCCTATAGTGGGCATGCATGGCTACTGTTGCTGGATTACAGGGTGGTTGTAACCATGGGAATGAGGAGTGTATAATGTGATGGAAAAATAAATCCAGCCAGTGAAGCAAACAATATGGACAATAACAATACATTAGTAAGTGCCTTGTATTAAATTTTTCTACATGATACATGCCACTTGCTGAGGAGACATAACCCCTTTAAGTCTGCAGCAGTCATGTGTGGTTGACGTAATGTCTTTACAATAGTCCAGGATTGGGATTCAAATTTTAAACATGTTCCCCACTCAACGGGGAATGGCTGACGTGTAACGCTACGACACATATATAAAGAAACCATGCATAAATACAAATAGTACATCATATATATGCTATACACACATAAACAACCATTAAAATAAGAGAAATCCACGGCATGCACCATTACCACTTGGCAGGTATATATGGGAGACAAACACATGCAGATCGGCCTTGAGAATGCATAAGAGTACACAAAACAGCCACTGGCTGATCTGCATGTGTTTTCTTTCATGTATTACCTGCAATATAGCACATAAATAAATGTAGCTGCAATTCATGGTGAGTGCAGTGGATTTATTCTTTTTTTGAACTACTGCTATTCCTGACATGACACAGAGCACCAAGATTTACTGTCCGTGTCGAATCACTGTTATATTATTTAGTAACTGAAACTTTAATAACTTGTGAAACGCTATTGTACATATATATATATATATATATATACATACATACACACACACACCATATATAAACCAACACCTAAAAGAATTGCCAGACCGCTAATAATAAATATAATATTTTATTGACTTTAAAAACAGGGAAAAAAAGGAAAAAAGTGCAGGAGAAAGGCGACATATACTGGAGGAGACACCACAGCAGGGGAAATTACAAGCTATTCCAACCCAAATACATTCATAAATACATAAAGTCATTCATAAGTAATAGCCCAATATTATTAAAGATGTATACAAGCATAATTGAAAAACAATTAGAAAATATCACTCTATGAAGCAATGATACACAAAAAATATATATTATTTTTGTGTATTTTTATATAACCAGTGACAATCACTAAAAAATAAAAAATAGACATGTGAACACACTGTGACACACACCCAATTAAATAAGGGAGAAAGGGAAGAAAGGGAGAAAGGGAATAAAAGAAAAAGAAGAGAGAATAATAATAATAATGATAAAAATAAATATAAATACCAACATACAATTCATAATATATACATGATGAAAAAGAATTTAAAAAATTAAAAATACATGATACATAGTGTTAAATTTGTACCATTCCATGATTAATTTTATTGCAATATACCCAAAAATGTGATGCAAAAACATGATGCGTGAAAACGAGATATGATGAGTGTATGTGATGTAATAATGAAAACCTGAATAAATACACACTCCCATGCTATTAAATCACTGCTCCCAACTGACACTATTCCATTGATCAAGTATGCTGTTACATCCTAAACTACCTTATAACTGTGGCACTCATTTAATACCTATCCTATACTCCATGATGGCTATAACCTCTACTCTATGAAGATCTTTGACTTTTAAAGGATCGCATATAATACATGCACCATATATAGTACACACAAAGTAGATACACCACTGTATATATTATATAAACATTTTATACCTAGCAACTGCAGTAACTAGTATATTTAGCCTCATGGAAGCTGTGATGATGATGAACACATCGAGACCTAGCTGCAGAGGAGAGGCTGATACAGAGCTCAGATGCTGATTGGCTGGATAGTCATTAAAAATAGGTAAGCTTCGGCATGAAATGTTAGCGAGTCCTGCTCCAACCTCCACCGCGGCTGCTAGATGAAGTTAAGATGCAGGACAGCAGAACAGAACGGGGCTTTGCTAGGGTCTCAACAGATCCTGGTCCCAAGCCCCAATGCATATGTGCAAAATTCTCGATCCAAGAAACCCCACAAGTACTAGCACTGTTTTGATGGACATTAAATTCAATGATACAGCGCTACATACCTATTACATCCAGTGATGTCTCTTCTGATTATACATGTCCTCTTTGCTCATTTTCTCCATTCGGCCCAGACTGTCATGACAACTTCTTTCTGGCATGTCTTGTCTCTGCAGATTTTTCCCCACAGACATTTTGGGTTCCTCTCTAATAGTAGTAGTTTATCACAGGCAAGAGAAGGTGCTCTGAACTGCTGTCAGCTACGGACAGCAGAACAGAGCTTGGATTCAGCCAAGTAAACAATTCTGCGACACGGTTGTAATTTTAACAACTGGATCACACCAACTGGCCAAATCCCACCCCTGTTGTAGGCAATTCCCTAGTGTTGTTCAGTTTCTTACTGAAACCAGTCAATCCCTTTAAATGCAACCGGTCATCTAAAAACCAGGAAAGGGGGCGTGGTTATCCTGACTTGAAGTGAGGAAGCCACTGCCTCCTTGACTTCAAACTCTGCTGTTGCATAGTGCTTGTAGGGGATTAAAGTTTGTTTTTCAAGATTTTGGTGCATCTGACCTGAGAAAGAAAAGGATCTTTAGAAACATACTGCTCGCTACCTTAAGGTAATGTTGGCCGCTTAGGAGGCAGTTTTTAGGTGACAGGTTCCCTTTGAAGAGTGTAGTATATTCACATTTTTACAATAACTTCAGCAAATGAAGATTACTTTCATAGATTTGAAAGGGGTTGTCAAAGAAGAATGGGACAGTCATGAAAATATATTCAACAAATCTGTCATATGTGAATAAACTGAAAATGAAAGATTCCAGAACTTTCATTCAGAGATAAGTCCGGACCCCCAAGATGTTTATAGTCAATGGGTGGTTGTGAAGTGGTTAAATCTCTGCTGTTTCTGATTTCATTGTTCACCTCCTGCTGTCCCCATCTCCAGATGCCTGGCCCTGAAATCTTGTTCTTGTGTCAGCGAGACTTGAGCTCATGCATGGTTGATCTCAGGAGGCTCTTGCTGCTGAGATCTGCACTGCGCAAATGCTGATGCTGTCACTGGAGCTTGCAGAGTGCAAATCTCTGCAGGGAGAACCTCCTAAGATCAACCTTGCATGTGCCGATGAAATCTCTCATGATGCCTGGCCCTGAAATTTTTGTGCTTGCGCCTAACAGCAAGGCTCTGTCAATCAGGCCATGAGGGGGAGAGGCAACAGGGGAGAGGAAGGGTCTTGTTTTTTTCCCCATGATGAACCCTACCAGATAGTATGCCTGGTTTAACCCTTTGGATACCGGAGGTTTTTTCGGTTTTGCGTTTTCATTTTTCTTCCCTATTTTCTGTGAGCCCTAACTTTTTTATATTTTTGTTCACATAGCTGTATGAGGGCTTATTTTTTGCAGGACTTTTTGTGTTTTCTAATACTGCCATCAATTATGGCATAAAATGTTGTGGGAAGCGGTAAAAAATTCCAAATAGGGGGGAATTGGGAAAAAAAAACGCAATTCCTCCGCTGTTTTACGGATTTTGTTCCCACGGCGTTCCGCTTGCGGCAAAACTGACCCATGCCCTTCGTTCTCTGGGTTAGTTCGATTACAACGATACCCCATATGTGTAGGTTTGTTATGTTTAAATAGTATAAAAATACATTTAAACTTTGAAAAAAAAATTATTAGAATTTTAGACGCAATTTTAGCAAATTTGCAAAATCAACTTTTTTAAGGACCAGTTCAGTTCTGAAGTCAGTTTGTGGGCTTACATAATAGAAACCACCCATAAATGACCCCATTTTAGAAACTACACCCCTCAAACTATTCAAAACTAGTTTTAGAAATGTTGTTAACCCTTTAAGTATTCCACAAGAATTAAAGCAAAATAGATGTGAAATTTCAAAATTTCACTTTTTTTGCAGATTTTCCATTTTAATAATTTTTTTTCCTGTAACACATCAAGGGTTAACAACAAAACAAAACTCAATATTTATTACCCCGATTCTGCAGTTTGCAGAAACACCCCACATGTGGTCGTAAACTGTTATTTGGGGATACGCCAGGGCTCAGAAGGGGAGGAGCAGCATCTGCATTTTCTAACATGGAATTTGTTGGTTTGTAAGAGTGATAACTTTTTAATTTCTTTGTGGACTGAGCTGCATGAGGTCTTATTTTTTGCAGGACAAGCTGTGCTTTTTATTGGCACCATTTTGGGGTACATCCGGCTTTCTGATCACTTTTTAATCTAATTTTTGGGAGGTTAACTAAAAAAAAAGCAGTTTAGGGGCATTTTTCTATATATTTTTTTTACACCATTCACTTGATGGGGTAGATCATGTGATATTTTTGTAGAGCCAGTTGTTACGGACGCAACAATACCAAATATGTCTATTTTTTTTTTTTTTTATGTTTTACACAATAAGAGCATTTTTAGAAGAAAAATCATGTTTTTGTGTTGCAATTTTTTAAGAGCCATTTTTTTTTCATTTTTCAGGCTATAATCTTGTGTGGGGGGCTCATTTTTTGCGGGATGAGGTGACATTTTTATTGCTACCATTTTGGGATGCATACGACTTTTTGATATTATGTTTTTTGGTAGGTGATGCGACAAAAAAAGCTGTTTTGGCATAATTTTTATTAGATTTTTTTTACGCAGTTCACTTGATGGGGTAGATCATGTGATATTTTTATAGAGCCGGTCGTTTCGGATGCGGTGATACCAAATATGTCTATCGTATTTATTTATTTTTATTTGTAACTTTTTTTAATGAAATATTTGGGGGGAAATTATTATTTTTTTTATATATATATATATGTGATTTTTTTTTTTTTTAGAATACTCTATTTTATTTTTTTTTTTACACTTTGTGTCCCTCATAAGGTCATACAAGACCTCAGGGGAACATTTAACTTCATTTTTTTTTTTTTTTTACACTTGATTTCTTCTGTAACTGGGGCTGACATAGTAGCCCCAGTTACAGGGGAAATACATCCCCAGAGAGGCTGTACAGCATAATACTATGCTGTACAGCCTCAGTGCAGGGCTGATCGGGTCTATGAGAGACCCGGCAGCTCCTGCACTCTCCCGGCCCCGGTGATCACGTGACCGCCGGGCCGGAACAGGAAGCGCTCGTTGAGGGCTGTGTATACATCGATCTAGAAGGCAGGGACCCCTGGGAACGGTCCCTGCCTTCTCTTTGGGGTACCCTGCTGTCACTGACGGCAGGTACCCCACTGTGCAGCTGCACGATTAGCGTGCAGCTGCTATCTCTGAATGGACGTTCAGAAACGTCCATTCAGCGATAGATAACCACTTCCCGGACGTTTATAGTCAACGGGCGGACGGGAAGTGGTTAAAGAAACAAAAAGTCAGGGAATTGGAATTTTAAAAAAAAGTTTTACACCCTTCTTCTGGTGCCACCAGGCTTTCTTTTCCTGACTGCAGCACTGATGTGCCTGTAATTCTGCATGACAGCTGCAGCCAATCACTTATGCCAGTGACGTGCTCTATACATACATGTCATTGCTAAAATGAGTTTAAAAAAAGCCAAATAGGCATGACCTGGAACAGAGGGTTTTTGTGAAATACGTTGAAATCTTTTTTTTTTATATCATATTCTAATACCTTCCCTGCATTTATTTAGTTAACTCATACAATCCCTTTAAGGGCTTTGCACCACCCCTGTTTGCAGACTAGATGACAATGGACTGAACCTCTACAGTGTCACCCAAAAAGCTGTGTCCACATCTTTACCATTATTTCAGTTTATTTGTTCTGCTATATGAACAGAAATACGAAAATAATGTCAGCGACTGGACATGACGGGCACAAATAGTGCCCAATGGACCTCACAGACTAGAAATGGGGCCCATTAGGTTTCTGTCACATTAATTGTGTGGCATGTGCCGCTATTGTTTCTAATTTTTTGGATGCAATCTGCATTGGAGACTCCTAAGGGAAACAGCTGAAACTGTTAAAATTGCAGAATGGTTGCTTATAAAATCGTACAGTACCAAGAACTGCCACTAGATGGTGCCTTCTTCCTGATGTCATTCTTTGGTTGCTGTAGCACTGCACTCTTCAGGAATTTGGCCTGCTCTTCTCCATTCCCCTCAGCCACTCTTCTGCTCGAGCTGCAGACAAGCCACAAGATTACTATCACAGCAATGACTATTGAATCACTGAGTACACATTTGGAGGCATTTATTTATTATTGCATTTTTGGCTAAAAATCATTTTTTTCAACTGGCCTTTATTTTCTCAAAAAACGAGACCGTGGGAGCACACATAGACTGGTGCTTTTTCTTATAGTGGGCATGCATGGCTACTGCTGCTGCTGCTGCTGGATTACAGGGTGGTCATAACCATGGAAACGAGGAGTGTATAATGTGATGGAAAAATGAATCCAGCCAGTGAAGGAAGCAATATGGACAATAACAATACATTAGTAAGTGCATCTTTAGATGATACATGCCACTTGCTGAGGAGACCTAACCCCTTTAAGTCTGCAGCAGTCATGTGTTGTTCAAGTAATGTCTTTACAATAGTCCAGGACTGTGATTCAAATTTTAAACAACAGGTTCCCCACTCAACGGGGAATGGCAGACGTGTAACGCTATGATACATATATAAAGAAACCATGCTTAAATACAAATAGTACATCATATATATGCTATACACAGATAAACAACCATTAAAATAAGAGAAATCCATGGCATGCACCATCAACGCATGGCAGGTATATATGGGAGACAAACAGATGCAGATCGGTCTTGAGAATGCATGAGAGTACACAAAACAGCCATTGGCTGATCTGCATGTGTTTTCTTTCATGTATTACCTACAATATAGCACAAAAATAAATGTAGATGCTATTAATGGTGAATGCAATGGATTTCTTCTTTTTTGAACTACTGCTATCACTGACATGACACGGAGCACCAAAATTTACTGTCAGTGTCGAACTGTTCTGTCACAAAGGGTTAAAGGGGTTTTCCAGGATAAGTCATCAGTATCTGATCGGTGGGGGTCCGACCCCCGGTGTCTTCTCAAACAGCTGATCGGCGGTGGTCCCAGGCGTCGGACCCTCACCCATCAGATACTGATGACCTGTCCTGAGGATAGGTCATCAGTAGAAAAAATCCTGGAAAACCCCTGACTGTTTTTCTAGCTGTGTGACTGGTACTTTCACTTTGTGCAGGTCATCTAATAAACCTTATCTCTAAACTACTGAGAGGTCATAAACAATGTAAACACATTCTTATCAGTAAGATAAGAACTGAGCTATGAGTGTTTAGGAGGTCATAGAGTACAGATAAGGAGTCTGTCAGCTCCTGGTCTGACGGAAAAGACAGAAAATCCAAAGGATGCTACTAGAGCATCTCAGCTATGTACAGAAAAAAGGATGGCATATTTTTGGAATAAAGACCAATTTTAAAAATGATTTTAGCTCACAATGAGTGCAATGCAATAATAAATAAAATGCCCCGAAAAGGTGTACATAGCCTTTAAACGGGTAGTCTGGTAATTTGCAGTTATTCGCAATCCACAGGATAGGGGATAACTATTAGTTTAATGGGAGTTCTACTGCTGGGACCCCCACTGATCATGAGAACAGACTCCCCATACCCTGCAGGGCCCCCCTGAAATGAATGGAGCAGCAGGTCAAACATAGAGATGAATAGGAGAAAGAAGATAGCCGAGTACAGCTCCCCTTTAAGCATATACATTGACAACTGTCAATCATCACTAAAGAAGGCAGAAAGAGGCTAGGGGAGTTCTATGATCATCGATACAGACACAAGTCTGCTATATTCATTCTAATAAGCTATTATGCAAAGGCAGCAATGGGCCTGATTTATAAAAATACCTAAAAGAAAACTGTCTCTTTTCCCCCTAAGCAGCCAATTACAGCACTGGTTTAATTTTGTATTGTGCTCTTGAAAAATGAAAGCTGCGCTGTGGATTGGCTGCTACGGACAGTAGAGACCGCTTTTATTTTAAGCAATTTAATAAATCAACCCACATTTTTAATAGCTTCATAGAACACAACCTTTAAAGGGTTTCTCCGAGACCAGGAACCCCTGTTGAGATGGCTTCAAAAATGTTTTAAAGGGTTTCTGTCACCAGTTTTGGGCATATAAAACAGGATGACATTTGCAATGTGCAAATGTCACCTGATGCCCAAACTGGTAATCATTTTTTTTACTGGTGTCCCCGTTTTTGTAATAAATCAACTTTTGTCATATGCAAATTAATCTTACTAGGTGCAAGGGGCGGTAACCCTGCACCTAGTAGCGCCGTTTCCCTACCTTTATTCACGCCCCCTTTCTTGTGATGGACAGGGCCAGGCAGCTCGCTCTATCTGCTCCTGGCCCTGTCCGTGCTGGAAATCCCGCGCCTGCGCCGTTCGGACTTCATTCGCCGTTGGCTGCCGGGCTCCCGGCTTCCTCACTGCGCCTGCGCCACCTTCTCTTCCGGGTGTACTGTGACGTCATCGGCGCAGGCGCAGTGAGGAAGCCGGCAGCCATCGGCACTCACTGCGCCTGCGCCGAATGAAGTCCGAACGGCGCAGGCGCGGGATTTCCAGCACGGACAGGGCCAGGAGCAGATAAAGCGAGCTGCCTGGCCCTGTCCATCACAAGAAAGGGGGCGTGAAAAAAGGTAGGGAAACGGCGCTACTAGGTGCAGGGTTACCGCCCCTTGCACCTAGTAAGATTAATTTGCATATGACAAAAGTTGATTTATTACAAAAACGGGGACACCAGTAAAAATATGATTACCAGTTTGGGCATCAGGTGACATTTGCACATTGCAAATGTCATCCTGTTTTATATGCCCAAAACTGGTGACAGAAACCCTTTAAAGTCTCACCCACCACAGGAGCTCTGGGTCCTCCTCTTCCGGTAACCTCTGGACCAGAAATATGATGCTCTGTCTACTTATACATCACTGCTTATAGCCAGTCAGTGGCCTCAGTGGTGCTGTGTTCAGGCACTGCACATGAATGATGCCACTGCTGAGGTGACTGATTGGCTGCCAGCAGTGACGTGCATGTAGACAGCACATCCTTTGGTTCAACGAGAATCGGAGGAGAAGGGAGCTCAGCACTGGAAGTGGAGTGCCGATTACAGGAGAGCCTTTTCCTTTTTTCTTTTACTGTGCACCCTGCCTAGCCATCTGAAAAGGGGTTCCAGGTCTCGAAAAAAACCCTTTAAATTGAATGTAAACATGCATGTACAACTAAAAAAAATTCCAGGGATCAGAAACAGTACATGGTGTATACTTAGACACATGTAGTGCACCAGATTCATAATTCTAAGTGTGCTGCTCGTTGTAACTTTAGACAGCTTGGTCCCCCAGTGTGTTCTGAGGCATTAGGTAGAATGGGATGCATGGTTTCCATGACAACAGTGGCTACTGTCAGTAAGGCAGCACCAAGTGCAATCAAGCAGGTTACAGGGGTTTTCCTATCTAAACTTAGTGACATCTTCCCCTAGGATATGCCACAAATGTCAGACAGGTACATGCATGGCTTCTCTACCTTCACTTTGAAGGCCCCATCCTGGAGATTGGAGCTGGTTCAGGAGGTGGGACCTGCAACTATCTGACATTTGTGGAATATCTGATAACATGCTACAACTGATGAGATTGGAAAGGCCTTGAAATAACAAAAAAAAAAGCCAGGGGACTGGAATTTAAAAAATAGTTCAACTCACCACTGGAACACCCTCTGTTCCAGCAACATCAGGCTTCGATTTCCTGACGGCAGCGGTGATGTGCTTGTTAATGACTGCTGCAGTCAACCACTGGTCTAAGCCGTCTTTCCGTTTATCTGCCCCTTTATAGGAACAGAAAAAGGAAATAAATTTCGGTGACTAAATATGACTGACACGAATAAGTGCCCAACGGACCTCACGGGCTATAAGAGGGTCCATCGGGTTTCTGTCACATTACTTGAGAAAAAAAAATAACGGAGCATGCTCTGCTACTGTTGCCGGATTTGTGGACGCAATCGGCATGGGAGACTCGTAACGGACGCAGCCGACCCTGCACAGACATTTCAGGAAAGTTGCATATACAATCATACAGTACCAAGCACCGCCACCAGATGGAGACCTCTTCCTGATGTTGTCATCCTTCGGTTCCTGTAGCTCCGCACCCTTCAGGCATTTGGTCGCCTCTTCTCCACTCCCCTTAGGGACATTCTGCTCGAGCTGCAGGCAAGCCAGTTGGGTTACTATGACAATGCCTATTACGTCACTAAGTTCTAGGTGGTGTGTGATTGGTCAATGGCCTGCTCACGTGACTTTAACAGACCAATGGGCAGCAAGCAAATAGTTCATACTGTCAATGGCGCAAAACGCACAGATCCATAAATTATGTATGCTGCATAGAGTCAATGGAGAACCCGTATAAAACCATCTTGGTTGTGTCGATAACCTGCCTTTCTCCTTGTGGCTCAGTGCCTCCCTGCTCCCCTCAGGTGCGCTGATGTTCCTGCCCTGAAACTTTTTTTCTTTCTATGTAGCCATCTAAATAAAGGCGTGGCTTAGCGGGCTAGTGGGCGGGGCCTAGCTGAGCCAGGTCTGATGGGAGAGCAAGGAGGCCAGGGTATTAGCGCCAAAAAAAAGTGAAAATCTAGGGCAGTGTGATTGAAGTTATGGTAGTGTGAGTGAAAGAGACCCCTACTGAGAATCTGCCCTAAAGGGCAGATGGCTGGTGGGCCACACTGTTTACCACTTAAAGGGAATCTGTCGCCAGGTCCCAAGCACTCTACTCTCTCCAATCATACACTACTCCCCCAGCAGCGCGGTTGCTGCTGACCCTTTTCCTTAAGCATAGCCAAAAGGTTCAGTGCAGAATACTGCCTGCACTTCTAGTGGTAGGATGGTGACGGATGCCACAGTATGGCATCTGTCTGAAGCATCTTTTAACATATATACTTTTTTTGTGTACATTAAATATATGACAAAAATGTGATGTGAACCCAGCACTGACAGGGAAAAGGCTGACTATGATGGGATCCGTTCAGTTTTCATTCACAAGTCTTTTTACCAGACAAAAAAAAGTGCTGCATACAATTCTTTTTTGTCTGGTCTTTTTGACAGAATCTACAAGGTCTGTATTGTATGTTGATATAGAGAATGCACTCCGGTCCACATTTTGTAATTGTCCAACTTAAGGTACTTTCACACTAGCGTTTTTGCTGGATCCGGCAGGGTTCAGCAAAACAGCTTCTGTTACTGATAATACAACCATCTGCATCTGTTATGAACGGATCCGGTTGTATTATCTTTAACATCGCTGGGACGGATCCGTCATGAACTCCATTGAAAGTCAATGGGGGACGGATCCATTTTATATTGTGGCAGAGAAAACTGATCCGTCCCCATTGACTTGCATTGTGGGTCAGGATGGATCCATCTTGCTCCGCATCCCATGACGGAAAGAAAACCGCAGCATGTTGCGGTTTGCTCTTCAGTATGGGAACGCAACCAAAAGGAACGGAATGCATTTTGGAGCACTCCGTTCTGCTCAGTTACGTTTTGTCCCCATTAACAATGAATGGGGACAAAACTGAAGCGTTTTTTTTTCTGGTATTGAGACCCTATGACGGATCTCAATACTGGAAAATAGAAACACTAGTGTGAAAGTAGCCTCAGCCTTATAAAAGCAACAAACGGTCCCGACGAATACATAATGCACTTTGCTACTGAGGAAGGAATAGTAATTCTGAAACAAGTCTGGTATTGATGGTAATATCAATTTTAATATATACAGCAGATGCCCAGAATACATATTGACTGCACTTCCAGCATATTCAATTCATCAAAAAAGCCCAGTGTTTGGAAGTAAACCTTATCTCTAAACTACTGAGAGGTCATAAACACTGTGTTTAGGAGGTCAGAGAGCACAGATAAGGAGTCTGTCAGCTCCTGGTCTGACGGAAAAGACAGAAAATCCAAAGGGTGCTACTAGAGCATCTCAGCTATGTACAGAAAAAAGGAAGCCATATATTTTTTTTTAAATAAAGACCAATTTAAAAAATGATTTTTTAGCTCAAAATGAGTAAAATGCAATAATAAAAAATTGCCCCCAAAGGTGTACATAGCCTTTAAAGGGGTAGTCATTTGAAGTTATTCCCCATCCACAAGATAGGGGATAACTGTCAGTGGGACCCCCACTAATCATGAGAAGAGGCTCCCCATATCCCACAGGGCCCCTGAAATTAATGGAGCAGCAGGTCAAACATGTGTATTGTTGCACAATTCATCTCTATAAGACTGCCGGAAATAGCCGAGTACAGCTTCCCTTTAAAGGGAGTCTGTCACCACTATATGACATTATACACTGCTTTCATGGCACTGCAGCACACCTATACATGATTCTAATGGTACCTTTGTTATTTTCTTTTGACTTGCACAAGCAGGAAAAACACTGTTTAATCCATATGCAAATGAGCACTCGCAAGTGCCCATGGGTAGCGTTCCCTGTGTAGGAGCCCGGGCTGCTCTGCCTTCCTTTTACTTTACTGCTCCCCAGCCTCTTCCATTGCCCGCCCTCCAAGTCCCTGCGTCATCGCAAGGTCCGGCCGAAAACCCGTGCCTGTGCACTGCTCCACCATTGTGGGCACGGCATCGCTTCACGTAGTGCGCATGCCACGGGCCGACGGAGGGCAGGCAATGAAAGAGGCTGGGGAGGAGTAAAGTAAAAAGAAGGCAGAGCAGCCTGGGCTACTACACAGGGAACGCTGCCAGTGGACACTTGCGAGTGCTCATTTGCATATGGATTAAACTGCATAACAATGGTAACATTAGAAACATGTATAGGTGTGCTACAGTGCCATGATAGCGGTGTATAACGTCATATAGTGGTGACAGACTCCCTTTAAGCATATACATAGACTACTGTCAATCAGCACTAAAGAAGTTAGAAAGAGGTTAGAGGAGCGCCACAGGAGCTCTGGGTCCTCCTCTTCCGGTAACCTCTGGACCAGAAATATGATGCTCCGTCTACTTATACATCACTGCTTATAGCCAGTCAGTGGCCTCAGTGGTGCTGTGTTCAGGCACTGCACATGAATGATGCCACTGCTGAGGTGACTGATTGGCTGCCAGCAGTGACGTGCATGAAGACAGCACATCACAATTTTCCAACGGGAATCAGAAGAGAAGGGACCTGGAGTGCCGGTTACAGGAGAGTCTTTTTCTATTTTTTACTTTGCACTCTGCCTAGCCATCTCAAAAGGGGTTCCAGGTCTTGAAAAAAAAACTTTAAATTGAATGTAAACATGCATGTACAACTAAAGAAAAATTTTAGAAAAAACTCCAGGGATCAGACACAGTAGGTGGTGTAGACTCGGACAGAAGTACTGCACCAAATTCATCATACTGAGTGTACCACTTATATGTTTAGACGGCTTGGTCCCCCAGTGTGTTCTGAGGCATTAGGTACAATGGGATGCATGGTTTCCATGACAACACTGGCTACTGTCAGTAAGGCAGCACCAAGTGCAATAAAGCAGGATACAGGGTTTTCCCATCTCATCTTAGTGACATCTCCCCCCTAGGATATGCCACAAATGTTGGACAGGTATATGTCCCACCTATCGGGAAACGGGCCCCCAAAGTGAAGGATAGCACACATGCAGCTTCTTCTCCATTCACTGGTATAGGACTTCCAAAAATACCAAGCGAGCGCGGCCACATCTCCATTCACCGCTATGGGGATGCAGGAAATAGCCAAGCCACCTCAGCTATTTTCAGAACCCCCATAACTGTGAATAGAGAGCGGCTGAGCATGCATGGCTTCTCTACCTTCACTTTGAAGGCCTCATTCTGACAGTTGTGAAATATCTAATAACATGCTACAAATGATGAAATGGGAGAGCCCTAGAAATAAAAAATAAGGCCAGGGGACTGGAATTTAAAAAATAATTCTACTCACCACCAGGTTTTGATTTCCTGACTGCAGCGGTGATGTGCTTGTTAATGACTGCTGCAGCCAACCACTGGTCTAAGCCGTCTGATGCCAAATACCGCTTAGGCCAGTGATTGGCTCTATACAGACATGTCATTGCTGCAGTAAGGAACACAAACGGGCAGGTGCTGGAAGGGTGTTTTTTTGTGAGAGAAAGTAAAATATGTCTACATCTTTTATTTTTTATAACATATTCTAATACCTTCCCTGCATTCTTTTAATTAATTCAGACAATCCCTTTAAGAATTTTGCACCACCCCTTTTTAAAATGCAGACCCGATGGCAATACACAGCTACTGCGTCACGTGTAAGGCTGTGTTCACATCTTTACCATTATTTCCGTTTATCTGTCCTGTTATAGGAACAGAAAAAGGAAATGAATCTCGGTGACTGGATATGACTGACACGAATTGTGCCCAACGGAGCACAAGGAGTCCATCGGGTTTTTGTCACGTTAGTTGAAAAAATAACGGGACATGCTCTGCTACTGTTACCGGATTTGTGGACGCAATCGGCACGGGACACTCGTAAGGGACACAGCCGAAGCTGTACAGATATTTCAGGAAGGTTGCATATAAAATCATACAGTACCAAGCACCGCCACTAGATGGAGCCCTCTTCTTGATTTTTTCATCCTTCGGTTCCTGTAGCTGCGCACCCTTCAGGCATTTGGCCGCCCGTTCTCCACTCCCCTCAGGGGCATTCTGCTCGAGCCGCACTCAAGCCCTTGGGTTACTATGACAATGCCTATTGCGTCACTCAGTTCTAGGTGGTGTGTGATTGGTCAATGGCCTGCTCACGTGACTTCAACAGACCAATGGGCGGCAAGCAAATAGTTCATACTGTCAATGGCACCATTTAATAGATGTATGTATGCTGCATAGGGTCAGTCCGTGAAATACAATAGAGAACCCGTATAAAAAAAATTGCCACTATATGGAGCTGTCATAGTGATGTCATCCTTGGCTTTGACCATAACCTGCCTTTCTCCTTGTAGCTCGGTGCCTCCCTGCTCCCCTCAGGTGCGCTGATGTTCCTGTCCTGAAACTTTTTTTCTTTCTATGTAGCCATGTAAATAGGGGCGTGGTTTAACAGACTAGTGGGAGGGGCCTAGCTGAGCAAGGTCTAATGGGAGAGCAAGGAGGCCAAGGTATTAGCGCCAAAAAAATGCAGGTAAAATATATGGCAGTGTGATTGAAGTGTTTGAGTTATCATGGTAGTGTGAGTGAAAGAGGTCCCTACCGATAATCTGCCCTAAAGGGCAGATGGCTGTTGGACCACACTGTTTACCACTTAAAGGGAATCTGTCGCCTAGAGAATCCATATTAAACCATAAGTATGTCCTTATAGCACATCATACCTTCTTTCCATATGTTTTTCCTTTTCTTTGGAGCCTGTATTATATTCACTTAAAAGGGTTTCACCAGAATTAACCCTATTAAATTGGCTGACATTAGAGATGTGCTAATGTCAGCAGACCCTAACGCTACTATTTTTATGCTTATTCATGGCCCTTTTACTGCACAATTTTAAAGTTTATGATATGCAAATTAGACTCTAGGAGGGAGGGGTGTTGCTCCTGCTCCTAGAGGCTCTGTTCTCCCACCTCATGTCACACCTTGCCGTCCTTGATTGACAGGGCCAGGCAGCGTTTTTTATCCTCCTGCCGGCCCTGTGTGCTGGGTAAACGACACTGCGCAGGCGTGAGATTTACGCAGCACACAGGGCCGCCAGGAAAAGAGGAACGCTGGCCTGTCAATCAAGGACAGCAGGCCGTGAAATGAGGTGGGAGAACGGAGCCTCTAGGATCAGGAGCAATGCCCTTCTGCTCCTAGAGGCTAATTTGCATATCATAAAAGTTAAAATTGTGCAGTAAGGAGGGGCATCAATAAAAATAAGAATAGTAGAGTTAGGGCTCATGCACACGGCCGGTGCCGGCCCGTGCCCGTATTGCGGCCCGCATATGCTGGGTCCGCAATACACGGGCACAGGCCATGTGCAGCCCGCATCACAGATCGCGGACCCATTCACTTCAATGGGTCTGCAATCTGGGAGATGCGGAGCGGAGGCACGGATCAGAACACCACGGAAGCACTACGGTGTGCTTCCGTGGTGTTCTGATACGTGCCTCCGCACCGCAAAAAAGTATCGCAAGCACTACTTTTTTGCGGTGCGGTCCCTCGGATGCGGATCGAGGACCCCATTCAAATGAATGGGTCCGCGATCCGCATACGGCGGCCCCACTGTCAGTGCCCGTGCGATGTGGACCGCAAATTACGGTCCACAGCACAGGCACTGACTGCACACGCTCGTGTGCATGAGCCCTTAGGGTCTGCTGACATTAGCACATCGCTAATGTCAGCCAGTTTAAATTGTCTCACTTTAGTAAGTGGCATTTATTATGTAGAGGAAGTTCAAGGGGTATTCTCATCTTAGACAATGGGGGCATATAGCTTGGATATGCCCCCATTGTCTTATAGGTGCGGGTCCCACCGCTGGGACCCACACCTATATCAAGATGGGAGGGGGGAGCGCTGTGCCTGGAGGACCCCTGGGGGTGCAGCTCCCCCACTGCTCCCGTAGAAATGAATAGGAGCGCACCACGCATGCGCGGCCACCGCTCCCATTTCTATGTAGCCGACGAAAATAGCCGAGCCAGCCCCATGGAAATGAATGGAGGGCGGCTGCGCATGTGGAGCGCAACCTCCTTTACTTTGGGGGCTCCGTTCTCGATGTAGGTGCGGGTCCCAGCGGTTGGACCCGCACCTACTGTATAAGACAATGGGGGCATATGCTTGCGATATACCCCCATTGTCTACAATGAGAATAACCCTTTAATACAAGTCAATTACTAATGTATTGTGATTGTCCATATTGCTTCCTTTGCTGGTTGGATTCATTTTTCCATCACATTATACACTGTTCGTTTCCATGGCTACATACAATCCTCCCGCTTCCCCTAAAGAGCGAAAGCATGTCACTCACTCCGCTCATACACTACTCCTCCAGCAGCGCGGTTGCTGCCCCCCCCCCCATGTTACTAGCAGCCGATAACCCCACTCACCATTTCCCTTAAGCATAGCCAAAAGGTTCAGTGCAGAATACTGCCTGCGCCTGTGCTCTTCCAGTTCAGCTGAGGGCATCAGCTTCAACTGTTTCATTGGGCATGTGCCGAGCCAAGTGACATTTTCGGCACATGACCAGTGAAACAGTTGAAGCTGATGCCCTCAGTTAAACTGGAAAGGCGCTGGCAGTGTTTGGCATGTTGGCTATGCTGAAGGTACAGTGTGGGCAGTGTTATTGACTGCTAGTGACATAACCGGGGGGCTGCAAAGGCACTGCTAGGGGCAGAGGTCACAATAACACCTGTACAAGAGTCATAGACGCATGTTCAGGCCATTTTACTCCCTGGAAAAAGTCTAAGGTGTACCAATACGCCTTAGACTTTTCCGTGACATTCATCAGCAGGGCAGGCTGTGAACGGCAGCGTAGCGAGGCTGCCTGTGCAGGGCATGGGCAGGCTGCCAGAGCGATACAGGCCCCTGCAGCAAGGGAAGCTCGAAGGAGGAAGGGCTAGCTCCAGGGTTTTGCTGTATTAAGGAGAGCAAGGCGTGCTGTGCAAGGAACCACGGCAAATATGGTGGCAGTGGAGCTGAAGACTACAGCCCGGAGATCGAGATGGACCTGCAAAACAAGGTGACAGCAGCAGCATGTAATGTATCGATGTATGTGGTGCAGTTTCTGATCATCACTGCAACACGTACATCACCCACTGCCCCACACATACCACATACAACACACACTGCACTACATACATCACACACTGCACTACATACATCACACATTGATGTATGTAGTGCAGTGTGTGATGTGATGTATATAGTGCAGTGTATAGTGAATGCAGGCAGGCTATTCAGTGTATAGTGAATGCAGGCAGGCTATTATAGCCAAGTGGTAAAGTACAAGGAAGATCCAGTATATTGAACTGTACTTTATCACTTGGCTATAATTGCTTGCTGTTATTTAGACAAGTAATGGTTCCCTTGCATAAATATCCACGTTCACATCGCTGCTATTTATTTATGTTGTTCTGCTCTGTTAGATGAGCAGAACAGCAAAAATAACGGAAGTGCTGGATCAAGGCACTTAAGGGTGGGTTTTTTGTCATACATTGCTTGGGCATGCTTGGGCTCGATGGGAATGTTTCGGGGCACCTTTGAATGAAAAAAATGCCTCATTAGCATATGGATTAAAGTGGATTTTATGAAGACATAATACAAGCTCCAAAGAAAAAAACATATGGAGAGAAGGTGTGAAGTACTATAAGGAGATATTTTTGGTGACAGATTCCCTTTAAGTGGGCCGTCAGCAGTGTTCCCTTTAAGCTGCGCGGGTACGCGGCCTCACAGCTATTATGGTGCCCCCAATAACGAGTTTTTAACCCCTTGACGTCAGCCATCTGTGTATATACGTCCTATCTGCACATGCCCCGTGCAGATAACACATATATACACGTGCAGGCAGCGCTTTAATCCCAGCGCTGATCAGCGCTGGAATTAAAGCTCCTGCTCCCAGTGCAGGAGGAGAACGTACCGCAGGCCATGCTGGAGGAGGAAGGAAGCAGCAGAGCCGCTTCCTGTGTTAGTCCCGGCGGTCACGTGACAGCCGGGTGTCTCGGGGCCACAGCAGTGCTGCAGGGTCTAAGGAGACCCTGATCAGCTCTGCCTGCGTCTAATGCCCCCATAGGGGGCTGTTTTCCCCTGTAACTGGGGCTCCTGTGGATGTCCCAGTTACAGTGGAAACAGTGAAAAAAAAAAGTGTTAAAAAAAAAAAGTAAATGTCCTCCAGAGGTCTTTTAATGACCTCTTGGGGGACATATTATTTGTAAAAAATAAATTAATATATAAGTAAAAAAATAATAATAAAAATGCAAATAAAAAGTGTAAAAAAAAAAATTAAAAACGCAGTCGCCAACGGAAACAGTCACCATAGTCGCCCTGTTAAATAAAATATATACATGTTATATATCAAAACGATCGTCATGAAATAGGGAACCCATTACAATAATTAATTTGTGTGTCAGTTTTTATATTTAAAAAAGAAAAATCTATAATTAAAAAAAATTAGCTTTGTTTTAATAAGAATTAGCGGTTTTCGTCCAAATTAAACCTAAAAAAAATAAAAAGTCCTAAGTGTCAAGAAAAAAAAATTGCAAAAATTATTTTGGTATTCAAACAAATAAAAAAAATTAGGGTCACTAAACCACCATGTGCCCAAATCACAAAAAGTTGCCTGGACATTCAGGCCTTTTATAGGTCCGGTCATGAAAGGGTTAATGTCTGCCCCTCCTGCTAGCTGTTGCTCATAATACCCGCTCAGCCTGCTAGCTGTTGCCCATAATGCATGCGCATACAGTGCCTTGCAAAAGTATTCGGCCCCCTGGAACTTTTCAACCTTTTGCCACATTTCAGGCTTCAAACAAAAAGATATAACATTTTAAATTTTTGATGAAGAATCAACAACAAGTGGGTCACAATTGTGAAGTGGAACGAAATTTATTGGATCATTTAAACTTTTTTTGTAATAATAAAACTGAAAAGTGGGGCGTGCAAAATTATTCGGCCCATTTACTTTCAGTTCAGACAACTCACTCCAGAAGTTCATTGAGGATCTCTGAATGGTCCAATGTTGTCCTAAATGACTGATGAAGATTAATAGAATCCACCTGTGTGTAATCAAGTCTCCGTATAAATGCACCTGCTCTGTGATAGTCTCAGGGTTCTGTTTAACCCCTTAAGGACCCTGCCATTTTTCACCTTAAGGACCAGGCCGTTTTTAGCAAATCTGACATGTCTCACTTTATGTGGTGATAACTTTAGAACGCTGTTACTTATCCAGGCCATTCTGAGATTGTTTTCTCGTCACATATTGTATTTCATGACAGTGGTAAATTTGAGTCAAAATATTTCATTCTTATTTATAAAAAATACCAAATTTACCAAAAATTTTGAAAAATTTGCAAATTTCCAAATGTCAATTTCTCTACTTTTAAAATACATAGTAATACCTCCAAAAATAGTTATTATTTTACATTCCCCATGTGTCTACTTCAGGTTTGGATCATTTTGAAAATGGCATTTTATTTTTTGGGGATGTTAGAAGGCTTAGAAATTTAGAAGCAAATCTTGAAATTTTTCACAAAATTTCCAAAACCCACTTTTTAGTGGTTTAGTTTTAACCACTTTTAAGTGGTTTAGTTTGAAGTCACTTTGTGAAGCTTCCATCATAGAAACCACCCAAAAATGACCCCATTTTAGAAACTAAACCCCTTAAGGTATTCAAAACTGATTTTACAAACGTTATTAACCCTTTAGGTGTTCCACAAGAATTAAAGGAAAATGTAGCCAAAATTTCCGAATTTCACTTTTTTGGCAGATTTTCCATATAAATAATTTTATTCCGAGAATAAAGCAAGGATTAACTGCCAAACAAAACTCAATAATTATTACCCTGATTCTGTAGTTTACAGAAATGCCCCATTTGTGATCGTAAACTGCTGTACAGGCACACGGCAGGACGCAGAAGGAAAGGAACGCCTGGGCAGATTTCACTGGAAAAAGTTTAAGTTGCCATGTCACATTTGATGCACCCCTAGAGTAGGAAACTCCAAAAAACTGACCCGATTTTGGAAACTACGGGATAAGTTGGCAGTTTTGTTAGTGCTATTTTAGTGTACATACGATTTTTGGTAGCTTTATATTACACTTTTTGTGAGGCAAGGTAACGAAAACTAGCAGTTTTGGCATTGTTTTTATTTTTTGTTATTTACAACATTCATCTGACAGGTTAGATCGTGTGATATTTTTATAGAGCAGGTCGTTACGGACGCGGCAATATCTAATATGTATACTTTTTTATTTATTTAAGTTTTACACAATATTTTTGAAGCACAAAAAAAAATCACATTTTAGTGTCTCCATAGTCAGAGAGCTGTAGTTTTTTAAAATTTTT
>ONZH01006142.1:0-22574 GCA_900303285.1 Rhinella marina | reverse complement strand
TGAATTTGGGTGTATCTTATTCAGTCTCATTGCCACAGGTGTATAAAATCCAGCACCTAGGCATGCAGTCTGCCTTTACAAACATTTGTGAAAAAAATAAGTCATTCTAAGAAGCTCACTGAATTTGAGCATGGTACTATATTAGGATGCACCATCAGTTCATGAAATTTCTTCCTTCCTAGATATTCTGCCATCAACTAAGAGTGATGTTATTGCAAAGTGAAAGTGTTTAGAAACCACAAAGGCTCAGCTACGAAGTGGCAGACCATGTAAAGTTACATAGCTGGGTCGCCGAGTGCCGAGGTTACTGTTGAGCAAATCAAAGTATCTGAAGTGGACTTCAAATCAAATTTCTGGGAAAATCTAATTCGCTACGAAGCCAAATTTCCTTGTGTTTTGTGGTAACAAATCAATTTTCACCGTATCCATTTGAGCGTGAAGACGGCTTTGCGGCTATCTTGATTGAAGATCCCACACAAAATCTTGTGTGCGGTGACTTATGATGTCACCACATCTGCCAGAGCGATTACATCATCACACACCGCTCAAGATTTGACACAGAGACCTCTTTGCGCTCAAATGGATGAGGTGATTATTATTTTTTTTAACCAATTAATCTTTGAAAGCCTTTTTTTATCTCAGATGCCGTGATCAGTGATAAATGTGGCATCTAAAGGGTTTAATGATGGGGCTGTGCAATCGCTGCTCCCTGTCTTTTTGCCCACTACTTACAAAGAAATGAGATTCGTGACTAAGTAGTTTGTCACAAAGCAAATTTCTTTATGAAATTCAGGAATGCAGCCGAATCGAAGTTTTGTAAACTTTGTTAATTTCTAGCTGAGGTGCATGTCGTCACTGCTCTGCTGACTCATTAATTTTAGAGTGCAAAACCTCCTCTGTCAATAACATCAGCACAGAAACTGTGCATGGGGAACTTCATTGCATAGGTTCCTATGGCCGAGCAAATACATACAAATACATCACAAAGCACAATGCCAACACAGGATGGAGCGGTACAAAACACACTGCCCTGGCGCTCTGCAGCAGTGGAAACATTTTCTATAGGGTAATGTGCAATGACCGGGTTTGGGGTGGCTCCAACGCTACGCTGTGTCCCCCAAACACCATCAAAGTGTCACCATGTGTTGCTGCTCTCCGAAAGGGATAGAAAGGCATGGTGCACCCCAATGGGAAATAAGCCCAGAGAGTCAGGGTCTGCAATTAACCAGGGTGCTTCTTTACTGGATGAATTCAGGTACAAAACAATACAGGCGAGGCATTGGGCTGGCTTCTCCAGTCTCCTTCCTGGAAGAAGGGTTTGAGGCTGAGGAAAGTCCTGAGCTAGCTGTCCCTCTCTCTCTTCAGAAGGCTGGTATCCTGGTCCAAGGCTGGTGATCCAGGGTCCATGGCAGAGTATTCACATCTCAGTATCTTCGTCTGGTCACTCAGCAGTCTGGCAGAGTCTCTTCTTCCAAGCACTGGTCCCTAACTGCAGAACACTAGGGACTCTGACTGCTCTCCTTATATACAGTTTGAGCTAGACTAGAACCTTTCAGTGGGAGGAGTGGAGTGGAGAAGCTCAGCACAAACAGATACATTGTAACACTTTTAGTCTCTCATAGACTTACCTTAGAGCTTCAATGATACTCAACAGCAAAGACATATCAGTTTTTCCAGACAAAAACAAGTTTCCAGACATAACAACAGAGTTAAAACCAGACATTTAAAAGATCAGACTGTCTGGGTTTGGTGTTAAACAGTTTTTTCCCCTCCAAAACATGCTCTTCTTTAAACTCTATGACAGCTTTTTAAAATTACCAGCGTCTTATTCAAAGTCCTAGCAGTCTCTCAGTATTCATTGACCCTTTCCACAGAGACTTGCAAATACAGTGATAGAACAGAGTACAATATATACCATGTTCTGCCCAGCAGGGTTAGAATATCATTACAGTTTATTTTACTGCTTTATTCATCGTATCTCAGAAGTATTTAGAGGGGTTATAGTATAATCTAGCGGTGTTAAGTTGTATTACACCTTGTTACAAAGACTACTGTATTGTGGGAGTGAAAGGCATTCTGGGAAAGAGAAGTCTCCAGGACACAGTAAAGAGCTGTCCTATGCATGTCTCCTCAAACTCTACAATCCTTGTCAAAGCATATCAGTTTTACCAAACAATCCTGTTTTACCAATCAATCAATCAATCATATATATTGAATCAGTCACATATTTACGACCTGTTGACCAGTAAACAAGTTAAACTACAAGGATCAGTCCTGGAAACACTTAATAAGACAGGATTTGGTCAACACAGTAATTATTAATTCTTAATATGTAGCTAGAATATTCAGCCATATATCTTCCGCAGCTGCACATTTTTAGAAGCTAAGAAAATGCTATTGGGCAGCTGTAAACATAGCAGATCAAAGTGGATAAGCAAGTGCTATGGTAATTCCTTATTTGCATGTGAATTGCATCGCTTAATTGCCAAATTCTGATGATACCATATGCTCTTTATGTTTAGAAGCGAACATTAACAATGTCTGACATTGCATTAACATAATTTGTGAACACCACATTTCTATTTTCATAAGGTTAACAGGCATTTTTTATTGAATACAGGCCCTGAACATTGGCAAGTACAGTCATTTAACCAAGCATTAGGAAAAGACAAGAGAATCTTGGGTTGTATAAGGAAATTAACAGATGTACGAGACTGTTTGCATCAGAAGGTAAAGATGCTGGTCTCACCGATTCTTGCTAAACAGACGTGATGATTTGGCAGTTTCCACTCAATATAGCATGAGATAATTTCTGCAGAATGAATGCTTATCATTCAAACTGGTTTTTCTTTCTCTTAGCATCCTGGAACTTTAAAATTATTTTCCTCAAGGACGAGATTATAAACCGTGATTAATCCATGGCAGTAAACTAGTGAACAAGCATGTAACTTTACAGGTCTGTGAAATCCAACAATAACAATTGATGTGTGTATAAGTAGTTTTATTTTTAACATCTCACTTAATTGGCAATGAATATTCAGTAAAATGGGCAAGTGATATGCCAAGTGTGGAAAAACTTCTTTAATTTACAGTACTGATTATTGAGGTAGTGTACAGATAATTAAACAGACTGCTTTATCAAGGCTTTAGTTTCACATGGAACAGGCATCCTCTGACCTCAGAGGTCAGATGAAATGTCTACCCATGCAAAACTGCTCTTACCTACTTGTGCCTGCCTTTCTCCCACACATTTTTGATTTTTATTCTGGAGTAACGAAGGTAACTTTTTTGAGTTGAGCACAACAAATATTATCCCTCTATTAACCTCTGTAATCAAATGCAGCTTTATGTTTCTCCTGTATCCACAAGTTATAGTTATGTCTATTTTGGATCTCCCATTTTTCATGGATACTAGAGATGAGTGAATGCAACGGTACGCTGCCAAATAGATAAAGCACAAAATGCCATTGTGATATGAGGTATTCTGAAGCTAATGCTATGCTTGTTTAGTAAATTAGAGATTCTTGGCAAATATATTTTGTACAAAATTATCTGAGCCCGTCCACCAAATCGTCAAGGTGATCTCTGTAGGATGGGAACCTAACACTATTTCCTACCTCTTATGTGCCAACCTTGGCTTCCGTATAATCAGGGGGTGTTGGTTCCACATGCATGATGGATCCACTCTGCCTTTTCCAATTTCTGGTACTTCAAAGGCCTCCACCAATTCAGGGATGCAGGTACCAACATGCATGCCGAGTCCACTCGACTTTATAGTTACACTAATTAAAATCAGGATATGGGGCAGACGGGCTAGTCAGGAGTGCATGACCAAATGGAGTAGCCACACCTCCAGTACAAACTTACAAAGAAAAAAGGTGGATTTCAGTCAGCACATCCCATTACCTAATACGCAGGCACGCACAACGAGAGGCCGCGGTGTGCACTCCTCAGAGGCAGAGCGAATTTTTGAAAATGGCATCCAGGTGATCCTCATCATTTAGCTCTGCAGAGCTGAAATACATGATCCGGCTGATGGACCGGCAGGATTACGATGGCACACACCGCCACCCGAACCAGCATAAAAAGGAGGTGATCCGAGGCTTGCGCCATCGTTTCGACACTGTGCGAACCCCGGGCCAAATCAAGCGGAAATGGTCTGATCTGAAGTTTAAATGCCCAGAGCGGCTTAATGAGATCTGAACAGAGATACGGCAGGGAGAGTAACAAAATATTTGAAAAGTAAAAATATGTTAAAAAATTAGTGTACTGTATTGTATATATACCAGCAGTGAGTGAAAATAATGAAAAAAGTATAGAAGAACAACGTGGGCGTGCGTACTGCACTGCAGTAATTTTCTTTCATTCTAGGCCACACCTCTAACTCTACCCAAACAAATGAAGGTATTCTCAGATACGTGCCCCTTCACAGTAATTTGCCTTAGGCTACTTTCACATATGTGGTGGTGATCCTGCAGGCTGTTCTGCAGTATTTGTCCTGCCAATTCCAGGCGTTCTTGCCGAATAGCGGCCGGATCAGCGCCGTCCCCCATTATTGTTAATGGTGCTGGCCGTTCTTCCGTTTGTGTCAGGCAAATGCACTACTATGACAGAAAGTACCCTTAGATATATGCCCCTTCATAGTTAGCGCTTCCTCCTCCTACACACATACTCAAAGACATGCTCATGCTGCAGCTAATGTCAGTGGGCGATATCAAAAGTATTCCCACCGCACCGTGTTAACGATATTAAGAAATTTATTGCGACAATAACGATATCTATCGTGATAAATACCTATTTAGAAGAAAAAATGGATATGATATGGCACCCTCTCACCCATAATATCTTCATAGTAGTATAGTGTTAGTATTAAAAAGAGTCATCATATAAATGTAACAATTGTGTACGGATTTATATTGCAGAGCACCGTCAATGACGGCATCACCACAGTCACCGTCGAGGCCGGATGTCTCCTACAGTACCTTCAGCTTCTAGTAGGTGTAAACATATTTAATTTATTTTAAATCCAAGCTACGTGGGAGTGAAGCTGCAGTGATATAAGAACACTAGTGGTTAGGAATGGGATAATCCAGCCCAAAACTATTCCCATGTATGAACATCAGAAGTTACAACTGTTCATTAGAGTTTAATGTAATGCCATTATTTAATGATTTTTGACAGCTGCTGCACCACAGAGGAGCACCTCTCACCCTCCTCCACCCCAGCGAGAGAGGACTCCACCTGCCCCTCCAACACCACCAGCCCAACTTCCAGAGGTAGAAGGTAGGTAAAATAAAACGTGCAATGGGTGGACCTTCTGTCATCAAAATATGAGCTAAATTTTTGTTTTATCTTTTGTAGCTCCAACTGTCAGGTAGGAGTTTTCCCCTGGACCATGGGAAGACCACGCAGTATGGGTGTCCAGTAAGCACAAATCCCAAACTGACCATGTGTGGCCTTCTCAGTGAGCATTTCAAAGAAAAAAAAAGGGCTCAATACAGATACATGTCACTGAATAACTCGTTCCAGTACATATACCAAATATATAATGACATGCAATTGCTAACGTATTCTGATCCAGGTTCTGGTTTTACTTTTTAGAATTTTTTTCATGGGACAACCACGTTTACTCGATCATACTAGTTATACTTATATTACTGTTTCCACCCCTACAGATATCCCCACTGACTTTCAAGTGGAGGCAGCCTTACGCCGCTTCAGGACCAGGCTCCACGCTGCCTCCCGGCTTATTCGCAGCCTGCAGCTGGAGCCCCAAGAGCTGCAGGAGATGATGGCCAGATGTCGGCAAAGGCTGGTGTAACCTTTTTTTTGTTTATTATATTATTTATTATTTGTAAAAAAGTTATTATTTCTGTGTTTTGAGTGTTTTGTTAACCATTTAACACCTTCCTGACATAGTGTGAAGAAGACAGGGATGTAAGTTTAGGCCGAAGGCTGAAAAAATTGTCCCACAGCCACTAATTAACACAGCGGTGTCTGCCGGCCGAAGTATTAATAAATTACGCACACTTCGGTTCACTGATTACAATTTACAGTAAAAGAAAAAGGCTTGGCTTGCTTGGACAACAAGCCTGTACATTCTGCCTTGTAACATAGGCAGTGAAAATTATATATGAGCTTTTCATGGCTGCCTCGCCAGTAGTAGTAGGGGATGGGGTATATCAGCAGAGAGTGAATGGTAAATACAACAATTTGTGGGGCGTATAATAATCTCCGCTAATGCAACTTGTAACGGGAGGCCGCGGTAACAACAGTGTAAAAATTTTTCTTTTCTTTTTTTTCCATATATATATATATATATATATATATATATATATATATATATATATATTTTTTTTTTTTTTTTTTTTTTGGAGGAGGGGCGGTAAAGGCTGAGGCTCCAAAACAAATTTAAGAATACTAAATAGAACTATTAGTAACGGTAACAACAGCTACTCTCCTGCTAAGAGTAGAAAACAGAGGCGGAGGTAGACAACAGTGTTTGGTTTTTAAAAGGGTTTTGGTTTGGAGACTTCTGGATCGCACAGACCATCACATGACACAAGACGTTTGGCAGTAATATTATGGGCCAAATGACAGCAACAGTGGAAAGACACTCAGACTATTCTGCCCTGCAAGGCCTGATTAAATCAGCAGCCTCAGCAAGAGGAGTATGACATTCAGATGTAATCCAGCCTTTATTCATTTTTATAAAGGTGTTTTTTTGAACACTGCCAGGTGACAGTTTTGTCCTTTTGGGTGTCACCCCCCCCCCCCAGCGGCACTAAAAACCCTCTCTGACATGGCACTTGAGACTGGGTAGGAAAGAAGCCCTAGTTCATAGTGGGACAGTTCTGGCCACTGTTGTAATCTGCCTGCCCAGAAGTCCAGGGGGTCTGAGAAGAGGCTTTGCGAGCCAGACTGCAGGTACGCCTGAACCTGCTCATTGAGGCCAGTGATCTGGGCCTGCTCACTTGGCTGCAGCTGTTGGGAGGCAGAGAAAAATTCCTGCATCATACTAATTAGGCTTAACTGGCTGCTGCTGGTTGTGGCAGGAGGTGGATGACTCTGCCGGACCTCCTTCTCAGACACGCTGGCAGCAGGCTGGGGCTGGCTGAAACCTGTGGCCAGGTTACTACATAGCTTCTCCCACAATGATGCTAATTTCTCCTCCCTTTCCGGTGAAGGAAAACAATCCCCCGCGTTGGATTGATACCGCGGGTCCAGAAGCATTGCCAGCCAATATTCGTCTGTCTGCCTTATTTTTAGGATGCGCCTGTCACTCTGTAAGCATGTGAGCATACAGCTCGCCATCCTGGCCAGCGTGCCCAAGGAGCCAGTTCTTTCCATCTCAGCCTCTCTCAGGGACACTTCAGTGTCCCTGAAAGTCTCATCATTGTCAGCCTCCAGACCCTCCAGCTGTGTCTCCTACTCCTGGTCAACATCGTCATCCTCATTAAAATCCTCCCCCAGCCCCTCCTCTAACTGAAGCTCCTCATCCTCTTCCTGCTCCACAAGGGAACTTTGGCGTTGGGGCTCCCCGACAGTGACAGCATGGCATGCAGACAGATGGCGAGGATTTCCTTCCCCCATTGCCCCCTGCTGCATGAGCGTGAGTGTCTTTTCCAGCACAAATATTAGTGAAATTACGTCATTCACACCACAGCTGTCCAGGCTGACCAATTTGGTGGCTTCTTCAAAGGGCGTTAGAACAGTGCAGGCATCTCAGACCAGCCTCCACTGCCGGAAATCAAAGCTGCAACTGCTCCCTATTATGGAAGATTCTGGCTGCTGCTGGACAAATTCGTCTACTGCTCTACGCTGCTCAAGGAGCCGCTGCAACATATGAAGAGTGGAATTCCACCGGGTCGGCACGTCACCCATTAAGCGGTGTGGTGGAAGACCATTTTGTCGCTGCAGTTCCAGCAGAGCGTAGCGAGATACATATGAATGGCTCAAATGAGTGCAAAGCTTCTGCGACTTTGCCAGCACTGTGCGCAGGCCAGTGAATGCTTTGAGAAATCTCTGCACCACTAGATTTAGGACATATGCCATACAGGGAGCATGCGTCAATTAACCCAAGTTTAGGACTGCCACTATATTTGTCCCATTGTCACTGACTACCTTGCCCACTTCATGTAATGCAGCAAGCGCTGGCCTGTGTGACTGCTACTAAGTCTAACACTGCATGGCAGCGTTGCACCTTGCACATATCATATGAAGGAGTGGGTGAACTCTCTGCCCTGACGCTTCAGCGGGTGGACTGCCCGTGGAGGTGGAGGTGGAAGCGTATAGTTGTTTGGTGGTCTGCTGCAATCCTGGCTGGAAAGCGCATGGAGGTGCCAACTGCAATTGGCATGGTTGCTGGGTGATTCCTGCCTCGTTGCCACTAAATACATTCAGCCAGTGGGCAGTAAAGGACATGTACTGCCCCTGGCCGTAAGCACTTCTCCAGGTGTCCACCGTGACGTGCACGGTGCTGCAGAGAGACAGCTGCAGGGAGCGTCCTATATTGTCAGCCACGTGGGAGTAAAGGGCGGGGATCGCTTTGTTGGAGAAGAAATGCCAGCTAGGGACCTGCCAGCGTGGCTGAGCACAAGCCATTAGCTCCCTAAAAGCTGGGCAGTCAACCAGCTGGTATAGCAGAGACTGCACAGCCAGCAACTTTGTCAGGTGACCATTTAGTTTGCGCACTGTCGGATTACTTGTGTCATAAAACTGCTTCCTGGCCACGCACTTGGCAATGGACAGCTGCCGAATATGAGGAGGTGGAGACATGCACGCAGTGGGCGATGTACTAGTTACACCCCGGGATGCGGGCTGAGTTACGCCCCTGGATGCGGCCTGCCTGACAGAAGGGACCCCGGGTGAAGTAACCAGCTCTTCAGTATTAATGGGCTGCTCTAAATTGCCTGCATGACGCTGCTTCAGATGGTTCCACAGAGCAGTGGTCCCAACATTTGTGGCTTTCCCATGGCTCAATTTCTGTTTACACAAATTACACGTGGCCATACTGCTGTCTCCCGGCAGAGTGGTGAAATAGTTCCACACACCCGACGTGCGCCCTCCACAGCTGGCCAAGCTTGTAGCTCTTGCACGCTTACACCCTGGTGCCGGTCCCACTATACTTGGGGTCTCACTAGTTCCCAAGGAAGGACTGGCCCTGGGCCTAACTCGCCTCTGCCCTTTGTTGCTGCCACTACTACTACCACCCTCCTCCTCGGAGTTCAAAACCTCCTCACCAGCCTGATCCGCCTCCCAGGTCCTTCGGTCTAACACATCAGATTCATCATCAGACTCCTGCCCACCACTTTTTTCGGACTGCAAATTAGGCTGTTCCCCACCAACCTCAATTCTGGGCAGTCCAAACTCTGACTGCCCTCTAAGAAATCCTCAGGGAGGCTGTCCTGTATAACCACTGGATTATGCGGTGGGGTTGGGTGGTCTTTTATTTTATAAATTGCAGAAGGAACACCCCTGGCTACATATGGATACTGTATCAGCAGATGACAGATCATCCGGCTGAGACTGAGATGAGCGTGCCATCCACTCCACTACCTCATCCACTTTCTCCTCCACTACAATTTTGCACCTTGGTGGGTTAGCCTGGTGGAACACCGGCCAACTATTACGAATTGCAGAAGTAGAGGCTCCGACTACAGGTCCTTTGGCACTGCTGTCCTGTGCCACCTTCTCCTTTTTTTAGAGCTCGAGGTCTGGCTGGAACTGGACCTCTTTTGCTTATCCATTCCAGACATTTTTCACTTCACTCTGTGGCCCTGCAGCTGGTCTTTGTCTTTGTCCCTGTCTCTCTCTTCCTGTCTCTCTCCCTATCTCTCTGCCTGCTTGATTAATTACTAGCTCTGCACTGGCCCTGCACTGGCCCTGCACTTGCCCTGCAGTATCCCTGATGTGTAATATGGATTCCCTGAACAATTACATCCCAATTTCAACAACAGGTCTCAGTGTCTCAGAACTTCACACACAGTGCTTCTGCTCGTCTCAGCAGTCGCAGCAGAAGTGATGCGTCACTGGGTTACCGAGCCTGAGCCAATCAGAGCAAGCCCTGCCCATTAGGTCAGTTGACCGCTTTATTCCCGGGCTTTTGCGCACGAATAACGAACGAACAGTAAAAGTTCGCTAATTACTTGTATTAGTACGCAACAGCGTATACAGTAACTTATACGTAGCATTAGCGTACAATTTATCGGACAAGTACGTAGCGAATGTTGAGAAAGCCTTAGGAAAAATTTCCGAATCTTAACGGAGCGAATCACCTAATATTCGGATTCGCTTTGCAGCTGAAAATTTCCAAGATTCGATACGAATCAACGAATCGACAAATACATTCACTCATCTCTAATGGATACCAATATGGGCAAAGTGACTGAGGCTATTGAGAGTATGATTTATGCAGGTAGAGAAGATGCAAAAACACAAAAATGTAACTCTAGAGATGAACTACAAATTATCAGTTCAAAAAGTTTTGAATATAAAGTTTCTCAGAAGGAGGTCAAAGAGGTCAGAAGAAGCCTATTCCATGCAAAATGGCTGATACCTACTTGTGCCTGCTCTTCTCCAACATATTCTAAATTTTTATTCTGGTGTAATAAAGGTTATATTTTATGGATTGGTGATTGCCACTACATGTTCTTCTTTGGGTGTATATTGATATTGGACTTTGCTCTGCGTTAAGCACCACAATGTCATTCCTTTATTAGCATCTGTTGTCCAGTGCTTTCTCTTCTATACACATAAAAAGTATAAAAATAATGTCCCTTAAAACTGTAGCATTTGACCCAAATCATTTGGCAGGATCTACGTCCTTTTGAATGAACTTGATAGTGGGAGACTTTTTTTTTATTTAATTTATTGCAGGTCTCATAGATGGGGTAGCAACATCTGTTGAACCAAATTTGACTTTCTGGTGATCTATTTTTCATGGCCAACTGTACCATACCCAGATAATACTCCCTCCACTATCCATATGAACCATTCTGCATTAGCATGAGTGATGAGCTGAACACAGAATAAAGGATGCAGTGCAACCATATATTACACAGTCACCTATTTAATTAAAGGGGTTCTGTAGTTTTTTCAAACTGATGATCTATCCTTAACCATATACACATCCACCAGATAAGGTTGTGCCCGTCCCATACAAAGTTGTATTACCAGTGTATCTATTTACTGCTTTTTTGGGGGTAAAAAAAGCGCTGGGACTAGAGCACCCCGAATCCATAGTCTTCTCAGCGGTGAGCCACTTACTTTACTGTCTGATTTGTATTTTATGTCCTATCGTTGACCGCAATCTCAGATGAGAACAGGAATTTCTATTATAGGGCTGGGCATGTGTGTTCCACAAAATGTGGAACACACACGGCTAGTATCCGTGTTTTGGGGATCCGCAATTGTGGACCGCAAAACAAATATGGTCATGTGAATGTAGCTTTAGGGTTAATGGTCAGTAGTAGGGTTAGTGGTCAGTGTGGCATACTATTAGAGTTAGAGAAAGTATTAAGAGTCAGTACAGTATATTAGGGCTAGCGGTCAATATTAGGGTTAGGGAAAGTATTAGAGGTCAGTATCAGGGTTAGGGGTCCAAGGTTAGAGGTCAGTACCAGGGTAGGAGTCAGGGGCCTGTATTGGGGTTAGGTCAAGGCAGGGCCAGTATTGGGGGTCAGTAGCCAGTAGTAGGGCAAGGCAGGGCCAGTATTGGGGGTCAGTAGCCAGTATTAGGGTAAGGCGGGGCCAGTATTGGGGGTCAATAGCCAGTATTAGGGTAAGGCAGAGCCAGTATTGGGGGTCAGTAGCCAGTATTAGGGTTACGGTAAAGCAGGGCCAGTATTGGGGGTCAGAGAGCAGGGTTAGGGGTAAGGCAGGGCCAGTATTGGGGGTCAGTAGCCAGTATTAGTGTAAGGCAGGGCCAGTATTGGGGGTCAGGGGCCAGTATTAGGGTTAGGGTAAGGCAGCGCCAGTAATGGGGGTCGGGGGCCAGTATTAGGGGTCAGGGGCCAGTATTAGGCTTAGTGTAAGGCAGGGCCAGTATTGGGGGTCAGGGGCCAGTATTAGGGTTAGGGTAAGGCAGCGCCAGTAATGGGGGTCGGGGGCCAGTATTAGGGGTCAGGGGCCAGTATTAGGCTTAGTGTAAGGCAGGGCCAGTATTGGGGGTCAGGGGCCAGTCCTAGGGTTAGGGTAAGGCAGGACCAGTGTTGGGGGTCAGGGACTAGTATTAGGGTTAGGGTAAGGCAGGGTATTGAGGGTCTGTAATAGGGAGGCAGGGGCCAGTATTAGGGTTAGTGCTGCATGTAGGGAGAGGGCAGTTTATACTTACCTGTCCAGTCGCGGTCCCACAATGCGGACCCGGCCTCTTCTGGCGAGTCTGCTCCTGAGGAACGTCGCAGGCTCGTGCCGCCTACGTCACATCAGTGCGCCGCCCATTGGGAATAGCAGAGCAGGGAACCAGAGGTTCCCTTGCTCCGCCGGCGCTGGCTGCTGCAGGTACAATTGTATCTACATCCAGTGGATGCAGATACAATTGCGTTCAGTAGCACAGCGGCCCACTTTTTAAAAATATGTAGCGGCATTAAGCGCCGCTTTGCAGCCGGTGGTGGGGGCCCCTATGTGTGGTGATGCCCTCCCTTTAATCCGGCCCTGATTAAGACCAGTGTCTAAAACGCCGGTCTTAATAAATGACCCAAGTTATTATTTTAGACCTTCTATCCAGTATTTGCAGGCCAAACATTAAAGCACATGTACATGTTTAACCTCTTGGGATCGGACATGTTCTGAATCTTCTATATGCTGAGCGATACGATACAGTTGCTGTAGCAATTGTACCAGGCCAGCAGAGAATTGTGCAAGGATCCAATGAATAACAGGGTGAGAGGTGGATTAGTCATGCAGCAGAGTTGAGGATAGATTGAAAGGGTACGAGAGTGCTAGATGGAAGGTCACAGAGGAGAATGTTGCAGTAGTCTAGGCGGGAGATGATGATGTACTAGCATTTTTGCAGACTCATAGTTGAGGAATGTGCGGATGAGGGAGATATTTTTGAGTTGGAGGCGGCAGGTGGTGGAAAGGGCTTAGATGTGCGGTCTGAAGGAGATGGCAGCAGGGGCATTGCTAGGCTAAAACATTCGGGGCCTGGGCCCCTGATGTTTTCTCCCAGGCCCCGAATGTCGTGCCTGCTAGACAGATACAACTGTATTGCCGTCCTCAGGACAGCAATACAATTGAATGTAATGCACTGCAAAAAAAGTAGGACCTGTGATGACATCACAGGTCATGTGATCAGTGCAGAAGACAGGGGTTGAAAAAGACCTGTGATGATGTCACAGTCATGTGACCAGTGCAGGAGAGGATGGCACTGAAGAGGAAAATTGTGGGGAAGAAGCTGTGGTGAGGCCTGCTACATCAAAAAAGGTGAGTGAAGGGAGAAGCTGAGGGATGCTGGGAGTTGTGGTTATTCAACTGGGACTGTATGTTCGGAGGGAGTGATATCAACATACAGTCCTATGTAAATAATATCACTCCCTCCGACAGCCGCCTTTAACATACAGTCCTATGTAAATAATGACGGCTATGGGTGGGAATTACGTTATTTACATGGGAATGTATTTGGAGGGGACTGTAGATAGAGAAGGATGTTATTTACATGGGACTGTATATTTCATGGGGCGGCTGGAGAGATGGTGTGATGTTATTTACCCAGGACTCTACTGTGGAGGGAGGGAAATAGATTTATTTACATGGGAATGTATGGTGGAGGGGATGAGGAATTATAATTTCTGAAGACACTAAAGGGAGGAATATAACTACAGCAGGCACTTCAGGGTGAGCATTATAACAGGAGGGGGCAATATAAATACTGGGGGCACTGTAGGGGTATTATAAATCCAGGAGACATTAGGTGTTTTTATTACTACTGGGTGCTCTATAGGAGAGACTTATAGATCTGCCTTATTTCTAGGAAGAGCACTGTGGGGGCCCTTATTACTACTGAGAGGTCTGTAGAGAGCTTTATTACCACTGGGGGAACAATAGGGGGCCTTATTACTACTGGGGGCTCTGTGAGGGCATTATTAATACTGGAGGGCTCTTCTACTAATGGAGGCACTCTTGTGGAGCCTTATCAGTTCTGGGGTCACTGTAGGGTGCAGTGTTACTAATAAGGGAATTACTATTGGTAGGACTTTTACTAGGGGGGGCACTAATTTTGCTTCATGATAGTATTTGGAGGTTTGGGCGGGAACAGCAAGCAGCAGGATAAGGCTGTGGGGACTCCAGGTTGGGGGATGATGATAGAAATGTGAAGTAGCTAAGATGTCTGTGTGTCACACTCTGCAGGACGAGGAGTGGCTGAGAGAAGTTGTCCGGACCAAATGGAGAAGATGAAGTGGATACTTGGATGGCACTGCGGGGTAGAGTGTAGCGGTGCTCGCGTCAAGGAGGGACGCTCCTTTGTAGTCAATATTCAAACAGACCAGCACTTCGCTTGTAGTTTTTGGATGCTTTTATTGTCACATATGGATATGAATGTGACGCGTTTCGGCTATATTAGCCTTCCTCAGACATTTACAGAATCTCATATCTCGAGGTTTAAATAGCCCGCCAAGTCAGGCGTGACGTCACATTGCTATGGTTACCAGTAAACAAACAAGTGGGATAGTGCAAGTAACGCCAATGAATGAGTCGTATATATGAACAATGTATACAATCATCAATATATAATATAGTATCCATTGAATAATCTTAATAATAACTTAGATAGCTAAGTTGAGGTATACTCTTACTATCTCTCTAGTACTTCACGGTTTTCACCCTGTTAATAGGATATTGTTCTCTCGTTCTATTAGAGAACTGTCTTTATTTCTGTGGAAAAGAATACAAAAGGAATTTATTAGACATATATTTCAGCAGAAAATTATAAAAGATTATTTATCTCATATTCTCTGTTGAGACCCCAGGGTTCTACTGTCTTCAAGGTGTGAATCCAGTAAGCCTCTCTTTTGAGTAGTAGCTGATTTCTATTGCCTCCCCTCCTTGGTTGTGGTACATGTTCGATTATTTGGAAACGTAACTGAGATATATTGTGTTTCTTCTGGTGGAAATAGAAGGGCATAGGTAATAGTAGGTTTTTGGTACGTATTGTCGATTTATGTTTGCTAAATCGATCTTTCATACGCATAGAAGTTTCGCCTACGTAGAGGAGTCCGCAGGGACATTTCAGGAGATAGATGATGAAGGTACTATCACATGTGAAGTATCCCCGTACTGGATATTGTACACCTGTATGGGGGTGTGAAAAATATTGTCCTCTTATCACACTCGAGCATTGTATACAGTTCAAACAGGGGAATGTACCTCCTTTTCCAGTGATTAATGTTGTCTGTTTTAATATTCTTTTATTGCTCCCTATGTCAGCTCTCACTATTTTCTCTCTGATGTTTTTATTTCTTTTATAGCATATCATGGGGCGGTTGTTTAGTTCTTCAGTATTTGGATAGGATTTGGATAGTATGTTCCAGTGTTTGTATAGGATATTTCTTACTTTGTTGATAAAAGGGTGGTATTTGGTCACAAATGGGAGTCTGTTGGTTTTTGTGTTCTCTGCTGTAGTGATAGGGGTGCGTGTTCTTTGTTCTTGCAGGACCTTGATAGGATAGCCTCTTTGTTGAAATTTATTTGTCATCTCATCTAATCTTACTTGTTGTTGTGCTGGATTAGATACAATTTTTCTAATCCTCTGGAACTGTGAATAAGGGAGAGATGTTTTAGTATTGTTAGGATGATTGCTACTGTATGCCAAGAGATTATTCCTGTCCGTTGGCTTCACATATAGGTTAGTTATTAGAGTGTTGTCTGTATTTTTGATGACCCATGTGTCCAGGAAATTAATTTTGTCCAATGAATAGTTCAGGGTAAACTGTAGTTCTTTCCAAATGGAGTTAAGATAGGACACAAAGGACATCAAGGTGCCAATGTCGCACCGCCATACGCAAAATATATTGTCGATAAATCGGCGCCAAAAATACAGTAATTTTGAAAAAGGTCATTATTATATATGTGTTTCTCCTCAAACCATGTCATATAGCTGTTTGCGTACGGCGGTGCGACATTCGCACCCATCGCGGTCCCGCGTTGCTGTTGGTAGTAGGTGTCTTGAAAGAGGAAATAATTATTTTTTAATACTAATGTAAGTAATTTCAAGAAGAAGATTTTCTCTTCTTGGCTGTAAGTACTTTGATCCAACATCCATTTTGTGGCCCGAACACCCTTGGAGTGTTCTAGCGATGTATACAGACTACATACATCCAGTGTGACGAGTATACATTCATGTGTTGTATTAATGGTTTTAATTTCTTGTAGGAAATGCCCTGTGTCCAGTAAAAAGGAACATGATTTTTTTGTTAAAGGTGTTAGTATTTTTTCGAGCAAAATGGCTGGGGGGGATAGGATGGAATCAACTGATGCGACAATAGGGCGGCCAGGGGGATATTGTATGTTTTTATGGATTTTGGGAAGTGTGTAGAAAACGGGGGTCACTGGGTGTTGATTAATGAGGAATTCTGCTAGTTTGTCATCTATTATCTTATCATGTTCCCTAATGATGTTCTCTAATAGATGTTTAATTTGCCATACTGGGTCTGTGTTCAAGGGGTGTAGGTGGTGGTATCTGCAAGTTGTTGTAGAATTTCTTCTATATAGTATTTTTTATCTAATATCACAAGGGCTCCCCCTTTATCTGCAGGTTTAAAAAACACAGATGTGTCTTCCATAAGGCTATTTAAGGCTGCTTTCTCTTCATTGGTTAAACTGTTCTTGACATGTAATTTATCCACCCGCATAGAATTAAACAGATCTTGTACGTCCCTTTTTACCAACTGCACAAATGTCTCAACTGGATGATGTGATTTTGGTGGCATATATGTACTTTTTGTTTTCAAACCAAACTGTTTTAGGGTCAATTTGTCACTTGCCACTATTTCATCACTATTGGACATTTGTGCAGAGGCAGAAAATTGTGCCTTAAGTCATACTACACGGAAAAACCTCTGTAAGTCCATATCCAGGGCAAACGTATCGAGCACACATGTTGGGCTGAAGGATAAACCCTTTTGTAAGATGTTCATTTGTACAGTAGTCAAAGTTTTTGGAGATATATTAAGCACTAATGTCTCTCCTGTACCTGTGAGCGAGTCTTCATTGATGCCTCTGTTCCTCCTGTAGTGGCGTCCGGCTCTCCTGGTGTTTTTCTTCTGGAGTTTTCCCCTCTTGTTGTAGTCTGTCTTTGTTGTGTCTTCTTTCCTAAAAAACGTCCCCGTTGTCCATCTGTAGTTTCGTTGCCAGAGCTGGAGGATGCGGAATCGTTCCGTCGGCCACTTCTTCTGTATTGAGGAATAGCGGTACCTGTGGAGTCCTGCCATCTGTATATGCGCTTTGAGAGGTAATCCTCGGAGTCCCGGAGGAATTTTGACCTTTTAGTTGCTTCAATGTTCTGTTGTAATTCTGTGCAGTTTTTTTCTATTTTCTGTTTCAAGGTAGTGAGGTCTTCAATTTTCAAGGAGTCGTGTAGTTGTGCTTCTATAGAGGCAATATGTGCCTTGCAGTCCTTTATTTCTTTAGTTAGATGTTCAATTGTTAGAACTATTATGTCCAGAGAGCACTTATTCAGTATATTGGCAAAATGTGTGCAATATTCTAAGTTGTCACCAAACAGAGTGGGGCGCAAGTTAACCCTCAAGCCCCGTGGAATCCTCTGTGTACGGTGATATTCTGCTAGGGTTGCGGCGTGTAGTTCCAGTGAGGTCAAGCGTCTTGCTTCCTTCTCCCAACTTCGGCTTCTATATTCGCTCGGTGGGATCTTCAGAAAGTCCGATGGTGCGGCAACTTGTGATATGATCGCCTGCGCTTGGTCTTCACTATAGGCAAAGGTATTCATCGGAGAAAGATGGTGATGTCCGCGTGCACGCTCCAAAAAATTCGTTACTTGAAGTGGATACTTGGACAGCACTGCGGTGTAGAGTGTAGCGGTGCTTGCGTCAAGGAGGGACGCTCCTTTGTAGTCAATATTCAAACAGACCGGCACTTCGCTTGTAGTTTTTGGATGCTTTTATTGTCACATATGGATATGAATGTGACGCGTTTCGGCTATATTAGCCTTCCTCAGACATTTACAGAATCTCATATCTCGAGGTTTAAATAGCCCGCCAAGTCAGGCGTGACGTCACATTGCTATGGTTACCAGTAAACAAACAAGTGGCATAGTGCAAGTAACGCCATTGAGTGAGTCATATGTATGAACAATGTATACAATCATCAATATATAATATAGTATACATTGAATAATCTTAATAATAACTTAGATTGGTTGAGGTATACTCTTACTATCTCTCTAGTACTTCACGGTTTTCACCCTGTTAATGGGATATTGTTCTCTCGTTCTATTACAGAACTGTCTTTATTTCTGTGGAAAAGAATACAAAAGGAATTTATTAGACATATATTTCAGCAGAAAATTATAAAAGATTATTTTTCTTTAAACCTCGAGATATGAGATCTGTTTAATTCTATGCGGGTGGATAAATTACATGTCAAGAACAATTTAACCAATGAAGAGAAAGCAGCCTTAAATAGCCTTACGGAAAACACATCTGTGGTTTTTAAACCTGCAGATAAAGGGGGAGCCCTTGTGATATTAGATAAAAAATACTATAAAGAAGAAATTCTACAACAACTTGCAGATACCACCACCTAGTTCATCATCAGTTGATTCCATCCTATCCCCCCCAGCCATTTTGCTCGAAAAAATACTAACACCTTTAACAAAAAAATCACGTTCCTTTTTACTGGACACAGGGCATTTCCTACAAGAAATTAAAACCATTAATACAACACATGAATGTATACTCGTCACACTGGATGTATGTAGTCTGTATACATCGATAGAACACTCCAAGGGTGTTCGGGCCACAAAATGGATGTTGGATCAAAGTACTTACAGCCAAGAAGAGAAAATCTTCTTCTTGAAACTACTTACATTAGTATTAGAAAAAAATTATTTACTCTTTCAAGACACCTACTACCAACAGCAATGCGGGACCACGATGGGTGCGAATGTCGCACCGCCGTACGCAAACAGCTATATGACATGGTTTGAGGAGAAACACATATATAATAATGACCTTTTTCAAAATTACTGTATTTTTTGGAGCCGATTTATCGACGATATATTTTGCGTATGGTGGTGCGACATTGGCACTTTGATGTCCTTTGTGTCCTATCTTAACTCCATTTGGAAAGAACTACAGTTTACCCTGAACTATTCATTGGACAAAATTAATTTCCTGGACACATGGGTCATCAAAAATACAGACAACACTCTAATAACTGATCTATATGTGAAGCCAACGGACAGGAATAGTCTCTTGGCATACAGTAGCAATCATCCTAACAATACTAAAACATCTCTCCCTTATTCACAGTTCCAGAGGATTAGAAAAATTGTATCTAATCCAGCACAACAACAAGTAAGATTAGATGAGATGACAAATAAATTTCAACAAAGAGGCTATCCTATCAAGGTCCTGCAAGAACAAAGAACACGCACCCCTATCACTACAGCAGAGAACACAAAAACCAACAGACTCCCATTTGTGACCAAATACCACCCTTTTATCAACAAAGTAAGAAATATCCTATACAAACACTGGAACATACTATCCAAATCCTATCCAAATACTGAAGAACTAAACAACCGCCCCATGATATGCTATAAAAGAAATAAAAACATCAGAGATAAAATAGTGAGAGCTGACATAGGGAGCAATAAAAGAATATTAAAACAGACACCATTAATCACTGGAAAAGGAGGTACATTCCCTTGTTTGAACTGTATACAATGCTCGAGTGTGATAAGAGGACAATATTTTTCGCACCCCCATACAGGTGTACAATATCCAGTACGGGGATACTTCACCTGTGATAGATGATGAAGGTACTATCTCCTGAAATGTCCCTGCGGACTCCTCTACGTAGGCGAAACTTCTATGCCTATGAAAGATTGATTTAGCAAACATAAATCGACAATACGTACCAAAAACCTACTATTACCTATACCCTTCCATTTCCACCAGAAGAAACACAATATATCTCAGTTACGTTTCCAAATAATCGAACATGTACCACAACCACGGAGGGGAGGCAATAGAAATCAGCTACTACTCAAAAGAGAGGCTTACTGGATTCACACCTTGAAGACAGTAGAACCCTGGGGTCTCAACAGAGAATATGAGATAAATAATCTTTTATAATTTTCTGCTGAAATATATGTCTAATAAATTCCTTTTGTATTCTTTTCCACAGAAATAAAGACAGTTCTCTAATAGAACAAGAGAACAATATCCTATTAACAGGGTGAAAACCGTGAAGTACTAGAGAGATAGTAAGAGTATACCTCAACTTAGCTATCTAAGTTATTATTAAGATTATTCAATGGATACTATATTATATATTGATGATTGTATACATTGTTCATATATACGACTCATTCATTGGCGTTACTTGCACTATCCCACTTGTTTGTTTACTGGTAACCATAGCAATGTGACGTCACGCCTGACTTGGCGGGCTATTTAAACCTCGAGATATGAGATTCTGTAAATGTCTGAGGAAGGCTAATATAGCCGAAACGCGTCACATTCATGTCCATATGTGACAATAAAAGCATCCAAAAACTACAAGCGAAGTGCCGGTCTGTTTGAACAAATGGAGAAGATGATCAGAGAGAAGATATACATCACAGGAGACGTCACCTGGGAGGCCCTGGATGTGAGTTATGTGCTACTGTATAGCAGGGGTGGGGCGAGGGTCGACATAGAGAATTGGGCCATATTCATTAGGGCTTGGGCCCGGATCTTTAGAGACCCTAGCATACAGTACAGACCAAAAGTTTGGACAAACCTTCTCATTTAAAGAGTTTTCTGTATTTTCATGACTACGAAAATTGTAGATTCACACTGAAGGCATCAAAACTATGAATTAACACATGTGGAATTATATACTTAACAAAAAAGTGTGAAACAACTGAAAATATGTCTTATATTCTAGGTTCTTCAAAGTAGCCACCTTTTGCTTTGATTACTGCTTTGCACACTCTTGGCATTCTCTTGATGAGCTTCAAGAGGTAGGCACCTGAAATGGTATTCCAACAGTCTTGAAGGAGTTCCCAGAGATGCTTAGTACTTGTTGGCCCTTTTGCCTTCGCTCTGCGGTCCAGCTCACCCCAAACCATCTCGATTGGGTTCAGGTCTGGTGACTGTGGAGGCCAGGTCATCTGGCGTAGCACCCCATCACTCTCTGTCTTGGTCAAATAGCCCTTACACAGCCTGGAGGTGTGTTTGGAGTCATTGTCCTGTTGATAAATAAATGATGGTCCAACTAAACACAAACCGGATGGAATAGCATGCCGCTGCAAGATGCTGTGGTTGCCATGCTGGTTCAGTATGCCTTCAATTTTGAATAAATCCCCAACAGTGTCACCAGCAAAGCACCCCCACACCATCACACCTCCTCCTCCATGCTTCACGGTGGGAACCAGGCATGTACAGTCCATCTGTTCACCTTTTCTGCGTCGCACAAAGACACAGTGGTTGGAACCAAAGATCTCAAATTTGGACTCATCAGACCAAAGCACAAAGTTTTCCCCTGCTCTAATGTCCATTCCTTGTGTTTTTTAGCCCAAACAAGTCTCTTCTGCTTGTTGCCTGTCCTTAGCAGTGGTTTCCTAGCAGCTATTTTACCATGAAGGCCTGCTGCACACAGTCTCCTCTTAACAGTTGTTGTAGAGATGTGTCTTCTCTAGAACTCTGTGTGGCATTGACCTGGTCTCTAATCTGAGCTGCTGTTAACCTGCGATTTCTGAGGCTGGTGACTCGAATGAACTCATCCTCCGCAGCAGAGGTGACTCTTGGTCTTCCTTTCCTGGGGTGGTCCTCATGTGAGCCAGTGTCTTTTTAGCGCTTAATGGTTTTTGCGACTGCACTTGGGGACACTTTCAAAGTTGTCCCAATTTTTCGGACTGACTGACCTTCATTTCTTAAAGTAATGATAACCACTAGTTTTTCTTTACTTAGCTGCTTTTTTCTTGCCATAATACAAATTCTAACAGTCTATTCAGTAGGACTGTGTAACCACCTGACTTCTGCCCAACACAACTCATGGTCCCAACCCCATTTATAAGGCAAGAAATCCCACTTATTAAACCTGACAGGGCACACCTGTGAAGTGAAAACCATTTCAGGTGACTACCTCTTGAAGCTCATCAAGAGAATGCCAAGAGTGTGCAAAGCAGTAATCAAAGCAAAAGGTGGCTACTTTGAAGAACCTAGAATATAAGACATATTTTCAGTTATTTCACACTTTTTTGTTAAGTATATAATTCTACATGTGTTAATTCATAGTTTTGATGTTGTTGTAGAGATGTGTCTTCTCTAGAACTCTGTGTGGCATTGACCTGGTCTCTAATCTGAGCTGCTGTTAACCTGCGATTTCTGAGGCTGGTGACTCGAATG
>ONZH01006141.1:0-25034 GCA_900303285.1 Rhinella marina | reverse complement strand
AAACAGCTCAAGCAAACTACACTTAGCTGAAACAAATACAGCTTTCTGGATTCTCTTGTCTCACCCAGCTGAGGACTGTGGATGAATTATACACCCCTTCCAGCACTTTCCACACACCTTGCTACAATGTACAATACTCATAATGACTCTCCAGTGTGTGCTAAAAATTACATATTTCCTGAGTATAATAATAATCACAACACTACCAAGCACTTATTCTCTGTTTTGTAGGTGTAATCTGCCTTTGAGACTCCTTTGCATATGTTTCCTCTCTGAACATCAAAATTGGATTCAAACAGACAAATTTCTTAAGAAAAAACGTAAATGTCAGAAAGTTTAGTATATCACATAGAAGTAAATGAACCTTTGATTTATATTATAACCTTGAAGAACTTGTATCATAATGTGTTTATGGTCTTTCCTATCACAAGGTAACTGTACACTTAAGAAATCTCTAAGTACATATATACAGCCCAGAATGTGGAGTGGAACATGCGAGGTATTTGTAACTCAGTGCAGCACACTGCATACTGTAGATAACATTAATATATAATTCCTTTTATATTTCCCTAGCAGATTATAAACCTCAAATTGTCCTCGAGCTTGTCTTGCACATTCTTGTAAGGGGAAGGGCTTTGCCAAAACGAAAACACTTGTGTCCCTGGCAAGTCGTTATATGTTTGTACAGTATAACTAAAATCTGAAAAGGTGAGGATGTCACCCAGCATAGCACTGGGACATCACCAGACGCTGGTTTTAAGAGCAGTTGGGAGAGTAGACAGTGTTTGCTGGAGACCTGTTGTTGTGAAGTGAGACTAGTGCTGTTCACATTCTGACATGCTGAGGCAATTTTACAAGCTTTTCACTGCTTTTTAAAGTGTACCTCCGGGCATAGAAAACTTCTGTCCCTGTCATATGTCATTGTAGTCTATGGCCCATAGAGTCTATGGCCACTCGTAGAGGCTTCATTCCAATTCCTTGACCCTAGCTATGGATGATGCCTACAGTGCACTTATCCAAGAACTTGTGAGATGGAAGACAATTTTTTTTTCTATTATAAATTTTTTTATTTATTTAGCGATTCTTACAAAGAAAAAGAAGGCAATAGTAGAACATAAGGAATTCACAACAATTCCAACATTCCCAACATTCCCACAGGTACAAATGATGTTAAAGGTTGTATGGGCCCAGAGGTCAGGGCAGACCCTGAGTACAGTCCTAGCATGAAGGAACCAAAGCAGTAATATGTAAGTCTTTAAAACTTCCGAAAGATAATCCAAGGTTTCCATTTAGTTTTATGTTTAGCAATCGTGCTACTCTCCCATGCGGAAAGTTCTTCAAATCTGTATATTTGATCTACCTTCTCTATCCATTGGGAAATCGAAGGAAGATCCGGTGAAAGCCAAAAACGTGGAATCAGAAGGCATGCTGCACTAAGAAGAAAGCTAAAGAGAGGTGGAGTTGGCCTGTTAGAGTCTGTGGTTGAGATTCCTAACAGTGCCAATTTGGGAGAGGCCTGTATGGCCGAATTACATATCTTGTTGCAGTTATCAAAAATCTCGGACCACCAAGTCTGTATCTTAGGGCAGGACCACCAGATATGATGGAAGACAATTTTAAATACCCTATTTTTCTCCTTTGATATGCTTTTAACCCTTAATTGACCAGGCCTGAAAAGCCTTAATGCCCACACACTATTTTGTGATTCAGCATTATGGGAAATGAATATACAAAGAGGATCTTTCAAAGAAGAGAACCATCTGGCTTGGTTATATTGTCAAATCCCAAAGCTTGTTGGAAAGTCAGATTCTGACTCATAGGAAGCCACTTCCAAGAGGTGACGGTGGTTCTCTTCCTTGAGATCGTTCTTTTTCTTTGCATATTTGTTTAAATTTGCAAACTGGAATAAAAATACATTATTAAAATGAGTTCACAAAATTGATTGGACACAACTACGAACAGTTAAGCAAGTTAAAGATAACATGATCTACGAAAGACATAAAGTTAAAGATGATGCAATCCTTTTGTATTTTGAACAAAAGCATTTTTTTAATTTTCATTTTCAAAATAACAAAAAAGAAAAAGGGGTCAAAGCAAAACTGTGGGCACCTTGCATGGTTAGTACCTAGTAGTACCCACTTTGGCAGGTATCACAGCTTGTAAACACGTTTTGTAGCAAGCCCAGAGTCTTTCAATTATTATTTGAGGGATTTTCATCCATTCTTCTTTGCAAAAGTCTGCCAGATTACTTGGCCATCTTACATGCACTATTATTTTGAGGTCCATCCACAGATTTTCACTGATGTTCAGATCAGGGGACTGTGAGGGCCATGGTAAAATCTTCATCTTAGGCCTTTTGAGATAGTCTATTGTGGATTTTGAGGTGTTTAGGATTATTATCCATTTGTAGAAGCCATTCTATTTTCAACTTCAGCTTTGTTACATTTGGTGTTATGTGTGCATCCAGAATTTGCTGGAATTTCATTGAATCCATTCTTCCCTCTACCTGTGAAATATTCCCTGTGCCATTGGCTGCAACACAACTCCAAAGCATGATTGATCCACCCACATGCCTAATGGTGGAAGAGGTATTCTTTTCATGAAATTCTGTGCCCTGTGACAAAGATTTAATCTTTAACCCCATTGGTCCAAAGGATTTGTTTTCAAAATGCATCCGGCTTGTTTAGATGTTCTTTTGCAAACAGCTGATGCTGAATCTTGTGGTGAGGATGCAGGAGAAGATTGCTACTGATGACTCATCTTTGTATTCATCCATGCCATATATGTGCAAGTGTCGATGAACAGTAGAACAATGTACCACAACTCCAGAGTCTACTAAATCTCCCTGAAGGTATTTTGCAGTGATGCAGGGTGTCAAGGTTCAGGGAATAGTGCAGCCCTGAGTTCAAACCCACAGAACTGTCCCTGCCCGCTTGCACGGTCCATGCTAGGCGACGGTGCACAACTGGATGGCAGTCCCTAGCTTGGGATTACAGGGAGGGGGTACAACGGGAAAAAACAACAGACAAAGACAAAACACACAAATAGAGAATACTGCCAAGCCAAGGTCAAAAGCTAGGAAGTCACGTCAATACCGAAGGAGTCGAGGTCAGAAGCCAAGAAGTAACGTAGTACAAGGGGATAAAAGGAGGACAAGGTCAAGTACAAAGCCAAGGTCAGATAACAAAAGTCGTAATAACAATTCAAATGCTGGTGAAGGACTAATCACAAGCAGCCTGTGGTCAACAGTTTGCCTGCTAAATAGACCCAAAGGTGAACAAAGGTAATACTGAACCACTACAGGTGAGTGCCGGCTTATCCATACCAGCGCTCACCTGCCGTGCCTGCATGTCACTAAGGGGCAGGAGGACGCTGGCTGCGCCAGAAAGCACACGCTGCCAGGTACTCCCTGCCCGATCACCATGGAGATGACGCAGGCCGGGGTTCTGATTTGCCTTTCTGGCAATCCAACAAGTAGCTGTCGGTGAAATCTTTCTTAGTCTTCCAAACCTTCTCTTGACTTCAACTGTTCCTGTTAACTGCCTTTTCTTAATTACATTTCAAACTGAGGAAATGGCAACCTGAAAAAGCTTTGCTATTTTTTTATTTTCCATTTTCAGATTGTTAGGTAGCTGCTTAGAAGAACCCATGGCTGCTGTTTTTGGGACAATGTTAGAGGAGTCTGGGTATTTATAAAGCTTTGAAATTTGCATCACCTGACCTTTCCTAATGATGATTGTGAACAAGCCTTAACCCTAACAGGCTATTTAAAGTCTCAAATCTCCTTGGGTTCCCATACTTTTGCAAGGTACTCAAAAATTGTACAAAAACAAAATAATACGCTGATTGCTTAAAATGTTGAAAATTGCGTTATGCGTTTAAAGATCATTTCATCTTCAACTTGCTTAGCTATTCACAGTAACAGTAATTTTGACCAGGGGTGCCCAAACTTTTGCATGCCACTGTATGTATAGTTTTGTGTAAATGGGGTCACTAAGGCGATAGCTTGGGTTGGAATAGGCGTTTTTTAGTTTTAAGGTTGTATTTCTTTTCCCCAGTTAGACCAGTTTTACATAGTCAGTGTTTGAGTAGTGATTTTCATCACTGATTATGAGCTAAAACAAGGTGCGGGTCAAAAAACACAGAGCAGGTTATTTTCATTATACCTTATTTTTGTATAGGCCCTGTTTCTGATTTTGGCTCACAGTCACTGATAGAAATCATTTATCAAACACTGACCAAGCACTGACTGTGTAAAAGCAGCCTTACTTGGGAGCCCTCTGTAGGGGTACTTTGCATAAGGCCCCATTTACACGATTCTATTTTTGGCCTGCATCCAATCCGCATTTTTTGCAGATTGGATTCGGAACCACTCAATTCAATGGGACTGCAAAAAATGCAGACAGCACATCATGTGCTGTTCGCATCTGTATATCTGTTCTGCAGTCCCGCAAAAAAGAGAGAATATGTCCTATTCTTGTCTGTTTTGCAAACAAGAATAGTCATTGTTTTAATGGGTCCACAAAAAAAACACGGATGTTACACCAATGTCATCGTTTTGAGGACAGCAAAATATATATGGTCTTGTGAATGCACTCTTAGGCCCCACAAGAGCAAGTTCAACGCTTTGGACTCACAGCATATGTCAGCAAGAGCACCCGTCCTGACCTCCAGGCACTGACAGGGTCGCATAGCATTATATTGATTTATGATGCTATGTAACCCTTAGGGCTCATGCACACGGCATACTGTGGGTCGGCAATACAAGAGCACCCCACATCACGGATCGCGGACCCATTCACTTGAATGGATCGGAACCCCACGGAAGCACTAGAGAGTCCTTCCGTGGTGTTTATGGCCGTGCCTCTGCACCACAAAAAAGTAGTGCATGCACTACTTTTTTGCGGTGCGGACCGTGGGATGCGGATCGCGGACCTCATTTAAGTGAGGCGAATGTGGCGTCCCCACGGGCAGTGCCCGTGCATTGTGGACTGCAAATTGCGGTCCACAGCACGGGCATTGACAGCACACGTTTGTGTGCATGAGCCCTTACAGTTCTGGAATGTATTGTATAACACTGACAGCATTATATCAGTGTTATCCAATACATTCCAGAACTGTAAAGGTTACATAGCATCATAAGTCCATATAATGCTATGCAACCCTGTCAGTGCTGGGAGATCAGGACCGATGCTCTCACTGACACACACTGCAAGTCTAATGTGTGGAACTTGCTTGTGTGAAAAGGGGCCTTAGCAGAGCTGAGCTCAGTCTGCTAAGAGCCAGCAGCTGTGCTATGTCTGGAGACACCCGGATACAGCAGAGTTGCTTCTTTGCCACTTCCTCTTCACTTGATGTCACACCTTTGTGTGCATGAGCCCTTACAGTTCTGGAATGTATTGGATAACACTGACAGCATTATACCAGTGTTATCCAATACATTCCAGAACTGTAAAAGTTACATAGCATCATAAGTCCATATAATGCTATGCAACCCTGTCAGTGCTGAGAGATCAGGACCGGTGCTCTCCCTGACACACACTGCAAGTCTAATGTGTGGAACTTGCTTGTGTGTAAAGGGGCTTTAGCAGAGCTGAGCTCAGTCTGCTAAGAGCCAGCAGCTGTGCTATGTCTGGAGACACCCAGACACAGCAGAGTTGCTTCCTTGCCACTTCCTCTTCACTATGTAGCGTTCATGCTATGTATGCTGGAAAAGAGAAGGCAGAAGCAGTTTTGTCTTTCACTAACCCCTGATGAGTGACAGGCTTATAGAATTATTGTACAAACTGCATTCAATAGAAAGTGAGAGTCGTTACTCTTATTACGGAACCTGCATATACTAGGAGGCCTTTAAGTGATTGTCCATACTCTAGATGACTTTTCCAGAAAACAATCATATCAAAAGAAACTTCCAGAAAATATGCCTTCATTTTTACACAGCTTGGACAAATGCAGGCGCTGAATTGCAATGACTGATTTCCTATGGGAAAATGAAAAGAAAAGGAAGTAAGTGTCATATTGAAAATACATGAGACCCTTTCTGGTCTTGAAAAGGTGTTCACAATGTTACAGCGAGGGTAAAATGCATGCCGAGAGCAGCTGTATTTTTATAAGACTAACTCAACCAACAATGTTGCTGGGTTTCTAATGTACTGCATATGTTCTTTCTTTGATTTTTGTATCACTCAATGCAAGTCAAACAAGCTTTTTTATTATATGCATACATGGCTCTGGATCACAAACTATCACAATAAACGGCAACTGTTGTTGTGGTTAAGTTATTTTATCCTCCTGCTCTGCAAATCTTATGCCTCGGCTCTGTGCCAACTTGCAAGGTCTTCACAGCAGCTGAAGTGGAAAACAGATCGAATTTAATAATCTTTTTTTTTCATTTCAGGAATAAATACATCAATAATCTCCTCCACTTGCAGGCTCTGCCTTCTATGTCTCTGAACTAAACACCAAACCAAAGTGACACATGGAGAGTGAACTTGAATTGAAAACATCTTCTGTCTTGCAAACACACTACAATGGTATACACCATGTTATGTATGTTGGGGGTTCAGTTGGGGTCTCATCACCTGTGTTATCTACTGTGCTACTAGAGAAGATCTTTGTGACTTTTAAGGGGTTGGTCACATTGGAAAAGAATGTCTGTATTGCCCCAACCATGTGGGCACCAGCCTAGAAAATCTCAATGTCCCTCATGTCTTATTTGAGAAAACCATCTCAATTTCCTTGGCTGTCCATAGAACAGCAGATGCTGGCAGCTGTGGTATCCATGGCAAACAACATGGTGACTGTCACATTTTTTCGCCATGTAAGCAATCCTGAACATATCTTCTAAACATGTGTTGAAGGGATTCTGAACACGCTCACAGACAGCAGTTTATGCTGCCTTCATCTGCACTAAATGCTTTCAGCACAAGCACTGGAGAAGTATGCTTCCAGGGTTGCAGTCATTTGTGAAAATCATATAACTGCCACCATCACTGCCATGGACACTGTTAGCATCTGCTAAGAGGGTGCATTGATTCACATCAGAGAACTTATTAAAGGGATTTTCCCATAGACAAGATTTATCACCTCTCTATAGAAACAGTGCTTCATTCAAAAAGTACCTCCTTCTCATGATTGGTGTTTGCTCCCAGTGATTGGCCCGCAGTGATCATATATTTATCACTCATTCTGATGATATATGATAAATTTGGTTTATGGGAAAACCTTTGGTGCCTGGTGCTGGGAAAGGGTTAGGGTGCCAACAAATCCACAATTCACTCAGCCTCGAACAAGTATTTTAGATACAGGGTTAGGGAGAAAGCTAACTCTTGTCCCAGGTAAAAAAAAAGCCTTGCTGCAAGTCTAACAGAAAAAAATAATTTGCTAGTGGTTGACAACTAATGCCCTTAAATCCTGCCTACATTTTGTAAAAACGTAAAGTAAAGTAAAACGTAAAGTGTAATAGTTGGTTTGGTTTATTTTTTTTAATATAGTTTAGGGAGAGGGATGTTAAACATTTTTGTAAAATACTTTATTAGGCAAAGATGTTTCTTTGTAGTAGAAAACAGGGTGTAAAGGGTTTTCTTCGCAAAGCTCTAACAGCATTGCTATGGAGAGTTTATGTGTCCCGCATGTTACTGAGTGCTGAAGACACCTTTGTTTAACATTCATAGGTTTCCAGCAGCCTCTTGTAACTATCCCAGTCACTGAATATGAATATGTGCCCTATCACTGCCTATCACCTTGCCTGTCTGACTCGTTACACAGAGGATTCTTCAGCACTCAGTAGAAATAACTCTCCTTAGCAACACTTAGGGGCCCATTCAGACAGCCGTAATATTGCGGGTCTACAATAATGCGGACCCGCAATACTACGGCTGCCGCCCGGCGTGTGTTCCACAGCGGGCACCCTATTCAAAATGCCTATACTTGTCTGTTCATGTGGACAAGTATAGGACAAGTTTCATCTTTTTATGCGGAGCTGCGGCACAGAGCTGGCTCCCATAGAGGTGAATGGTGCCGCGGCTCCCATAGAGGTGAATGGGGCCGCATCTATTCCGCAATACTGCGGAATAGATACGGCCCCATTCACACGGTCGTGTGAATGGGGCCTTAGTAAAAACTTTTCTAAGTAGACTCTTTACACCCTGTTTCTAATACAAAGAAACATCTTTCCTTAGTAAAGTATATTACAAAAAAATTTTAACTTCCCTGTCCCTCCAAAATATTAAAAATAATCTGAAACAACAATAAACTAAATACTGTATTTTTCACCCTATAAGACGCACCCAGGTTTTACAGGAGGACAATAAAAAAAAAATATTTTTCATTAGTCCTCAGGTCGGACCACCAATCAGAACCCCAATGTTAATAAGACCCCAATAAGACCTCAGCTCAGACCCCAATGTGAATGACCCCCAATTAGACCTCAGATCACCCTCCATGCCTCTTATCATCAGCCTCAATGCCTCCTATCATCAGCCCCCATTCCTCCTATCAGCCCTCATACCTCTTATCAGCCCCCAGCCTCTTATTAGCACCCGCGCCACTCATTAGCTTCTAGGGAATGTACACAGAAGCAGGCATGTGTGAAGACTTAGCGGCGGAGCAGGCATCTATGGCAGGAAAGCCTGCTCCGCCCCTTATCTGCCTGCTCCCATGCTTCCATCAATGTCCCCCTGCAAATCTTCCGGCTGGCCGTTCTTTATCACCCTACATCAACCACAGCACCTGACCCTACCACCCGGCGCCCGCCACAGCAGACCTTTCCCTACCACCCAGCACACAATGCGGCCATCCCTATCACCAAGCATGCGCTGTGGCCATCGGGCTCTCCCTCTTCAGGTAACACGGATGTCTGGTACATAGCAGGCTGCTGTTTCTATGCAGTGCAGCCTGCGATGTAGCATGCACAAGCAATGCCCCGCACATTTTATATTTTTTTGCCCTGTATTCAGCCCATAAGACGCACTAGCGTTTTCTCCCCATTTTAGGGGGGAAAAGTGTGTCTTATGGGGTGAAAAATACTGTAAACTAAAACATCAATAAAACAAAAACCTGAAAGAATTAAAGGAAAAAAAACTTGAGGATACCATTTTTTCAGGAAAGCAAGTGTGTGTGTTTGTATGTGGGGAGGTGGGTTTGGAGGCTATGTACACATTCAACCTAGGTGATTAGTTATCCAAGGCACCATATAATTTAACCCATAGCATCACATACTGTTGTGTAGATGGAAAACATGTTTCTTATATGCTAGGCCTGATGGACATGGAGTGTACAGGATAGCTACATGTATTTTTTAATTAGATTTTTAAGTTCATTTTTTTAATGTTATAATATAAAAAGCTATATTTTACGTGCATGTATAGGAGGATTTCAGTGCATAAGTTACCTATAGGCAAATTACATTATCATGTAAACAGATGCATTAACCCTTTTCACCTCCAGGAGTGAAATTAATGTTGCAGTTTGCTGTATGAAACAAGAGTAGATGAAAATATGTTTCGCTTTTGGATACACAAGAGTGAAAACCAGCAGAATGGGAAAGATCTTGACTCTCCACAGAATAAGTTCCATTTACCGAATTTTCTGCAATCCCATTTCTTCTGGTCCTCATAGATTATGTAAAACTGACCTCCTCCCTAATCTAAACCTCCCACATCTTTTCTTATGCTGCACTACTTCTCTGGAAGGCACCACCCTGAATCATCTTATTAATTACCAAAATCCATGGGTGTTTTCCCAGCCTTTTTACATTGATGGTCTATCCTTAGGATAAGCCATCAATATAAGATTAGCATTGGTCCGACACCCTGCATTCCCACCAGGGCTGGTTACTGTAGCACTGCTCGTGTTCAAGTGATTGAGAGTAGCGCAGCTCAATAGGAACTTTACTATGGTAGGCCTGGGAGCCTCTGCAAGGCTCCCAGCTGATATATCAACCATGTGATCTCAAAATCAGTAAACCATTCTAACATCGGAAGTAGTCTGCTCCTGGCAAATGACCTATCAGATGGCCATAGAAATGGAAAGAACTGTGCATATATGGTCACCTCTCTATGCACACCTGCTTGAGATTTTCCCATCCTCAAAATAAGAGCAGGTCTCAGAGGTGGGACCCACATCGTCAGACATCTATGGCATATCTTGTAGATACACCATAAATGTCCAGATGGAAATGCCCCTTAAATTCTAAGGTACATTTGGTTGGTGCCTCTACCCCAATACAGTCTACATATGATCATACCATACGTGCCTAATTACTCAGTATCATGCCCAAATAACAGTGCATGTATTATTCAAATAACACTTCTGTACAGCTGCCCAGATACCAATGCAATATAGCCTATTTCATAAGCTGCCCAAACATTATAGTACAATATATAGTACCTGAATTGCAGTATTGCACAATACCTAAGTAAATACCACCATACGGGGTTTAAATAATACCAACGTACAGTGACCAATTAACAGCTCTATACATAAAGTAATATAATAACATTTTTGTGTGCAACTGTTATACTATTAATATTAAAGGGGTTTTCCAAGATGTTTTTATTGAAGACCCATCCACGATAAGTAATCAATATCAGGTCGGCGGAGGTCCAACACCTGGCACCCCCACGATCAGCTGGCTGAAGAGAAGACTGCCCGCTGTGCGAGCGCTGCCTTCCATTCATTGTTTAACTGCTTGCCATCAAAATCGCAGTGGTGAGCAGGTGTAATTATGAGAATCCGTCTTATTCACTTTAATGGTATGCCTCCTTCCTATACATTTGAATAGAAAGGAGCCATCCCATAGAAGTGAATGGAATCTCTTAGGTGTAAATACAGTGCCTTGCGAAAGTATTCGGCCCCCTGGAACTTTTCAACCTTTTGCCACATTTCAGGCTTCAAACAAAAAAATAAAATATAACATTTTACATTTTTGGTGAAGAATCAACAACAAGTGGGTCACAATTGTGAAGTGGAACGAAATTTATTGGATCATTTAACCTCTTACCACACCATGACGTGCATGCACGTCATGGGCTGCCCTGCCTTAAGGCACTGAGACATTCAGGCACGTCATGGCTTCTATCTGTCACCCTGCCAAAGTGCAGGGTGACAGGATCGCAGGGCCGACTGTTTCTGAAAGGTTAGGCTTTCAGAAACACTCTGGCGGGCCAATCAAAGCCCTCCCCCGCCCACGATCGATGTGATTGGTCAGTCTGCAGAGACTGACCAATCGCAGAGTGCAGCAGTGCAGCTCCGATGTCCTTGATGACATCGAGGCTGCGCTGCTATGTTTTAATTTTTCAGGATGGCCGAGCTGCCTGGGCCCTCCTCATGGCCAGTAGAAGTTGGCCTCCGACCCACCCACCCTCCAGTAAGTATAAACATCTCCCCCAGGCTTAGTGTAAAGTAAAAATACACTGTAGTACACTATATAGTGTACTGCAGTGTATTATATAGACATCAGATCCACTGGATCTTCAAGAACCAAGTGGGTCTGAGTCAAAAAAGTGTAAAAAAAAAAAGTGTAAAAAAATGAAAAACGTAAAAAAAATCATTTTTTCCCATATACGCACATTTATAATTGAGTAAAAATAAATAAAATAATAAAATACCCTAGACATGTTAGGTATCGCCGCGTCCTTAACAACCTGCTCTATAAAAATCTCACCTGACATAACCCCTCAGATGAATCGCCCAAAAAATATAAAAACTACAGCTCTCACACTATGAAGACACTAAAACATCATTTTTTTTGTTTCAAAAATGATATTATTATGTAAACCTTAAATAAATAAAAAAAATTGAAACATGTTAGGTATCGCCACGTCCGTAACAACCTGCTCTACAAAAATCTCACCTGACATAACCCCTCAGATGAACACAGAAAAAAAATAAAAATAAAAACTATGTCAAAAAAGCCATTTTTTGTCACCTTACATCACAAAAAGCGTAATACCAAGCTATCAAAAAGGCGTATGCCCCCCAAAATAGTACCAATCTAACCGTCATATCATCCCGCAAAAAAGTAGCCCCTACCTGAGACAATCGCCCAAAAAAATATAAAAACTACAGCTCTCACACTATGATGACACTAAAACATGATTTTTTTTTGTTTCAAAAATTATATTATTGTGTAAACCTTAAATAAATAAAAAAATTAAACATGTTAGGTATCGCCATGTCCATAACAACCGGCTCTACAAAAATCTCACATGACCTAACCCCCCAGGTGAACGCAGTAAAAATTAATAAATAAAAGCTGTGCCAAAGTCACCCAAAAAGTGTAATAATGAATAATCAAAAAATCATATGTACCCAAAAATGGTACCAATAAAAATTTCAACTTTTCCTGCAAAAAATGAGCCCCTACACAAAACGATTGGAAGAAAAATAAAAAAGATATGGCATTCAGAAAATGGAGACACAAAAACATATTTTTTCTCAAAAATGCTTTATTATGTAAAACTGAAACAAAGAAAGTAGACATATTTGATATAATCGCATCCGTATAAAAATATCACATGATCTAACCTGTCAGATGAACATGATAAAAAACAAAAAATAAATACAGTGCCAAAACATCCATTCTTCGGTTACCTTGCCTCCCAAAAAAAATAATATAGAGCGATTAAAAATCATATGTACCCCAAAATAGTACCAATAAAAACTGTCATCTTATCCCGTAGTTTACAAAATGGGGTCACTTTTTGATTGTTTGTACTATAGGGTGCATCTGGGGGGCTTCAAATGGGACATGGTGTCTAAAAACCAGTCCAGCAAAATCTGCCTTCCAAAAACCATACGGCGCTCCTTTCCTTCTGCGCCCTGCCATGCGCGCATACAGCAGATGTGGGGTGTTTCTGTAAGCCGCAGAATCAGGGTAATAAATATTTGAGTTTTTTTTGGCAGTTAACCTTAGATGTATTAAAGAAAAAATGGACTAAAATGGAAAATCTGCCAAAAAAGTGAAATTTAGAAATTTCATCTCAATTTTCCTTTAATTCTTGTGGAATACAAAGTTATAAAATCAGTGTTAAGTAACTTGAGGGGTGTAGTTTTCCAAAATGGGATCATTTATGGGGGGGTTGCCTTTATGGAAGAGTGGCAAGAAAAAAGCCATTTCTCAAAGATATCCATAAAAAGTCTTGTTTACAGTTTGCCACAAGCCACCTGGGAGACACACCAAACATGTGGAAGAAGGTGCTCTGGTCAGATGAAACCAAAATCGAACTTTTTGGAAACAATGCAAAACGATATGTTTGGCGTAAAAGCAACACAGCTCATCACCCTGAACACACCATCCCCACTGTCAAACATGGTGGTGGCAGCATCATGGTTTGGGCCTGCTGTTCATCAGCAGGGACAGGACCATTCTGGATGAAAACCTGTTGGAGTCTGCAAAAGACCTGAGACTAGGACGGAGATTTATCTTCCAACAAGACAATGATCCCAAACATAAAGCAAAATCTATACAATGCAACGGCACACTGCCAACCAGATAAAGCACAAAATGCCATAGAGATATGAGGTATTCTGGAACTAATGCTATGCTTGTTTAGTAAATTAGAGATTCTTGGCAAATATATTTTGTACAAAATTATCTGGGCCCATCCACCAAATCGTCAAGGTGATCTCTGTAGTACGGAAACCTAACACTATTTCCTACCTGTTATGTGCCAACCTTGGCTTCCGGATAATCAGGGGGTGTTGGTTCCACATGCATGCTGGGTCCCTTCTGCCTTTTGCCATTTATGGTGCTTCAAAGGCCTCCACTAATACAGGGTACAGGGTTGGTACAGGGATGCAGGTACCAACATGCGTGCCGAGTACACTCGGCTTTATAGTTACACTAATTAAAATCAGCCTATGGGGCAGACGGGGCTAGTCAGGAGTGCATGACCAAATGGAGTAGCCACACCTCCAGTACAAACTTACAAAGAAAAAAAAGGGGAATTTCAGTCAGCACATCCCAGTGTGCTGGTGCACGTTGCTATGATTAAATGCACAAGGATAGGAAAATACATACAATGCAACGGCACACGTGCAGGCCTTTGAAGCACCATAAATGGCAAAAGGCAGAAGGGACCCAGCATGCATGTGGGACCAACACCCCCTGATTATCCGGAAGCCAAGGTTGGCACATAACAGGTAGGAAATAGTGTTAGGTTCCCGTCATACAGAGATCACCTTGACGATTTGGTGGACGGACCCAGATAATTTTGTACAAAATATATTTGCCAAGAATCTCTAATTTACTAAACAAGCATAGCATTAGCTCCAGAATACCTCATATCTTTATGGCATTTTGTGCTTTATCTGGTTGGCAGTATGCTATTGCATTGTATGTATTTTCCTTTCCTTGTGCATTTAGCCATAGCAACGTGCACCTGCGCACTGGGATGTGCTGACTGAAATTCCCCTTTTATTTCTTTATAAAGCAAAATCTACAATGGAATGGTTCAAAAATAAACATATCCAGGTCTTAGAATGGCCAAGTCAAAGTCCAGACCTGAATCCAATTAAGAATATGTGGAAAGAGCTGAAAACTGCTGTTAACAAACGCTCTCCATCCAACCTCAAAGAGCTCGAGCTGTTTTGCAAGGAAGAATAGGCAAGAATTTCAGTCTATAGATGTGCAAAACTGATAGAGACATACCCCAAGTGACTTGCAGCTGTAATCGCAGCAAAAGGTGGCGCAACAAAGTATTAATGCAAGGGAGCCGAATAATTTTGCATGCCCCACTTTTCAGTTTTATTATTACAAACAAGTTTAAATGATCCAATAAATTTAGTTCTACTTCACAATTGTGACCCACTTGTTGTTGATTCTTCACCAAAAATGTAAAATGTTATATCTTTTTGTTTGAAGCCTGAAATGTGGCAAAAGGTTGAAAAGTTCCAGGGGGGCCGAATACACTGTACATCTGCTCACCACTGTCATGTTAACAGCGAGCAGGTAAATAATGAATAGAACTCTGTGCTTGCACAGCACGCAGCCTTCTCTTCAACCAGCTGATCGGCGGGGGTGCCGGGTGTCGGACCCCTCCGATCTGATATTGATGACTTATTCTGAGAATAGGTCATCAATAAAAATATCTCAGAAAAAACCTTTTATGATTCATGGTAGTCAATAACCTCTGGTGCCAGGCAGAGGCAATCTGTGGCTCCCCTTTTTGGCACAGTCACCTGTGAAATCGTGATCCTATGGATGATCAGAGAAAATTATGATATTTCATTATTTACTTCCAGAAATGGCATGTTTTTCCATATCATAAAGACCCATTTTGATTTTATTCTGCTCATATCTCATTCAGCATGTGTTGTAGCCGGACAGCTCAGAAGGTGCACTGTTTTGCTCACTTCATCCTTGTCTTCTCATGGAATGTAAATCTTAATACCCTTTAGTGATATTCTGGAGCAGTGCATGCTTTCCTAAGTACTGGGCAACACGTTTTAGCCAAATATGGATTTGAGTAAAATTTCTGAAAAAGGAGAGCAGCCTTAAAATCTTTGTTAAATATTTGTCAAGTGACATGTACCAGCCATTCCTTAAAAAATACCGTGCATATATTTAGATCCCCAGAATCGTGCGACTATAATAAGCACCAGAGACAGACAAAATGCAAGAACAGACACGGACTTGTTCCCGTTCACGTGTACAGAGGTAAATGAGAGACAATTGTAGTAGAAAAGAGCAATGGTGCACATTTACTGATCCTGTTATCACAATGGCTCACCCTGGATGATAAATCTAGTGCATTTGACATTTGTTAAACTTTACACCACATATTGATTGGCTTACTTAGTGTCAAAATTCCATCTCTCACACCTAAATGTGTAGTTTGGGTTGAAAGTATTATTATTATTACTATTAATATTCAGTATATTACGCTCTAAGACACATTGTACTTCATGTTAATAGTAAATTTGGGTCAACTTGATATCTTTTGTCACAGTGTGGTTCTCTGTGACACGGGTTGCCTTCTTGCTCACGTTTGTGAGGCTACATTAGATTCCGTATAGGCTGGGGGCGTGGCCTAGCGCGCAATGTGAGTGGACGCACGGTGCAGAGCTCCCGCTGCCAAGCTCCTGTTTAACGCCTGTAATTGATCCTGTCAGCCCGATTTGCTTCTCCAAGTGAGCTACCTGAGGTCGGAGGGGTGCCAGTGTCTGAATCGCATCGCGGAGCAATGGCTAAAGGTCATAATAAACAACGACAGGGCGAGGAGAGTGGCGGCCCTGAAATCCAAGATGGCGCCGGAGCGCATGGCGCGGATCGTGAGGAGAGGCAGAAGGCTGTGGCAGCCAGACTGGAGCGCTTCGCGCGCGTCCCCACAGACCAACCGCCACCCGTCTTGCAGGGTGAAGCAAATGCTGTGGCCCAGAGGGATATGCCCACAGTAAGTGAGAACTGCCCGCCTGCTTCACCGGAATCCTCCGGTACTGGAGATGATCACACAGCAGAGGAGTTTATGGAGCAGGGGGATGGGGTAGGCCCAGGCGATTCCCCTACAATACTGGACGTCTTTACAGCAGTACAGCAATGTAATATGGCTCTGCTTGCCCTCAATACGCAGCTGGGAGGCATCAGAGAGGACATTTCAATTATACGGCATGATATTCAGAGGGTAACAGAGCGTACAACCGCCGTTGAAGGCAGAGTTAGCAGCCTGGAGGATACTCTCCCGCCGTTACAAGCTGCGACGCAGAGACATTCCCAGGATATAGCTGCTCTCTACGCTAAAGCCGATGACTTGGAAAATAGGCTGCGGCGAAATAATATTCGTCTGGTGGGGGTGCCGGAGAAGTCAGAGGGTAACAACCCAGATGAGGACTTTGAAACGTGGCTTTGCCAGACCTTCGGTAAAGACGTCCTGTCCAGTTTGTTTGCTGTGGAAAGGGCCCATAGGGTTCCCACAAGACCGGGTCCGCCGGGGCGGCCGCCTAGACCTGTCTTAATCAAGATCCTACACTATAAAGATAGAGACGCTATCCTGAGGAAAGCCAGAGATAAACCGAATCTGGAGATCAATGGATCGAGAGTGTCTCTATATCCGGACTACTCGGTGGAGGTTCAGAAACGGAGAGCCTCCTTTATGGATGTCAAGAGGAGGCTGAGGCAGCTGCAGGTCCAATATTCCATGATATACCCTGCCAAGTTGAGGGTCGTGGCTCAGGGTACCACTACCTTTCTGGAATCGCCGAGAGAGGCCCTAAGATGGCTGGACACTCATGAGCGACAGTTGCGACAAGCTGTTCCTGATTAAACTGGCCGGAGTGGTGAATATACGAGTTGGAGTCTGACTGTTCATGTTATATCCCTTAGTAACGGAGACCTGTTGCTAGGCATAAATGCCATGGTTTTGCTGACAAAGTTGAATGCCCCGTTATGATACTGTTGGGTGCCTAAGCTGTTGATCCGGCGGTCGGGGTGGGGCGGTCCTTTGGGCACATACTTACCTGATAGTCGTGCTGGTCTGAGACTCAATGGGGTGCCTGTTCGGGGGCCGTCCTATGCCAACCGGCGGGTACTTTACCGTTGATTGATATTTGCTGTGCTGGTATCAGGGCTCACTGATGTGCATGTATTTAGCTCACTTGTGAGGCGTTACAGGTGTTCATCTCTCACGTCATTTATGTATGCGGCGGAGTTTGTATGATCAGATCCCTTCTTTCTCTGGGATGTATTCAGATGGGAGTATGTTATTTCATGAAGTGAAATGCCTGATTCATTTTATGTTTGCCTGCTGGGTTTGGAGTATCCGCCTCTCCTCTCAGCAGAGGGTTGGAATGTATGGTTTATTTTTGTTTCTCTATTTTCTAGTTAGGTTGGGGGGTTCTGGGGGGGTTGGGTGGGTCTCTCCGTGTGGTCAGGGGTCATTGGTATTACTGTAATACTATGGGTAGAGGGAGTATGTTGGTCTTACTATTCTGCCTATTGATATTACTTTATGGTACTTATGGGGACTGTTAATATATTATCTTGGAATGTCAGGGGCCTCAGGGACCCCGCTAAGAGAACAGCGATATTTGACGTGCTGAAGCAATCGCCGCCGTCCATAGTTGGACTGCAGGAAACACATCTGACCAAGGACACTGTTCATTGGTTACATAGACGGTGGCTCGGATGGACTTACCACTCTGTTCATTCCTCATATTCAAGAGGCGTGAGTGTCCTAGTTCATAGGGCCATACCCTTTCAGCTTTTGTCATCCCAGATGGATGATGAGGGACGATTCATAGGGTTACACTGCCTTTTGTTTCATGTGGAATGTGTCCTTGTCTTCCTGTACATACCGCTACCTTTTCGTAGCTCGGTTCTGACCGCAGCACTAGCTTTTGCTGACTCTATGCCACATCTGCCAAGATTACTTCTAGGGGACTTTAATAACTATGTAAACTATGCGATGGATAAGTTTCCAGTTAGACAACCTAGTCAGGGGGACTCTAGAACTCCCTTCGGTAGGTTAGTGGAAGAGCTAGGGCTTATAGATATTTGGAGAGTTAGGAACCCGCTATCACAGGAGTACTCATGTGCTTCTGGAACATACGCCTCCTTATCTCGCATTGACATGGCCTTGGGCAATGCCTCTATACTTCCCATGGTGGCGGATGCTAAATATGCCCCCAGGGTAATTTCTGACCATTCTATGCTATCAGTTGAATTGCGTGTAGGTGTGCCGCGGGGGAGAGGACGTGGAGGGTGGTCAATGAATCCATTTTGGTTAAAGCTTATTAATGTGAGAGAGGTGAAAGAACGCATCGTGGAATTCTTTGAGTTCAATAAAGGAACAGTGGAGACCCGCAACTCTGTGGGACTCCATGAAGGCATTCTTGCGGGGAGTCTTTATTGCCCAAATTTCCAGAGTGAAGACCAAAAGCAGGGCGTTAGGCATGGCGCTAAAGGATAGATTGCTGGAAACAGAAAGGGCCCATGTAGCAAATTCCTCAGAACTGACTAAGTCCAGGTGGAAGGCAGCGCAGGAGACTTATAATACCCATTGTTTAGAACAGGCCAATAATAGGCGCTTTTTTCAAAAACAAAGATACTTCGAGGAAGGGGACGGGTCATTTATTGGCTACCATTGCTAAAGCCCAGCAGAATCCCTCCTATATACATATTATGCAGACTGACACCGGGGCGATGGTGCAGGAACCATCGGATATTATCAAGGTCTTTGAAAAATTCTATGCTGAGTTATACCGATCTAGGTTGGACTGCACTTCTGATGAGATCTCAGACTATCTGAGTAATATTGCGTTGCAGTCTCTGTCAGACACTGATAGTCAGATATTGGAGGCCCCCCTTACCTTGGAGGAACTGCAGAAGGCTGCTCAAGGTATGAGCAATGAGAAAGCCTCTGGTCCTGATGGACTACCTGCAGAGGTTTTTAAGGTATTTGGAGATGAAATACTTCCTACGTTATTAGAGGTGTATCAGGAGGCGAGGGAAATAGGGCGTCTTCCACCTTCATTGTATGATGCGACCATTGTTGTCCTCCCAAAGCCCGGTAAGGGACCCTCAGAGGGCGGAGTCATACAGACCCATATCCCTGCTCACCGTGGATGTGAAGATTCTTGCGAAGGTACTAGCTAATCGCTTGCTGGGAGTTATCACATCCGTGGTGCACTCGGATCAAACCGGCTTCATTCCATCTAAGTCTACGGCGATAAATTTGCGGAGATTGTTCCTTAACATGCAGGCGGTCCCGGGTGGCCCCAATAACAAAGCAGTTTTATCTTTAGATGCTGCTAAAGCATTTGATAGTGTTGAATGGGGTTACCTGTGGGCCGTCTTGCATCGTATGGGCTTCGGACCGGTGTTTATCTCGTGGGTAAAATTGCTGTATGTATCCCCAACTGCTAGGATTAGGGCCAATAATGTGTATTCAGACACCTTTGGCTTAGAGAGGGGGACAAGGCAAGGATGCCCTCTGTCGCCCCTGCTCTTTGCTATCGCTGTGGAACCTTTGGCTGCCCTAATTAGACAGGAGACATCGATAAAAGGTTTTCGGTATACGAGGGTGGAGGAGAAGGTGGCCTTGTATGCTGACGATATGTTACTGTTCCTGGAGGATATGAATACATCGGTCTGCAAGGTAATGGAGGTTATTGGAAAGTTTGGACAGTTTTCTGGCTTGACCATCAACTGGTCTAAGTCGGCACTGTTACCGCTTGCGGAGAGGGGGGATAGTGATAATGAGGTGTCACTGCCGGTGCCATATGTCGACTCCTTTAAATATTTGGGGATTTGGGTCACCCGTAAGGTGAATGATTACACCACATTGAATGTCCTGCCCCTGATGGATACTATCAGGAAGAAGGTGGAGGTATGGACGAAGTTGCCTTTGTCAGTAATAGGTCGAGCTAACCTGATTAAAATGATTTTAATGCCGCAACTTCTTTACATCCTCCATAACTCCCCTGTCTGGATTCCGAAGTATTTATTCCTTAGAATGGAGGGTGTGTTTAGAGAATTAATCTGGAAGAAAAGGAGCCCCAGAATTGCATTACATAAATTACAATTACCCAAGGATGAGGGAGGGCTCGCAGTCCCTAGTCCATGGGCGTATTATTTATCAGCACAGGTGCAGCATATGCAAGGTTGGGAGAGGGATGTAGAGGATTCTAATATTGATTCCAGACGACTTATTCTACAAGACTTAGTGGCCACACAGTCGCTTACCGAAGCTCTGGAATCACATAGGTTCCGTCTGAGAGTCCCGTCTGTTCCCACTTTACAACTTATACATAAAGTATGGTGGCAGATACGATCCCTGATGGGAGTTGAGGGTTGCACCAAATATACACCAATTTGGAAGAACCCAAGGCTGTGGGAATGCTATCATTGGAGGGTTTTAGAGGCCTGGGAAAGTGCGGGTATTACTAGGGTGCATCAGTTATATTTGGCAGGTGTATTTAAGTCATTCCAGCAATTAACAGGAGGAGTTCAATTTGCCCAGGTACGGTGTTTTATCAATACCTCCAGCTGAGACATGCCATTCAGTGTCAGGAGCGGGAGGGATCCTTAGAAGTGGTAGCTTTATCATTGTTTGACACTATTACTTTGGCAAGGGTATCCAAACTTTGATCTCTGTCACATATGCAATCTTATTGGATAAAGTTTTGAGGAATCAAATTGAAGGACTAAAAGTAAAATGGGAGCAAGAGGTGGGTTGCTTGAACGAAGAACAGTGGAGGGATGTGTTGGGGGCAGTACCCATGATGTCACTCAGTGCGGCGTATCGCCGCTCGCAGCTATACTTAATACATAGAGTGTATAAGACACCTGCTCTGATGTTTAGGATGGGGCTGCGACCGGATTCAGCTTGTCCTAGGTGTACTGCCCCTAACGCTGACATGCAACATATGTTTTGGTCCTGTCCTGATTTGGAAACTTTTTGGTTGGCAGTGTATACTCAAATAGAGGAATGCTATAAGATTAAGATGCCAAAGACGCCGTTGGTAGGCTATTTGGGATATGTAGCTGAACTGCCAACCACGGAAGCTCATAAAATAGCTATTGCCAGACTATTGTACACAGCGAGGAAATCCATAGCGAAATACTGGATCCAATCTGAGCCACCATCCAAGATGGAATGGATACAGGCAGTGAACCACATGAATTGCTCTTGACAGTGGATTGCATATCAAAAGGGGCACCACTGTTAAATTCCAAAAGCAGTGGCAAGTGTGGCTTGATGGACCAGGCAAGTTGTCAGTCCGTCTGTCCGGAATCTGGGCGGGTATTGTTTTACGAAATATAGGGGGAGCCGTTTGAGAGGGGTGCTACCTCGAGTGCCCGGATGCTCTTGACCACACGGAGAGGGGGAGGGGGAGGGGGGTGGGGGGGAGGGTTAGGAGTATATGCTTTGACAGAATGGAATGCAATTGTACTCTGCTCTTATGATACCGCTTTATTGTATAACCAGGTATGATGTAGTACATTGGATATGATGTCATTTATGCATTCTTCTGCTATATGATGTTGGTTTGTTTTTTATTATTGGAAAAGCAATAAATAAGATCTGATTTAAAAAAAAGATTCCGTATAGGCTGGTTGCCAGGAGTGACGTGTAGTGGCGGCAACCTGTGTGTGTTCTGTCTCTTCCTTGCTATCTCCTCACTGTCTTGTGGTTTGTGTGGGGTTAATGCCTTGGTCTGGGTGTGGTCTCTAGGTGCTATATAATCCTGTTAGCGGTGGTAGCCTTGCTGGGTGAAGGAGCTATGCACCCATCTTGGGGTCAGGGCTGCCATCAGGGGGGTACAGCAGAACCTGCTGTGGGGGGCCCGGGTAGATTCGTCAAGAAAGGGGGGCCCGGGCCTCTGGCAGCTGTCTTTGCGTCCATAGAACGTAGAGACCGTTGCCTGTTGCAGGAAGGAGCAGACAGCCGAAACCGGCTGTCTGCTTCTTCCATCCTCCCTCCTGTCCCCCCTGCAGCTCTCCGTACCTCCCAGGCACTCCTCAGGTCTCGGCGGGGGGCGAGGCCGGCCGGAAGCATAGGCCCCGCCCCCTTCAAACATGAGAAGAAGATCTCCTGCTCTGATGATGCTGGCCCTGCTGCTATGAAAAAGGTAAGTATAATTTTTTTTTAACTTTCTGTACACTGTGTTTATTATCCCGTGACTGTGACATCACTGTGTTTATTATTAGAGATGAGCGAGTAGTGAAATATTCGAAAGTTCGAAATTCGATTCGAATAGACCGCGAAATTCGACTATTCGACCAGATATCGAATCCCATTAAAGTCTATGGGGAAAAAATGCTCGCCACTTGGAAATCTCAATTCGACCACTTGGAGGTCACCAAGTCCACCCTGGAACCTCAGAAAAGGATGCCAACACTGCTGGAATGCAACTGGGACAGCAGGGGAAGCATGTCTGGGTGCATATAACGCGCCCAAGTCGCACTATTACGCCACTATCACAGCCTCTCAACAATACACTCCAAAGACAATCTAATCTCTCTGTAAAGTGAGACCAATACAAGGAAACCTTCTTTCCTCTACATTGCCATGGACCCCAAGCCAAACTAGACAAAAAAGAAGATGAATTCTGCACCCCTTAAAATCAGTTGCCTATGACAACACACAGATGGCATAGGCAAGGGGGAAAGCAAATAGACCCACCCCCTAATTGTCATTGTGTGTGTGTGTGAAATGTGGTCAGACATGTCTTCTTTAAAATGTAAAAACACTCAAACACATGCAGAAGCCTTAAAATGCCCAAATTGTTGGCGCTAGAGATATCAGTGACCCGACCTGGCCCAGGTGGTCATCGTCTAGCAGGTACAACAGTGGGGATGTGGAGGGATCGTGAGGACCGCAAAAGGCAGGAGAAGAGTGCCGTGGGCTGGAGCCAGAGGGCCATGGAAAATTTTGTGGAGGCCCAAGAGGTGAGACCTGTTAAAGATATTTGTGGAGGCCCAAGAGGTGAGACCTCTTAAAGGATTTTGTGGAGGCCCAAGAGGTGAGACCTCTTAAAGAATTTTGTGGAGGGCCCAAGGAGGGTTGAGACCTCTTTAAAATTATGTGGAGAAAGATTAAGAGGTGAGACCCTTAAAGATTTTGTGGACCCAAGAGGTGAGACCTCTTAAAAGATTTTGTGGAGGCCCAAGAGGTGAGACCTCTTAAAAGATTTTGTGGAGGCCCAAGAGGGAAGGCCCAAGAGGTGAGGACCTCAGATTTTGTAAAGATAACAGATTTTGTGGAGGCCCAAGAGGTGAGACCTCTTAAAGATTTTGTGGAGGCCCAAGAGGTGAGACCTCTTAAAGATTTTGTGGAGGCCCAAGAAGGTGAGACCTCTTTAAAGATTTTTGGAGGCCCCAAGAGGTGAGACCTCTAAAGATTTTGTGGAGGCCAAGAGGTGAGACCTCTTAAAGATTTTGTGGAGGCCCAAGAGAGGTGAGAGACTCTTAAAGATTTTGTGGAGGCCCAAGAGGTGAGACCTCTTTAAAAATTATGTGGAGGCCCAAGAAGTGAGACCTTAAAAGATTTTGTGGAGGCCCAAGAGGTGAGACCTCTTAAAGATTTTGTGGAGGCCAAGAGGTGAGACCTCTTAAAAGATTTTGTGGAGGCCCAAGAGGTGAGAACCTCTTAAAGATTTTTGTGGAGGCCCAAGAGGTGAGACCTCTAAAGATTTGTGGAGGCCCAAGAGGTGAGACCTCTTAAAAATTATGTGGAGGCCCAAGAGGTGAGACCTCTGAAAGATTTTGTGGAGGCCAAGAGGTGAGACCCTCTTTAAAATTTTGTGGAGGCCCAAGAGGTGAGACCCTTAAAGATTTTGTGGAGCCCAAGAGGTGAGACCTCTTAAAGATTTTGTGGAGGCCCAAGAGGTGAGACCATTTTTAAAGATTTTGTGGAGGCCCAAGAGGTGAGACCTCTTAAAGATTTTGTGGAGGCCCAAGAGGTGAGACCTCTTAAAGATTTTTGTGGAGGCCCAAGAGGTGAGACCTCTTTAAAATTATGTGGAGGCCCAAGAGGTGAGACCTAAAAGATTTTGTGGAGGCCCAAGAGGTGAGACCTCTTAAAGATTTTTGTGAGGCCCAAGAGGTGAGACCTCTTAAAAGATTTTGTGGAGGCCCAAGAGGTGAGACCTCTTAAAATTTTTGTGGAGGCCCAAGAGGTGAGACCTCTTAAACATTTTGTGGAGGCCCAAGAGGTGAGACCTCTTAAAAAATTATGTGGAGGCCCAAGAGGTGAGCCTCTTAAAATTTTGTGGAGGCCCAAGAGGTGAGACCTCTTAAAAGATTTTGTGGAGGCCCAAGAGGTGAGACCTCTTAAAATTATGTGGAGAGCCCAAGAGGTGAGACCTCTTAAAAATTATGTGGAGGCCCAAGAGGTGAGACCTCTTAAACATTTTGTGGCAGGCCCAAGAGGTGAGACCTCTTAAAAATTATGTGGAGGCCCAAGAGGTGAGACCTCTTAAAAAATTTGTGGAGGCCCAAGAGGTGAGACCTCTTAAAAATTATGTGGAGGCCCAAGAGGTGAGAACTCTTAAACATTTTGTGGAGGCCCAAGAGGTGAGACCTCTTAAAA